>CAJHQP010000379.1:0-201703 GCA_905132765.1 Moricandia arvensis
TAGATTATTATCAGCCGTTTTCAATAAAAGACAACGCACATCCTTTGTTATCGCCGTCAATAACTTAGAGTTGAACAAAAAATTTCAATTTATCTTAGATATACATGTATATACACTTGTGTCAATATATGTGATATATATATAAGGTGGTAATGTCCATGGTATGTTAAAGTTTTTGATCCTGAATGGATGTGAGTTTTTCAAGCATTCTGTAAAATTTGTATAATTATATTTGACTTTTGAGCTACGGGACAAAGGTGATTGAGATTCGCATAAGATCTTGATGACATTTAGTGTCAAGTATGGTCTCTCAAGTCTTTGTCTTTGAAAACTTCTTATACTGAACTTTCTAACTGGCTATTGTCGTTAATTGTCTTATGTCTTTTGTGTTGCACAATAGATGTTTCTCCAATACTGACCAGCTTATGCGAAGTATGAAGTTATTTCCATCATTGGTGCACGCGATTGTATGGTATTATTTATCCATTATGATGCACTTTCTGTTGATCGAACAGCAAGATGTTATATCAGTGTACTTAGTCGCCCACCTCTAAGTAGATTTCGTGTGATCCTATGGAACTAGAAATACAATTGCTTATGGTTTTCCCTGACCAAATTTTTTTTTCCTCGCGATTCTATGCTTGTGCCAACATTCATTAATTTCTCTCCATTACCTAGTTTGACTGGAGTAAGAATTTATTTGTCTAATCTGAAACACTGTTCTTTGACCATAATATTTTTTACTCAGTGTCGATAATCCATGGTTTGTAAGGTATGTAATATGGAATTGCTTAAACTCTGCAAATGTTTTCATATGATACATGTGTATGACACATGCAGAAAACGTAGGTTAAACAGAGCTTCCTGTCCAAGATTTTCTTAAGTCTCAAAAAGTATTTCGTTGATATCAGTCAAAGACCATCGAGCAAGAAGCATTATAGTCTTCACGAAGTACAAGTATGAGTTTTGTATTCACAAATTTTTCAAAAATATCTTCTTTTGAGTTTAATAAATAGATATAAGAATAAGCAATCGAATAAGCACGATTAAATCTCATGGTTTTCAAAGATCTAGTCTGTCTTATTCAGTTTTTCTTTTATCTATTCACTTATTCACTTTGGCAAACCCATTTCAATAAGCTTCTTATTCTTTATTATCTCCTAAAAAACATTCTGTGAAGGTGAAGTACATATAAAATTCCCTCAGTCTTTAGATGGAACTGCACTCAACCCCTAGAAAGACCACATACTATTAGTTAAAGTAAAAGAAAAAAAACACCAAAACAGACCTTGTAAGGTTTATATTCTATTAATTTTAATCATTTCGAGATTGTCAAACCACGCTTTTTACTTCGCATATGAAAATAGCCTCAAATTTCTTTTTCAATAGTCTAATCAGATACGTTGAAAATTGTAATCATTCTTCACAAAAAAAAAAATATATGTATTGTATTGAAGTAGGGATTGTATTTTTACTTGTGTTATTACTCCAAGCATAACATCTTATTTTGCTGACGACATCGATATATATTTTCAAACGTATGTGTCTGTATTTTATTTGCTTGACAATTGATATGACAAATCCTCGCTACTGATGAAACTTTGAGCAACTTCGACCAATCAGTGTATATGAAATTATAAAGATCATGTAAAGTGATACCTTCAGTATCCTGAATGAAAGTGTAAAGATCTGTTAACACACACGTATATATGTAAACCAGACACAATAACATAAATACATGTATGTTCATATAAGATATAGATCTCATCTCTAAGTGTCTATGCGTCCTGCACTACATTTGACTGTCTTCTCTAAGGCAAGATATCGTCATGATGGTTGACTGCGCGATGTGCTAGAACTCTTATTAGATTTTTCTATCATTTTTGGTCTATGAGATTTTTCGTCATTGCCTATCCTATGTTATGCTAAGTTCCCTCGAACAAGATTAACATCTGTAGAAGTCTATCAATCATTCTATCAACGCACAAATGTCGTAATTCTGTAATATCACGAGACACCATCATAATTAGAGAAGTTAACAATGCAAAGTTTTAGAGTGATCCAAACCACTTACAGCTAGGACTTTGCTCTCGAGTGTCTCACCTGAGGTAAAATTAAACTGCTATTATCTAGGAGTTATTCTCAGGTACTAGCTTCGTTGCATCCTCGTAATTTCGCATACTTGGCAGCTCTAACTCTATATCAGATATATTCTGTAGGAGCTGGTTCTCTTGATAAGCTATTACTATCTCGTTTGTATGTATTTGTTCAGCCGGCGGTTCCGTCTCAATAAAGTGCATTATACATGAATGGTATTACCACTCTAGCGACACATAAAAGTAGATGTACAGTAATATATATGTTATAGACTGAATGCTATAGTTGCCATGAAAGACTTAGTTGCATAACATGAAGACTTATATCGAACCGGACGATATACACATAGATATATATCGAGTCTGCAATGCGTGAGATAAGTATAAATTGGGGCACCATTTGAACAAAATTTCTTCCCAGTAAGTTCAATAATTTACTGTTCAGAGCAAAAGAGAGCTCTACGATTAAGCAGTTGACAAATAAACATATAGTCTCTTACATCATTCATACTGAACCTACCTAGCGCGCTCTCTCACTCAGTTCTGTTCAAATAATCACCTGCGTGATTGTGATGTGCGGACTCAAATATTCTCAGGTGTGCGTCACCCTGGTTGTGCTATGCAGTGACAAAGCTATTTCTATAACAGTAGAAAATACACATTAGAATTTTTCTTTTTAGTTTAAATCTGCCAAAGTATCGATTTGACAAATTACATACTTGAAACAGATCTTTCAACATCATAATCTGTCATTTCGCATGTACCGGCTAATTCACACATAACTCAACCCATATCACAACAAGTCTAAGACCCATTATTTATGAAGATTGAGTTGTTTCATACAAAAACATATTTTTCTTGTCTAGAGTATGTATGCGACCAACATAGTCAGGGAATGATTCAGTGATTTATGTTAGTCTATATCATTACTCTAGAGCAAAGAACTATATGTTATTGTATAAAAACTCCATCTTCAATAAATTAATACGTGTCTAGAAATTTGTTTGATATTTTGAGTTTGTGTGATCTCAGCGTAACAGCGAACATGACAGACTTATGTGTGAGAGATTGTTCAAAAGTTATGTAATTATTTAAATTGATATTGAAGATTTAAACTAAAGAGAAACAATTCTATAATGTGTATTTTTATGTGTATAAGACTCAGGCTTGTCAACTGCATAGCCATAACGACAGGTGACGCTCACACTAGAGTATTTTGATCGACAAACTCACAAAAGCACTATGGTGATTTACTTGAACAGAGACTAGTGAACCGCTAATGTATCCGTATAATGATGTGAGGAGACTAGTGTGGTTAGTTGCGAACTGCTATTCGATGAAAGCCTTCTTGTGCTTCTCAACAAGTACAAGCTTTACTATACTACTAGGGAACTAGAAATTTTGGTTCAACATGTATAAAGCTGTTTACTCAAAGCAACTATGCAACTATCCATGTTTTCTTCGTATCTCTCTCATTTTGTTAGTGTCAACTGCTCTGGCTAGCACTTCAGCCTGTTTAACTTCTGTTTCTATCTGTTGTCTAGTGGGTATCATTCAGTTTTGCGGACAAAAAATAATATCAGGAAATATTTATCATAGAGAGTCTCCTAGGACTAGACGATAAGAGAGATGTCCAAGTGTCGGTAGAATATCATTAGTAGGATGCAAACGAAGCTAGCAGCGAATAACTCCCTAGATTGCACTTAATTCTAACTCAGGTGAAACTGCAAAGTCCTAGTGTAAGTGTTTCATCACATAAACTTGCATTGTTAACTTCTTCTAATTATGATGGTGACATGTCATATACAAGATTTTGTCCGTGATTGTGACTTCTACAGTGTTTCTTGTTGCGAGGGAACTAGCTAACCTAGAGAGCAATGACGAAAAATCTTACACCAAAAATGATAGACACTAATAAAGAGAGTTGACCGAACATCATGAAGATCTTGACGTAGAGAAGAATGCAAATTGTGAGACGCATAGACCTTGAGATATGCATTCATATCCTTATAATGAACATCATGTATTATTTGTTCATTGCTCCTGTTTACATATACGTGTGTTGTATAACGGATCTTACACTTTATTCAGGATTCTGAGGTATCTCCCGTTACATGATTCTTATTTAATTCATATACACTTATTGGTGCGAGCAGTTGACTCTAAAGTTCATCAGTTTGTCAGATGTCATATCAACTGTCAGGCAAATAAAATACAGACACAGTACGTTGGAAATCTATATTCATCTCTTCACATAAAATAAGATGTAGTGCTTGAAGTAACACAAGTAAAAATACAATCACAATCTCTCAATACGAAACACAATATCTGTTTTTGTGAAGAATGATTACAATTCAAACGTATCTGATCAGACTATGACAAAGAAATTATGAAGGCATTTGAGCAATATGCAGAAGTACACAAGAGTGGTTGACAATCTCGAAAATGACTCAAAATAATGAATATCAACCATACAAGTCGTGTTTGCTGTTTTTTCATTCTTCATTACTTTACTAATCATATGTGTCTTTCTAGGGTGTATGAGCAGTTCATCTAAAGACATGAGGGGATATTTAGATGAACTCACTCTCACCAAGAATGTAGGAAGCAGTAATAAAGATACAAGAGCTACTGAAATGGCTTGCAAAGTGAATAATGAAATCGATAAAAGAGAAAACTTGATAAGAACAGACCTAGATCTTGAAAACCATGAGATTATATCGTGCTTATTCCGATTTGCTTATTCTTATACTCATTTTATTACTCATAAGGAGATCATTTTTGAAAAATTTGTGATACAAAACTCATCTTGTACTCTCGTGAATACTATGACGTCATTCATTGCTCGATGGTTTTGCATCTGATATAAAAGAAAATACTCTTTTGCAGATTCAAGAAATCTTGAGACAAGAAGCTCTTTAAACGCTCTTTTCATGTGGTCAGATACAACATGTATTTTCATATGACAATCATAGCAGAGTCGTAGCAAAAAGTTTTTTTCCACTATACCAACATTTACAAAAACACATGGGATCATCCGACACTCAGAGTAAAAATATTATCGGTCAAAGAACAAAGCTTGTTTTCAATTTAGACAATCAGATCTCTCCAGTCAAAACCTAGCTAATGAGAGAAGAAAATTATGAATTGTGGCCAATCACCATCAGACCAGAAAAAGAAGTTTGGAGTCAAGGAACCATAAGCAATTGTATTCTAGTTTCCAGGATCACAAGAAATCTACTTAGAGTGGCACTAGTGTAAAACTGGATATACATCTATGTGCTCGACAACAGAAAGTGCTCATAATGGAAAATATACAATACAATCGCTAGACCAATGACCTCACTGTTTCAGAGGAGGAAGTGAAAACATCTCTTCTCAGAACCGGAGTTTCTTTGACAATAGACTCACAGGTTGAGTGAAAGGAAGGCTGCAGATAATTTGACATTCACGGAAGATGAGATCTTGAACAGGTAGTTTGTTATTAGTGTTCTTCTTGAGTGAAGATCTCAGACAAGAGTTAAAGAACTCCAAGGAACTTCCATCTCCAAGCGAAGATTCATAACATTCCTAGAAATTAGAATTGTATACAATGTCATCTCAAGCAATGATCTCAGACAAGGTCTGTTGTTTCTTTTGTTTCTCAATATTACTAAGAATTTGTGTCTTTTCTAAGGTGAATACGAGTTCATCTAAAGATCAAAGAGAGTATTTATTAACTTCACCTCCAGTTAAAAATAGTTTTTTAAGAAGAATAATAAGGATAAGAAAGTTATTGAAATGATTTTGCAAAAAAAGAAGAATGAAATCGACAAAAGAAAAAACTGATTAGGAACAGACTAGATCTCTGAAAACCATGAGATTTATGTTGTACTTATTATAGTTGTTTGTTCTTATATCACGTGTTACTCAAAAGAAGACTACTTTTAAGAAATTTGTGAACATAAAACTCATCATGTATTCTCGTAAAAACTATGAACAGTTCATTCTTTCATTGCTCGATGGTCTTTGACTGATAGAGAAGAAAGTACTCTTCTAGGCTTTCAAAAAAATCTTGACAAAAAAACTCTGCTAAACATTATTTATCTTTGTCATACAATATGCAACATATGACAAACATATGCATAGCCTTAACAACTCATATACCAACAGTTCAAAGCACATGGATTTTCGACGAAGGAGTAACAAATCTTATTGTCAAAGAAGAAAGCTTATTTTCAGATTGATATACCTTGTTATTTACCAGTTTTAGACTATCATTTAGACTCTATTTGGAGTCTACTATGTGTGTCTAGACTGTGTGTTTAGAGTCTTTTTAGGTCAATGTACATTTTGGAACATTATAGAGATAATGGAGTTTGTTAGAGCATTCAGAGGAGATATATAGTAGTAGTTCATGATCAGCTAAGTATGAGTCGATGTCAAGCATGACCATCAATCAACAGAGCATCTTTGTTGTCGATCGACGGCCTACTCACAATAGAATTGACCGACTTCAAACTCAAGTCAAGAAAAATTACGAGAAAACCCTTGAACGAGAACACACACAGAATACACAAAAGTATTATCTACAATTTTTAGTTTTCTTAGTAGTTTAGGAGAGAGGATCTGAACTCTTTCAGAAATTTGTATTGTAACCCTATTATTTATTCTATGTATTATATATTCAGTTAATTATGTTTCTATGATTATATCTGAGTAATTCTTTGTTAAATTTAGGGTTTACAAAAAGTACTAGAGTTTAAAGATGGAAAAAAAAAAAGAAATTTGAAACAATATCTAAGAATGATGGCTGAAATTTATATAATTGTGTTTGATATGTGATGTTGTTTTTTCTTGTAAATTATTTTTTTAATCATTATGTATAAAAGAATAAATATAATGAATTTCTTTTTTAATTTTAGTTCTTTTGTTGAAATCTTAATTGATATTTGAAAATATATTGTTTGTTCTTTAAATTCTCATTAATTAATAAAAATAATAATAATGGTAATTATTTGACAAAATAAATGTTTTCATTAAAATATTTTCTTATAGTGACGTAATTGTTATAATTATTATAATAATTAATCTTAAGTTTAACATCAATTATTTATAACTGAAATAAATATTTAACATCAGTTATAATAAATGATTTAAATGGTAAATATTTGCTATTTTAAAATTATTTTGAAAAAGTGATACAAAATAAATGATTCAAACTAACCTCTTTTTTTTTCTTTTTTGTACTGTGGGACATCCCACCCCACAAATGGAGTCACCGTCGAGCACTTAGAAGCAGTCACCAAGCGCTCTCGCCATTTGCCACCGTCTGGAACCAACAGATAGAACCCTGAGCCTGAATTGATAATGCTCCCGGTGACAGTAAGAGACAAAGACAGTGAAAACTCAGAGCTAAAACTCTAAACAAACAAAATAAAACAAAACGCCTTTGTTGTTAAGAGACAATACCTGAATTAAAGTGAGCATGGAAGGACGGAGGAGGAAACCAGCCATAGAGCACCGGTCACCGTCGGATCTGAGCCACAGATACTCTCCACCACCATTTGTCGCCAGATCTGAAAACACACAGCCTCCGAAACTCTAAAAAGCCGACACCTTTCCGCCTCAGACCCTTGTCGCCACTCCAGGGAAGAACAACGTCCGTGGAACAGAGACCTCTCGAGCGGATCTGAAACGCGACGGACCAACCAGAGACGAAGACATGCCGGGAGAGAGGAGGAAAAGGGCGAGATGGAATTAACGAAGAGAGATGGAAGTGGGAGTGATATAAGCAGTAGCACAATACGTGTATGCAATGGTTATCAGGTAACTAGAAACAAATACATATATAATCAGCTTAAGTTTGATATTCCAGCAACAAGACCTATCTATATACATTTACCAGAGGCAGGGGAAATAAGTTGAGCAAAAGTTCCTAACTTCGCAAGCTAATAGGAGATCTATGTAAAGAGATTTTTAAGGATAAGGAGCTTCACTAGCCTTCACAAATCTGCCTTTGACACGCAACCTTGTATCAGCTGTTGCCTTCCTCAATTCATACCTTATGGTCTTATCATATCTGCTACCATCCAATATCCAAGATACGGTATTAGATGATGCTCTATAGAAAAGTTCTCTTAAGAGAAAGAATAAAAAAGCTGTATGTACCTCTGATTTTTCCTCTTTTCCTTGTAACGCTGCATTGCACTGTCTCTGTTCTGAGCCAGCTGATCCAGGTCAGCCTTGGTTGCCACTACTCTCGTGGTTTTACAGCTAGCTCCGTCATTTTTTCAGTGAAACGTAACTCACTGGAGGAAAAGGTAACTGGAAGATTGTTGCTCTCAGATTTTACTGGTGCCTGGCCTGAAGTTGATCGATAGTAGTCATCCTGCAAAAGAATCCTAATGAGCATTGCAATTCACAATACGTGTATGTATGATAACACTTATCAAGCTGCCTAACTAGAATCAAAACCACTAATCCTCTCAACTTAAAAGCTTTAGCTCAAAACTGTCATTAAAAAGCAAACAGATCCTCAAACTTTTGACTCTCTACTAGAATTCTCCAAAGCTAACAATCTACATCACTCTAAGCCAAGATATTCAGAATCAGTTTGAACTTAGCACATGATACATAGAACTCAAAACCAAAAACATGAACAATGAACAATGAACATTAGCAAAAATCACACACTAACCCAAATCAAATCACACACTAACCTCAATGCTCCAATCTAAAGAATAAGAACTTAGTTCATACTCCCCAAGCCATGGTTCAAATCACATCATAGAGCCACAACACAGACATAAATCAAATTCGTACAAGTTCACTAACCAAATCAACATAGAGCAAACACACACTAACCCAAATCAAATCGATGAAAAAAGCAAACCCATCAGAGAAAAAAGCAAACCCAGATGCGGTGAGAGAGAGAGAGGCGTGGAGACAGAGAGGTGGAGACAGAGAGCGCGGAGAGAGATAGAGGCGCAGAGAGATAGAGTCCGGAGAGAGAAGACGTGCGGAGAGAGAGAGGCAGTGAGATGGAGAAGCATCAAGAGGCAGAGGCGCAGAGAGAGGGCTGGAGAGAGAGAGAGCTCAAGCTCCTTTCATGGCGTTAGAGAGAGAGAGGGGTTGAGACTCGACGGCGACTCCTAGGGTGAAAACTATTAACTTTGTAAATTAGGGTTGTAAATTTTAAAGGACAGTAACCTAAAATGCCCTAATTAGAAAAAATATGTTCTCACTACCCCTTTCATTTCTCTGTGCCCCTCTCCTTTTCTGTTTCCTTATTACCCTTTCTTTTTCTTTTCCATTTATTTCTTTTTGTTTAACAAAATATTTTATGGATCTCATTATATATTTTATATTTTTTTTCTTCCAATCGACCAGATTGTTTTAGTGGTCCTTTTTGATTTTTCTTTTTTCTTCTTTTTCTCTTTCACGTGACAGATTTTTTTATCTTTTTGTTGTTTGCGACCATTATTTTTTTAAATTTTATTTATTTACTTTTTGTCTTTTGTCTCATTATACTACAAGAGACTGTAAAAAAAAATTCTTTAATAAAAAATTATACTATAAATTTTCTATTAATATTTTAATAATATTTAATAAATTATTTCAATCCCCAATTAATTTAAAAAATAATCTAATAAATTATTTATACATTTGAGCATTTTTTTGTAAAAAATATTTTTTTCAAAGAAATATTGATGATCAATATAGCTAAAAATAATGTGAACTTTTTTTTCATTGCTATAAATAATAATAAAATTATTTTAAATAATAATTTTATAAATGTTAAAATAAAAAAATAAATTATTTTCTTTAATAATAATTAATTTTTAAAAAAAATTAATAAAATATTTATATAAATTATTTTTCCAAAAATTAAAGGTTTTTATATAAAATATTTCAAATTTAAAATAAGATATTTCTTATATTTTAATATTGTATATTATAATTGCTTTAAAAATCTATATAAATTATTATATAATATTCCTTTTATTCATAAAAATAATTTTGTTACTTTTTCTTGTTATAATAATTAATGTCATTTTAGAATTCTAATTCTGTTATATCTACTTTGACTTTAATATATACAAAATGTTTGGATTTAAAAAATAGTTTTTTGTCTTAAAAACTTTTGATTAAAATATGTATTTATAAATAATATTAATGCACAAAATAATTTTTAATCTTGTAAAAATATCAACATTACATTTTTCATACGAAAAGATATATATTATTCTATATATATTTAATATTTGATATTATATTTTTATTTGTTTTGTTACAAAATTTGTTTTCTAAACTTTGTGTATTTAACATGTTTGAATATATAATAAGTTGTTATATCAATGTTAAGATATTTATGGTTGTTTAATGTATATGTGTATATTGTATATGTTGCTAAGTTTTTGAGCGTAGAAAATAACCTCTATTTACAAGAGTTGTATGAAATACTATTAGGTGGAAGTTTGAACAGAATTTAAAACAAAGAAAAACCCACACAAAAATAAAAGTTTCCATCAGTCCAAGACTCTCGTGGACGAGGAAAAAAAGAGAGGAAGAGGCAGAAGTGGAAAGAGAGGCATATGTTTTATGAATATTTCGAATGTGGAAATAATTTTGGCTACCACCGAGTAACTTGTCTTATGGTTTGAATGATTAGATACTACTATTACTATTTCAAACTACTATGTGTATCGTGGACTACTAGAGTTTACTATGATTTTTATGTGTATTGTGGATTACTAGCACTACTAGGATTACCTTGAACTACTTGGATTACCTTGAACTACTATGTATTATGCATATTTCTAAGAACTTTATATTTTCGGCTATTATATATTGTTAGCTGATATAATTTATATATTTTGAAATTATATGTCCATATGTATGTTTAGATATCAAATTAGTTATTAAATCTTTAATATTTCTTAAGTTACTAGAAAACTTATCATTTCTACAAAAACCATTCTTATACTTCCATGCTTAATGTCTTGTTGGTGAAGTTATAATAAGGTGAATCACACAAATTACATATTTTCAAAATTTGTCTCTACGAAAGTGTTATATACGATCTAAAACTGTCTAAATGCATTAGTTTATTAGAAATATTTATTTTTCATGTAGTATTACTAATAAATGTTAAAATTTGTAAAAGTATTACTATGAACAAGATAGTATTACTACTACCTTGGATATTACTAAGTGTAAATATATTAATAGTGTTCTTTGGACATAATGGCATATAGACATTTTAAATGAGTAAATTATAAGTTATATTGCAACAACATGTGCAATAATATTAGGTTGTAATTTGAATTTCTAGGATTACTAGTTCTACTATATGTAATATAAAATACATATATATTACTAGAATGATTGTGGTTTTTAGTTATATAAAAACTTGTTTTTTGCTATGGTTTTACTAATAAAACTCAAAATTCGCCAAAGTATTACTATGTGTAAGATTGTATTACTACTACCTTGAAGATTACTATGTATTACTAAGTGTAACTATATGTATATGATGGTTACACGTTTTATATGTGTAATTTTTTGTTATTACTTATCTCATAATGTTTTATATGTGTTATATGTTTGTTGGTATATTTTTACAGTGTTTTTTTAAGAGGGTCTTATTGAATCAATGATTTGAGAAGATTTTTTTCTTTGAATCTCTTATTCTTGTATATATCATTTATAAATTCTATGAAATATAAACTTAGTGAATTATTCATTTATATAGATTTTCTCAATTCTATCTTATTGAAAATATAGATGTTGTTAATAAAATCTATTAAATGACATTTCCTGAAATTTAGATGATATTTTGTAGTAAAAAAATGGATAGAAATACTAATTCCGTAAGGTATTTGAAACTTTTTTAAAAAAATTGTAACCCTTAACCTTGTATAATTTTTTTTAAAAAAATTACTCAAATCTCATATTTTCTTGGATTTACTCAAATCCTTAATACAATAAACTGCCTAGTAAATCCAGATGTCCAACTAACCCATTTTTGGACATTAACCAAACAAAAACCAGCTGGCCAAATGTTGTCTTTCCAACAAATATCAAGTTTAAAACATCTAAAAGCACAAACAAAATATTTGAAGCCTTTGTTATATGCTTCGTCTTCGCTCCTTCAATAATTGATCACTTGTTATGTTTGTGTTACAGTCCGAATGAACTCAGCGGTTCTGGCCTGTTTTGAAAGATCAGAAACAAACCTTCGTAAAAGACATGTAAAACAGAAGTTTCTCATGAACTTTGCTCTGCTAACTTCCATTATTCTCATTCTCTGCTTAACAAGAAGTTTCTCATTGTTTAGTTCAAATGAAATCAACTTTCTGCACAAACAAACAAAAACAAGTAATCAACATGTATAACTTAAGATATGGCTATCAGAATCAAAAGGGCGTTGCAAGTTGATTGCCATTTCAGAGTAAACTAACGAGTATGAAGGCACTAAAATATGTTAAAAACTAACAACAGACTTCTGGATCTTAGTTTAGTTTAAAAGAATTACAAGGTACAAAGTAGCACTACATGAGTATGAGGGCAGTAAGATCTGCTCAAAACCTGCGATGGACTTAAATCCTAAACAATGATTTCTTCACAACTTCCTGGAGATAGCCGCTATTAACACCGTCTCCGTCGCGCCGCAATCACGGCCTTCCGTCAAACACCTTCACCAGAAAGCTAGGTTCCATCTCTTTTCTTCCGTTCCGTTCCATCGAGAGAAAATATCGCAACGGGAGCGCTAGGCTTCGCGTGTCTGCAGCCTCCTCAATGGACGCCGTTTACTGCCGATAAAATATAGCCGGAGAGTATTCTCGAGAAAGAGAGAATCCAGATTCAATCAGAATTTAAAAATCAAACTTTGACAAAAGAAACAAAACCCTAGTCTTCATTGATTCACAGATTATAACCACATAACAATCATTCACGAGATCAATATGCTATGTACCGTGAGATAGGACTGACCTGAGATTCGCTAGGTTGGTTTACTTCGATACGGATAGAAGTAGAAATTGTCGCGAAGATATGGTTACAAACATGGAAGATCAAAAGCGTGCGAGATTGAAGAATCTGATGAGGAAATCAGTTCATCGCCAGAGAGAAAGCTAATTCGAAGAAGAAAGACGAGATATGACAAATATGACTCACAATCAAGGAAAATAGGAGTTTACAGCTTTTTCCTTTTTTCATTTATTTTTAATTCTGTATGGGTGGGGTGGTTAGTAATAACACTGATTCATTAAGGCTATTAGAGTCTTTAGTCACATTATCTATTTAAAGAAAATAAAAAAAAAATATATATTTATTAAGGGGAGAAAGAAGAATTTTGGAACGAGAGGGTGGGGCATATTGAGTTAAGCTCCAATTTTAAAGTTTATAGGGGCAAAATCGACATTTTAGCATTTTGACTAAACCATCTGCTAGCCAGATGTTCAATTGGTCCAGCCAACTGATTTTTAAAATTATGCCTAAATTTTCAAAACCATCCGGATGAGGCCATCCGGATGAGTTGTACTTTTAGTGTCTAAAAGAACAAAACTCTCATCTCCATCCAGATGGCTCATCTGAATGGAGAAACAAACAGCCCCTTAATAATATAGGTGGAGCATATGAGTTAATGATTCCTGCAGTTATGTTTAGTAACTATTGTTAGGCGAGAACTCTAGTTATGTTTAAGGTTTTGTCGTATCAACGTCATGCTAAAACATTTTAATTTTGATTAAATGATTTTCAGTTGTAATTCATTTTAAGTATTTTCCAAATAACATTAATAAGGATAATGCATATACAAATAATATTTTTTCAGGTTATAAAAAATAATAGAAAAGATGAAAGGAATTTTGAAAAAAAAATTCTAAGAAATAAAATGTTACTTATTTGATTAAAAAAGAACCTTATCTTCTAGAATAAATCAATATTTTTAAATAATCATAGAACAGAATTATAACTGATATTTTTTAATAACGTTCAAACATTTTAAAATCAAAAGAGATAAATTAAGAAGATTATTAACAGTTAATTACTACTTATCTTCTTTATTAAATAAGAAGTATTATTTTTCTACTATAAAAAGTCATAATAAATTTATTTTCATAATTACATATATCCTGATTATTATATTAATTGATTAAATATATAAGATATCTAAAAATCTTAAGAACTATAAACATATTAATTACATATCTGTTAAAAAAAATCTAACAAAATCTTACTAATATTTTAAAATATTTTTTAATTAATAAATTAAATAATTTCATAACTAAATCTATAATATTATTATTAATAATTTAAAATAAAATTTATTATAAAACAAAATAATATTAAATAATATCCTATTTTATATTATATTAAAATAAATAAATAGTATGAATTAATATGAAAATAATATTAAATTGTTAAATTAAAATATTTTTAAAAATAGTTTCATTTAAATAAAAAAAATACTATCACCACTTAAAAGATCAAATATTATTCACCATTTAAAAGGAGTAAAATTTGTAAATTATGTAATATTTTATATAAATATAAAGAATTTTTTAATATATGTTAAAATTTATATCTACAACTATATATTATCTATTTATTATTTTAGAATTAAATAATATATTACCTAAAAATGATTATATACAAAATATAACAGAATATAGATAATACTTACTTTAAGTGCTATTTACAAAATATGTTATTCAAATATTTTAAATGTTTTAATGCATTTAATAAACTAAAAAATCAGTTATAATTATAAATTTAATTTTTATTTTTTGATTATGACAAAATATGTTGAAAATTATAAATAATCTCATCAAAAATTTTAGCTTTCTGTATATTAATAATGCATTAGTTTAGTAACAAAAAATCAAATATAATTTTTTTAATTTAAAAATTATAAAAATAAAAAAATTCTCCGCCACGGACGTGCACGTAAAAGTCTAGTTTTATATAATAACATATTGTTATATTCAGGATTCAGTAGTGGATTGAAACCCATATAATTGGTAGTTTGGTACCTCAGATGTCAAATAATATTATAAATTTTGATGATATCAATTTTAAAAATTTATTATGGTCTAGTTATTAGTTCTCCTTGTATTATTTTTCATGTATTGGATTCGAACATGTGTTAGGGCATAAATTTATTAGACGACAATATATGACATGCCAGATTTGGTAATATCTAATCTTTCGAGTGAACTAGATGTTAAAATATGATACTAAATATGGATAATATTTTATCATAATAACCAGTTACAACATTACGTATAAACAACAATTATTTAGAAAAGATTTAGTTACAATTATCATAAAACTCATCTTGAACTAAATGCATAAGATACTCTAAACAATATAGACATCTTCTTTTATTTTTTTCATGAATTTATATTTACACTTGTCTACGTTCATTTTAGGTAAACTTTAAGGTTAATTGAACCTTTTCATTGTGTTAACTTCCACCACTTGGTGAATCTCTATCCATTGACGAATCGCAATGACAACCAAGTTTACTTCTAATTTTAGATTTAATTTTAGATTTAACTTTATCTATTAATTTATTTTTATCTATTAATTTATTTTTATCCATGTGTTGATTTCCATGTTTAACTGATTTTTTTCCACTTGAAGAACTTCCACTTATAGATGAATTTTCACCGAATGAATGCATAGATGATTTTTCATCTGATCCACGTTCATATTTGGATGAACTTCCACTCTCTGATGAGCCCTTTTGACCTCCAAACTTACTTGATGAACTTGTACTCATTGATGAACTTTCACCATGAAATGAACTTTCACTCTTACCTCGAAATTTATTTTTAGTCTTGGACTTATTTTTGTCGTTGAATTTTCCTTTACTCATGTGCTTATCGCCACCTCTACGTGAATGTTCACTGACTGACGAACTTCCACCGCTTAGAGAACCTCTACTCATTTCTGAACTTCCATTATCATAAGAACCATCATGTTCTGTTCCACTAGATTTGTCTTCACTGGTTGAACTTCTATCAGTTGATGAACCACTTTTACCATTAAACTTACTTTTACTTTTAGATTTCATTTTATCTTTTGATTTTCCTTTTTTAATATTTTCATTTATATCTCTATGTGAACTTGCACCGTTAGATGAACTTTCACTGTCAGATGAACTTTCACTGTCAGATGAACTTTTATCACTAGGGGGACCTCCACTTATTGGTAAACTTCCACCTTCGGATGAACTAGTATGTGATTTTCCATTTGATTTCTTTTTATCTTTGTGTGAGCTTGTATCACTCGATGATTTTTCACTCCCATGTAGACTTTCACCACTTGGTGAACCTCCAGTCATTGGTGAGCTTCCATCATCGGAAGAACCACTCTTATCTTTCAATTTACTTTTAGTATTAGATTTAACTTTATCTTGGATAGTGTTTTTATCCTTGTGTTTACCTCCATCATTGGGTGAATTTGTACTGCTAGATGAATTTTCACTCGTAGGTGAACTTCCACCACTTGATGAACCTTCACTCATTGGTGAGCTTCCACCATCGGACGAACCACTTTTACCTTTCAATTTACTTTTACTTTTGGATTGAACATTATCTGCGATAGTGTTTTTATCCTTGTGTTTACCTTCTTCCCTAGGTGAACTTGCACCGCTCGATGAATTTTCACTGCTAGGTGAACTTCCACCACTTGGTGAACCTCCACCGCTTGGTGAACTTTCACCGTCAGATGAACCACTATTGCCTTTCAATTTACTTTTAATCTTGGATTTAACTTTATCTAAGATAGTGCTTTTACCCTCTTTTTTACCTTCGTTTTTTGGTGAACTAGCACCACTCGATGAATTTTCACTACCAGATGAACTTCCACCACTTGGTGAACCTCCACGGTTTGGTGAGCTTCCACCGTCAGATGAACCACTCTTGCCTTTCAATTTACTTTTAATTTTGGATTTAACTCTATCTAAGATAGTGCTTTTACCCTTATGTTTACCTTCATCTTTGGGTGAACTTGCACCACTCGATGAACTTTCATTGCCAGGTGAACTTCCATCGCTTGGTGAACCTCCACCGCTTGGTGAGTTTTCACCGTTAGATGAACCACTCTTACCTTTCAATTTACTGTTAATCTTGGATTTTACTTTATCTAAGATACTGCTTTTACCCTTCTGTTTACCTCCATCCTTAGGTGAGCTTACACCGCTAGATGAATTTTCACTGCCTAGTGAACTTCCACCACTTGGTGAACCTTCACTGTTTGATGAACCGCTCTTTCCTTTCAATTTACTTTTAATCTTGGATTTAACTTTTTCTAATATAGTACTTTTACCCGTATGTTTACTTTCATCTTTTTGTGAATTTGCACCGTTCGATGAATTTCTACTGCCAGATGAACTTTCATCGCTTGATGAACTTCCACCACTTAGTGAGCTTCCACCATCAGATGAACCTCTCTTACTTTTAAATTTCTTTTTAATCTTGGATTTAACTTTTTCTAAGATAGTACTTTTACCCTTTTGTTTACCTTCATCTTTGGGTGAACTTGCACCATTCGATGAATTTTTACTGCCAGATGAACTTTCACCACTTGGCGAACTTACACCGCTTGATAAGCTTCCACCGTTTGATGAACCACTTTTACCTTTCAATTTATTTTTAATCTTAGATTTAACTTTATCTAAAATAGTGCTTTTACCCTTGAGTTTACCTTTGTCTTTGGGTGAACTTGCACCGCTCGATGAATTTCCACTGCCAGGTGAGCTTCCATTGCTTGATGAACCTCCACCGCTTGATGCGCTTCTACCGTTAGATGAACCTCCACCGCTTGATGCACTTCTACCGTTAGATGAACCACTCTTACCTTTCAATTTACTTTTAATCTTGGATTTAAATTTATCTAAGATAGTGCTTTTACCCTTCTGTTTACCTCCATCCTTAGGTGAGCTTACACTGCTAGATAAATTTTCACTGCCTGGTGAACTTTCACCACTTGGTGAACCTCCACCACTTGGTGAGTTTCCACTGTTTGATGAACCACTCTTTCCTTTTAATTTACTTTTAATTTTAGATTTAACTTTATCTAAGATAGTGTTTTTGCCCTTATGTTTACGTTCATCTTTGGGTGAACTTGCACCGCTCGATGAATTTTCACTGTCATGTAAATTTCTATCACTTGATAAACCTCCACTGCTTGGTGGGCTTCCACCATCAGATGAACCACTTTTACTTTTCAATTTACTTTTAATTTTGGATTTAACTTTATCTAAGATGGTACTTTTACCCTTCTGTTTATCTTCATCCTTGGATGAACTTGGACCACGCGATGAATTTTCACTCCCAGATGAACTTCCACCAGTTGGCGAACCTCCACCACTTGATAAGCTTCCACCGTTTGATGAATCATTCTTGCCTTTCAATTTACTTTTAATCTTGGATTTAACTTTATCTAAAATAGTGCTTTTATCTTTGTGTTTATCTTCATCTTTAGGTGAACTTGTACTGTTCGATGAATTTTTATTGCCAGGTGAACTTTCACCACTTTGTGAACCTCCACTGCTTAGTGAGCTTCCATCATCTGATGAACCACTCTTACCTTTCAATTTACTTTTGATTTTGGATTTAATTTTATCTAAGATAGTGCTTTTACCCTTCTTTTTACTTTTATTTTTGGGTGAACTTGCACCACTCGATGAATTTCCACTGCCATGTGAACTTCCACCACTTGTTGATCCTCCACCACTTCGTGAGCTTCCATTGTTTGATGAACTATTCTTGCCTTTCAATTTACTTTTAATCTTTGATTTAACTTTATCTAAGATAGTGTTTTTACCCTTATGTTTACCTTCATCTTTCGGTGAACTTGCACCGCTCGATGAAATTCCACTGCCAGGTGAACTTTCACCGCTTGATGAACTTCCACCGCTTGGTGAGCTTCCACCGTTAGATGAACCACTCTTACCTTTCAATTTTTTTTTAATCTTAGATTTAACTTTATCTAAGATATTGCTTTTACCTCTCTGTTTACCTCCATCTTTAGGTGAGCTTGCACCGCTAGATGAAGTTTTACTTGTAGGTGAACTTGCACCACTTGTTGAATTTTTACTACCAGGTGTAATTCCACCGTTTGGTGAACCTCCACCGCTTGGTGAACCTCCACCGCTTGGTGAACCTTCACCGCTTGGTGAGCTTCCACCGGCAGATGAACTACCCTTGCCTTTCAATTTACTTTTAATTTTTGATTTAACTTTATCTAAGATACTGCTTTTACCCTTATGTTTACCTTCGTCATTAAGTGAATTTGTGCCACTCGATGAATTTTTACTGACTGGTGAACTTTCACTACTTGGTGAACTTCCACCGCTTGATGAGCTTTCGCCGTTTGATGAATCGCTTTTTCCTTTCAATTTACTTTTAATCTTGGATTTAACTTTATCTAAAATAGTTGTTTTATCCTTTTTTTTACTTTTATATTTAGGTGAATTTGCATTGTTCGATGAATTTTCATTGCCAGGTGAACTTCCATCGCTTGGTGAACCTCCACCGCCTAGTGAACTTCCACCGTTAGATGAATCACTCTTGCTTTTCAATTTACTTTTGATTTTGGATTTAACTTTATCTATGATAGTGTTTTTACCCTTTTTTTTACCTTTATTTTTGGGTGAACTTGCACCACTCGATGAATTTTCACTGCTATGTGAATTTCCACCACTTGGTGATCCTCCACCACTTGGTGATCCTCCACCACTTGGTAAGCTTCCACTTTTTGATGAACTACTCTTGCCTTTCAATTTACTTTTAATCTTTGATTTAACTTTATCTAAGATAGTGTTTTTACGTTTGTGTTTACCTTCATCTTTCGGTGAACTTGCACCACTCGATGAATTTTCACTGGCAGGCGAACTTTCACCGTTTGGTGAGCTTTCACCGTCAGATGAACCACTCTTACCTTTCAATTTCTTTTTTATCTTGGATTTAACTTTATCTAAGATACTGTTTTTACCCTTTTGTTTACCTCCAACCTTAGGTGAGCTAGCACCGCTAGATGAATTTTCACTTGTAGGTGAATTTCCACCGTTTGGTGAATCTCCACTCATTGGTGAGCTTTCACCATCGGACGTACTACTCTTACCTTTTAATTTATTTTTAATTTTGGATTTAACTTTATCTATGATAGTACTTTTAGCCTTGTGTTTACTTTTATTTTTGGATGAACTTGCACCACTTGATGAATTTTTACTACCAGGTGTATTTCCACCGCTTGGTGAACCTCTACTGCTTGGTGAGCTTCCACTGACAGATGAATTACTCTTGCCTTTCAATTTACTTTTAATCTTGGATTTAACTTTATCTAAGATATTGCTTTTACCCTTATGTTTACCTTCATCATTAGGTGAACTTGCGACACTAGATGAATTTTCACTGCCAGGTGAACTTCCACTACTTGGTGAACTTCCACCGCTTGGTGAGTTTTCACCGTTTGACGAACCGCTCTTTCCTTTCAATTTACTTTTAATCTTGGATTTAACTTTATCTAAAATGGTTGTTTTATCCTTTTGTTTACTTTCATCTTTGGGTGATTTTGCATTGTTCGATGAATTTTCACTGGCAGGTGAACTTTCATCGCTTGGTGAACTTCCACCACTGGGTGAGCTTCCACCACTGGGTGAGCTTCCACCACTATGTGAGCTTCCACCACCAGATGAATCACTTTTACCTTTTAATTTATTTTTAATTTTGGATTTAACTTTATCTAAAATAGTTGTTTTACCCTTTTGTTTACCTTCATTTTTTGGTGAACTTGCACCACTCGATGAATTTTTATTATCAAGTGACTTTTTACCACTTGGTGAACTTTCATCGCTTTGTGAGCTTCCACCGCTTGATGAACCACTCTTGCCATTTAATTTACTTCTAATTTTGGATTTAACTTTATCTAAGATAGTGCTTTTACCCTTTTGTTTACTTTCGTTTTTGGGTGAACTTGCACCGCTCGATGCATTTTTACTACCAGATGAACTTTCACCACTTGGTGAACTTCCACCTTTTGGTGAGCTTCCACCGTCAGATGAACCACTCTTGCCTTTCAATTTACTTTTAATTTTAGCTTTAACTTTATCTAAGATAGTGCTTTTATCCTTATGTTTACCTTCATATTTGGGTGAACTTGCACCGCTCGATGAATTTTCACTGCCAGGTGAACTTCCATCGCTTGGTGAACCTCCACCGCTTGGTGAGCTTCCTCCGTTAGATGAACCACTTTTACCTTTCAATTTACTTTTAATCTTAGATTTTACTTTATCTACGATACTGCTTTTACCCTTCTGTTTACCTCCATCTTTAGATGAGCTTACATCGCTAGATGATTTTTCACTGCCTAGTGAACTTCCACCACTTGGTGAACCTTCACTGTTTGATGAACCGCTCTTTCCTTTCAATTTACTTTTAATCTTGGATTTAATTTTATTTAAGATAGTGTTTTTACCCTTATGTTTACCTTTATTTTTGGGTGAACTTGCACCACTCGATGAATTTCCACTTCGAGGTGAACTTCCACCGCTTGATGAACCTCCAACGCTTGATGAGCTTCCACCATCAGATGAACCACTCTTTCCTTTCAATTTCTTTTTAATTTTGGATTTAACTTTATCTAAGATAGTACTATTACCCCTCTGTTTACCTTTATTCTCCGGTGAACTTGCACCATTCGATGAATTTTCACTGCCAGATGAACTTTCACCACTGGGCGAACCTTCATCGCCTGATGAGTTTCCACCGTTTGATGAACCACTTTTGCCTTTCAATTTATTTTTAGTCTTGGATTTAACTTTATCTAAGATATTACTTTTACCTTTCTCTTTACCTTCATTCTTTGGTGAACTTGTACCACTCGATGAATTTCCACTGTCAGGTGAATATCTACCATTTGGTGAGCTTCCACCATTTGATGAACCACTATGGCTTTTTAATTTACTTTTAATTTTGGATTTAACTTTATCTAATATGGTGCTTTTACCCTTGTGTTTATCTTCATTTTTGGGTGAATTTGTACCGCTCGATGAATTTTCACTGGCAGATGAAGTTCCACCGTTTGGTGAACCTCCACCACTTGGTGAGTTTCCACTATTAGATGAACCACTCTTGTCTTTCAATTTACTCTTAATTTTGGATTTAACTTTATCTAAGATAGTTCTTTTACCCTTCTGTTTATTTTCATTTTTATGTGAACTTGCATTACTCGATGAATTTTCACTGCCAGGTGAACTTGCACCACTTGGTGAACCTCCACCGCTTCGTGAGCTTCCTCCGTTTGATGAACCACTTTTGTCTTTTAATTTACTTTTAATTTTTGATTTGATTTTATCTAAGATAGTGTTTTTACCCTTGTGTTTACCTTCATCTTTTGGTGAACTTGCACCCCTTGATGTATTTTCACTGCCAAGTGAACTACCACTGTTTGATGAACCTTCACTGTTTGGTGAGCTTCTACCGTCAGATGAATCACTCTTACCTTTTAATTTACTTTTAATCTTGGATTTAACTTTATTTAAGATACTATTTTTACTCTTCTGTTTACTTCCGTCCTTAGGTGAGCTTGCACCGCTAGATGAATTTTTATTTTTAGGTGAATTTTCATCGTTTGGTGAATCTTCACTTTTTGGTGAGCTTCCACCACCAGATGAACCACTCTTATCTTTCAATTTATTTTTAATTTTTGATTTAATTTTATCTATGATAGTGCTTTTACCTTTAGGTGAACTTGCACCGTTTGAAGAATTTCCACTGCCAAGTGAACCTTCACTATTTGGTGAAACTCCACCGCTTAATGAGCTTCCACCGATAGATGAACCATTTTTACCTTTCAAATTATTTTTAATCTTAGATTTAAATTTATTCAATATAGTGCTTTTATCTTTGTGTTTACCTTCATTCTTGGATGAACTTGTACTGCTCGATGAATTTTTATTGTCAGGTGAACTTTCACCGTTTGGTATTTTACCACCGGATGAATCCACATGTGATTTTCCACCTGAGTTACTTTTATTTTTAGATAGACTTCTACTTATTGATGAACCATTCTTATATTTTAATTTACTCCTAATTTTATATTTAGTTTTATCTAAGATTTTATTTTTATCTATGAGTGTATCTTTATCCTTTGGTGAACTTGCACCTCAATATTATCTATATGTATCTTTATCCATATAATTTTTTTTTTTACTGGATTTAGTTTTATCTTTAAAATTTGCCTTTAACCAAGTGTTTACCTTCACTTCTGGATGAACTAGGTCCCGTAGGCGGAGCTCCTGGTGGAGGTGGATTATTCTCGGGCTTTACTCCCATCCTATGCCTACATCACACAAATAAGTGTACAAATATACGTATACATTAGATATTAATCAAGTAAATAACTTTGTACATGTATTCTTATTAATTACGATGACAAATATTTCCATAGACAGAAAAGAAAGATCTAACGAAAGATACATAATAAGTTAAATTTTCTTAAGAAGTAAAACAGCAATAAGAACCATGAGAATGAATAATATATATTTTCTTTTATAAAAGCACGTAGGTGAATAATATATGTAAGCATATAATTCTCAAGTGCATATGACAATTCAATATAGTTTGTTTAGGTTTACTTGATGAGCCATATGATGAGACCCACGGACGTCACTGCTATGGCGATAGTTAAGCCGATCACAGTGAATGTGAGAGTAGTGGCTATAGTGGCAGGCACGAGAATGGGACTGAATATGATGAAAAGCGGTGCGGACACGGCTAATGCCACGGCTGAACCGGCTAATGTTATCCCGGCGAAGCCTATAAAGATCATGGAGGCAACGGAAGCAGCAACCACCTTGGTAACCTCCAAGAGTGGGATGAGAAACGCGAGCATATTGCAACGGAAGCAATTCTCCGCTCTCTGTGATGGAGTCTGAACTAATACGTTTTGATGTTTTGCTTCACTCATGTGGTTTGGTGATGGGAAGAGAAGGGAGGGGAAGGGGATTTTATGGAGGAGTTGTGTAGTCTATAACGTGCACGTTACACATGCATGCATGCTCCATGCAAAACGATTGGAGTATATGGAGATCTACGTTACGTCACGTCGCATTTGTTTCTTTTTTCATGTTTTTGGGACCGTTTTTCTTTCTTGTAAAATCGTAATTTGTTTTTTGATAATCCAGGGGTTCCCCACTTAGAATGGGTCATTCCCTTTGGGCCCGATCATGCTGAGGTGACGCTTCAGCCAGGAGAGTTTTCAAACTGGGCCGAAAGCAAGGGCTCAAACCTCGGGTGTCCAGAAGAGGCGCGGTAGCTTTCGCATGGGGGAAATCGAACCCGGATGGTGATTGCCACCACAGGCCCGTCTTGCCACTTGGACTACCTCGTAATTTGTTTCTTCGATTACGTTTGTGTATGAATTAAACATCAAAGGGCGAAGAAAGTTTTTTTTTATTTTGTTATATGTCATATGAACTGATTACTTGATTGAAAGATTATATTTTTGGTGGACTTGGATCCGATGAAATAACTATGTCTAAGCTGGGGAAAAAACCTTAAACTGTTGGGAATATTTGGGATCGTTTAGAGGCTTTGAAAATGAATGCGAAGTCGAGTCACGTGGTGCAGTAGTGAATGAGTTTCGATTAGTTAGTGCGTAATTAACTAATCAGGGGTTGTTAACTACATGGGAGATTATAGTATTGTTATCTTTTGTTCGAAGGTTGTCAAGAATAAAACTGTTGCAAGATCAAAATGAACTAAAATGATGGTAACCTAGTGATAATTTTTTGGAGCTTGGTGTGCACCCACATCAGTTTTGGGGTTCGATTTCCCTTGGGAATTAAATTATTATTACTAGACCAGTCTGAGCTTGGGTTTTGGCCCAAGTGGTTTACGTGATGGATCGTAACAGATGATCAGTTCACCCCTTGGTTTTATTCGGAAGGTATTCCAAATTCGGGACATGCAGTGTGGTAGCCAGTTCACTCTGTAGCACTAAGTGCATTCTTACTGAGGCTGACTAGATCAGCCAATAGAGTTTATAAAAAAATCAAAATTAAAATTTCATGTTTATAATGTGCATTTTAGGCGTAGTAAAGTAGACAAAAAAAAATCCAAAAATATATATTGGTTACCGGAAGTCGTACATAATATCAGGTTCATTTAGAATAAAAGTCTTAAAAAACTAGGTTTGAGTTTTTAACTGAGTGTAGAAACAACATTTCCTATGCAATGCTGGTCCGGATCATAGACAAAGCTAAGAAACCGACTGTTTAGCACATCATGATTTTAAGCGATAATTTTAATTGTAAATAGAACAATGTACAAATTTTACATGAGTAACAATGTACAAAATTTTGGATTGGCGCTGTATAACCAAGATTCAGCATATCACATAGTGACAACAATTCAATGTGTTTTAGTGGTTGTTGGGAGAGAGTGAGTTTTTATGAAGTTATCGTGCACGGTAGGGTACTCATTCATGCTTCCATGCTTCCATGCTTCCATGCAAAACTGGTGAGTAAATAGAGTTCTATTTTCTTTCTCTTTCTTGTGAGAGCTTGAGATGTTTAAGAAAACCTAAGTCATGAATCAAGATTGATAGTTGTCATCATCCGCCATCATGCGAGAAATACTTATTGTGTAGCACTCGAGAGCTGCCTTCTCTTAAAAATCGATCACTTCCAACTATTTTGGCTCAAGGACTTTGAAACAACTCATATTTTCACAATATTATACTTCTTACAAGTCACTCTTCTGAAAACTCCCCTTTAATTCTTGCATAAATTTCCTATATAGAACAATGTTTATTGCAATAAACAATAGTGAGATTTTATGAAAAGAGTGTCGTCTACGTGCGCGGCACATGCTTAGACTTCAAAACAACATGTTCAGAGGTCATTTTCTCCTTCAAAAAGAACATTTTTCAATGCCCCGAATAGAAAGAACAATCTTGTTTGATCGGTTGGTTGCGGAATTTTATAAAAAGATGTGGACATGCATATTCCCATGCGAAACGGTGCGATTGAATGTTTAGATCAACGTAATGTCAGTAAGAGCGTCCCAATGAGAAGTTTTAGTTCCGATAATTTTTAATATATATATATATATAGTAATATTAATATTTAATGGTGAGATTTTTAATTTTATAGGAAATTCAATTTAAAATATATTTGCAAAAAAAAATTGGGCTTGGTTTCTAATAAAAACTCTACAATTAAATAATTATATTAATATATACATATACATATATGTATTTTGAAAACCTATGATCTAGAATTTTTTATTGGAAATGCTCAATAGTTTTCCTTTTTGTTGGTTTGGTTTCCTAAATGTCAACAAAGACTTTGATTTAGATGAGACACCATTATTATTGTAACTTGCACTTTCTTTGGGGCCAATACATTGTCTCACAAGATAACATTAGTGAAAACCAGAGCTTTACTCTTTTTCAAATTAATTGTCTCTCTAGAGACTGTATAGAAATTAAAAAATAATTAATTGTTCAACTTGTCTTTATTTGACTATTAAAATTCTATAAACATTTATTACTATTTTAATTTAATTAAAGATAAAAGAATATCAATTAATAAAAACTGCATTGAATACAACGAGACTTATGTAATAAAAAATTTATGCTACAACATTCAAATTGAAATGGAGGTAATATAACTAAACTTGGATAAGGTACTAATATCAACAATTCATCGTTTCGTTCTTAAAATGCTATACAATAAAAATGCTTACGTTTGTTTTTATTTTGTACCACGACATCCATTAGCAGAATAATATTTGAAAATTTAACTCCCAACCCAACGTAATAATATTTTTTTTATTTTAAAGAGTTGGATTATTCGTTTTTTCATGTATCAATTTTTTCATATCATCCTTTGCTCATATCCACCACCACTTCGGTGCTGGGGCTGGGGCTGCTGGCTTAGCTGGGGCTGCTGGCTTAGCTGGTGCTGCTGGCTTAGCCGCTGGTGCTGCTGGCTTAGCCGCTGGTGCAGCAGCTGGTGCGGCTGCTGGGGCGGCTGCTGGTGCGGCTCCACCCGCTGGTATTATCTTTTTCAGAATTTTTGGTAGAAATTTGGGTGGTTCCTTACCCGTTATTCGCCTACACAGAATTAAATACGTCTGGTTATCAAAAGTCATGGTATCTTAGTTTGTACGTATACAAAACATATTCAACATGCAGCTAAACAAATAGATAATACATATATATTCTTAATATTGGCCATGGTAAATGCGCTAGAGTAACGAATGGATGAAATTTGATTTTCTCTTTTCATAAATATCGATTCTTTATTCAATATTTATTCCTCTAAGAACACAATCACACCCTTAATTTGCGTACTCTATAGGATGCAATCAAAATCATCAACTTATGATTAATTAATCCCTCATTCTCCCACCTAATATATATACTCTAAGTTTAGTAAAATTTTCCACTAGATTAACGAATTTTCTAAAATATATGTACGCCTATATAATAATATATTATGTTAGTGTTAACTACTTGTAGAGCCACAAGATGATGGTGACAGCCGTCGCACCGGCGCCACCGGAGGCTGCTAAACCGGTAGTAAGTAAACCAGTGGTAATACCAGCTGGTACGAGAATGGGACTGAATACTAAGAATAGTGGCATGGTGGCGACAAATGCGGCGGCTGTGCCGGCGAGGGATACACCGGCGAGCAACAAGAGGCATATTGCGGCTTGTGTAGCTAGTAACGAGGTTAAAATGCTCCTAAACGACGGTTTTCGATTTTCGTGTTTTTTCTTCCTGATTATCCCCATTTTTTTTACTAGTTTGAATGGCTAGAAAGAGAGGGATAATATGATTCTTTGGTCCGATGGTTGTGAGAATTTATGAAGAAGAGAGGGATTCATATACGTAGAGAGTGGTGTGGTCTACGTGCACGGTACGTGTTTATATATATACCCATGCAAAACGATGCGAGTGAACGTTGAGCTCTATACGTTACGTCAATACCTTTTCGCCTGTTTTTCTTGTTGGGTTGTCACATTATTTTTCGTTTTCCCTTTCTTGTAAAATAGGAGTGGACATTGTTAGATCTGAGTTTGGTCGGGACTCCATATCGAAAGACTGAATTGGACGATAAATTATTTCAAAAGCGTTTTATTGATCGGAAAGAGTAACAATTTACAAAAATGAGAACAAACAAAGTAACGGGTGCTCATCTGAGCTAGCCGAGAAAGTACAAATCAGTGAGAAATGTAAACGAGTAAAACTTTACTTTCTAACCGTCAAGTGTGAATTTGTCAGTATGGATCCCCCTTCCTCGTTGGACGTATCCTCCTTTTATAGATAAGCCTCATCTTCCCGTTTGCCCTAGGTCTTCTTGACCCAATGGACCGAGCTTTGTCCTTCGGGCAAGTAACTGGGCTCGTAAGCCGAGCTAATGCAACGAGCTTGTGGCGCTGAGTAAAGTAGTCCTCATTCGAGCGTGAGCGATGAGCCGGCAGGCATTGAGTTAAGTTGATTTGAGCCGATTATATGATAGGTCAAATATCTTATTTGATGGGATTTGTGGAGGGATGTTATCCATCCACTACATACATTTTGAGTTTATTCACGTAAACCAATGATATCCACTTTGTTTATTTGATTTAGTTTTAGAAGAAGTGCACCTGAATTTTAACCGAACTTATAATTATGTTTGGCCTGATTAGAAATTGAATATGTTATATTTTGGTTTAGTTTTGAACTATGTAGAGTTTAATTTGGTTGTCTCGTTCTATGGTTAGTTATGTACCAAAGGTTCTGTTTGGTTTTCTTATGGCGTGCTAACGGCTGTGACGCCAAGGATTGTCCCGGAGAAATACCAATAGAACTCATGCAGCCACTGCGGTGAAAACCGCCTGAAAAATCTCAAAACATTTTTAGAAGAAATGTTGAAATCTCAAAGACAGAGTTTTGTGATTGAATGGTTGTGGTTTATGTAGAAGTTTAAGTCTAGGTGCACGATACGATACACATTTATGTTTCCATGCAAAAGGTGAGTACTAATTGGAGACACACGCCACTTTATTTATTGTTTTATCTGTTTGTGTGTGTTATGGTCATGTTTATTTGGCCTATCCTTGTTTTCTTTTATTGCTTATACGATAAATACATATACCAGTTCATAGTGGTTTAATGTTTGAGTAATTAATTGCGTGGCTGGAAGACTAGAGTTGAAGTCATTCCAATTGACTATTAACAGCATCTTTGTCAGCACTATAATTTGCTTTATTTTATTTTAAAACAGAGTTATGAACAAAAAAATAAATTTTTATTTTTTGTTCATCACTCCATTTTTACTTTATTTTGAATAAAATATAGTAAATTATAAAGTGGAGGTATAAATATTCTAACATCATAAACACCTTACAAATGGTTGCTAACATCATAACATCATTTCCTTTAAAAGAGTGGTATGGTCTACGTGCGCGGCACATACTTAGCATTGAAAACAACATGTTCAATGGTTATGTACTCAGAAAACAACATTTAACTATCAATGGCAGAAGAGAAAAAACAATATTGTTTGATAGGGTGGTTGTGAAATTTTATAAAAAGAGAATGGACATGCATAGCCCCATGCGAAATGGTGCGAGTGAATGTTTAGATCTAAGTAACTTGGCCACAATACAATTCAAAAGAAAAAAAAAAACTTGGCCATATATTTTTTTGAAAAGGGCATTACTTGGCCACTATTATCACTGGCTCATTTCACATGTAACTTATGGTTCCTTGAGGCCAATAGATTGTCTTATTTGACAACGCTGGTGAAAACAAGAACTTGAATAAGTTTAATATCAACGGTACAATTCGTTCTTAAAATGTTATACAATAAAAATGCTTACATTTGTTACTATTTTGTACCACGACATCCAATAATATTTGAAAAAGTTAACTTCCATCCCCACGTAATAATAATTATTTATTTTTAAAAGTTGGATTATTCATATATAATTTTTTTCATATCATCCTTTTGCTTATAGCCACCGCTTCTTTTCATGTACTCGGTGTGGCCGCTGGTGAGGCCGCCGGTGAGGCAGCTGTCTCTCCTTCTTGCTTTGCTGTCAGCCTAGCTGCAGCAGTACTAGGAAACACCCTTTTCAAGATTTTTTCCAGGATTTTTGGTGGCTCTTTACCCGTTGCCCGCCTACACAAAATTGAACATCTTTGGTTAATATTAAAAGTTATGGTGTCAATTTTTAATAACATGGCCGGATCTAGGCACAACCGAGTGAAAAATTAATCTCGGTTCTCCAAAATATTTTTAAAAAATTATATAAAAAATACCTTCAAATTATTAAAAAAAGTTATAATTTTTTTGTAAAAAATGTTTAGAACACCCAAATTTTCTAGTTTGGCTCTACTTTATAGTTACGGCTCAAAACATGTTCACTACCAACCAACTTAATTAACAATTTGTACGTATGCAAGCGTATTCAACTATGCATCTAAACAAATAGATTATATATTATCTTCTTAACATTCCCAATGGTAAATGCGTCAGAGCAACGAATGGATGAAATGAAATTTGCTTTTTTCATAAGTTTATGAAAATGTGGGATTCAAGGGAATATCGATTCTTTATTCAATATTTATTCCTCTAAGAACACAACCACACCCGTAATTTACGTATTCTATACTTATATGTGTCTACGTCGCCCTCTAATCTATTTAACAAATTGGGTACAGTCAAAAAATCATCAACGTATGCGTTAATTAAAACCAGTCATTCTCCCACCTAATACATACTTTAAACTTGAATAACTTTAGTAAAAAGTTTCCACTAGTGTAACGAATATTCTAAAAATATTTAACACTCGTTTATATATTGTTTTGAATGAATGTTAAATTTATTCAACTAAAAAAACTTTTCACAACGAATGCATCCTAATTTAAAGTTTGATTAAAGAGATAAAAACTTTAAAAGAAAGATCATGTTTCATCTTGAAGCAAATAGGCGTTTATAGTAATATAGTGATTTGTTAAGTGTTAAATACTTGTAGAGCCACAGGATGATGGTGACAGCCATTGTACCGGAGCCACTGGCGGCTGCTAAACCGGTAGCCAGTAAACCACTGGCAATACCGGCTGGTACGAGAACCGGGCTGAATACTACAAATAGTGGCATGGTCGCGACAAACGCCACGGCTGTACCAGCGAGGGATACACCGGCTAGTAACAAGAGGAATATTGCGGCTTGTGTGGCTAAGATCGAGGTCAAAACATGCTTAAACGATGGCCTTCGGGATTTTTTCTTCCTGAGTAGCCCCATTTTTTTAAAACGTTTAGTGGCTAGAAATTAAAGAGAGAGGGGGGGGGGTATATGATTCTTTGGTCCGGTGGTTGTGGGAATTTATGAAGAAGGAGAGGGATTCATATACGTACATAGAAAGTGCATGGTGTGGTTACTCTACGTGCACGGTACGTGTTTATTTACATCCCCATGCGAAACGATGCGAGTGAAGGACGTTGAGCTCTACACGTTACGTTCAGTGGCTTTTTCTTTTCGTTTGTTCTTCTTGTTCGGTTGTCACATTTTTTTGTTTTCTTTGTAAAGTAAGAGTAGATGTTTTGTGTTCATTTTCACGTAAAACGGTTCAACCGTTCATGTTTGATTTAGTTTTAGTAAAATTATACCTGAATATGCACCGATTTTATTAAACCAGCTCCAACTTTAGGTTTAAGAGAGTATCTATGAATTAAAGAAAAAAAAGAAAAAAAAAAACAAATAGAAGAAAGAGAAAGAATCGACTCTGGTGAAACCTACCGGAGATCCTTAACTATTCATTTTTTTTCATTTTCAGATTATAAAAAAAATATCAACTAATCGCGGATTGCCACGTGTCGCGGAGCCCGCAAACAGTGTAAGGACTCTCTAAGGATCAGTCTTTAATTAAGAATTTTAAAGATCGAATTCTTAACTATTTATGGGATCCACTAATTATTTAATTATTATTTTTTTAAGGACTCCCCCTAAGGACTCCCCATTGCGGGTACCTTAACACACATTTAATCTCCACATGTCATTCTACAATGTATTTTGTTTCATTTTGCCGTTTTATTTTAATTAAAATGAAATCATTTAGTTTAATTATTATTATTTTGCTTTGGAGAACTTTTTTTTAGGAAACCAACAGATAATGTCGGTTCTTATGGTCTGATTAGAAATTGGTTCGGTTATGACCTTTGATAGAGTCTAATTTGGTTGTATCATTCGTTATGGTTAGTTATGAACTAAAGGTTTTTGGTTTTATTATAATTTGGTTTGGTTTGGTTTGGTTAGAGTTTGTTTCTTGTCATGTGCTGAATTTGATATCATGAAACAAATGGATGTTATGGCTAGTTAGCTAGATTTTTAAGACTGGCTAGTAAATATTTTTGATTGATACGAGTTGCATAGTTGACTAATAGTTTTTGTTCAATAGTTCCAGTGGATGTTATGGCTAGTTAGCTAGCTAGATTGTTAAGACTGACTAGTAAACCCATTATACACCTAGACTCGATAACCATACTCAATTATGAAGATACAAATACAAGTGATTAACATGCCAATGACAACCAAAGAAACCCATACCAATAACAACCAATAATGGATTATGGCGCCATTATATATAAAGTATCAAAATGCGTAAATAAGACATCCAAATTAATCATATCATACGTTCATATATTGTTTAGTAAAAAAAAAAGAATGTAGATTAGGTTTAATTTGTGGATCCCTCTAAGTTAATTTAAAATATCTAGAAATCAAGTTGCTTCAAATCGTTTTCCACCAAGAGAGGCCTACCACAAAGAAACAACTTGATTGAGCTCTCTTTTCTTATATCCATTATTAAGCTTTTACATTTGGAAGAAAAAATATAGTAGATTTTTTATTGGATTTTTTCCTTCGACATTTCTCCATTTTACAAAGAATTTTGAAATAGATTGTTTTATTTATCTATTGTTATCATTATTTGCAAACAATGACAGGACCACTCTAAACACAAAATATATGACATCATTGAGATATTTAGTCATCATGCATAATACCAATAATTCTAAATTCTAATACAAAATAAATAAAATAATGTGATGTTAGGAAACAAGAAACCAAGATAAATAAATAATAATGTTGAGAATCAAATGGTTTTATAGTAGTCACCATCAGAGAGGTAAAAGACAAGTCGAACATAAATGAGAAGATTCATCCTTAGAATCATTATGTAAAAAAAAAAGTATACGTTCATTACAGTTTTATCATTATGTAAAAAAAAAGTATACGTTCGTTACAGTTTTTCATGTGAAGTGTCAGGTCATGCAATAACTTTGATGAACCCATCTATGTAACCACAAAGAAAAGGACAAAACCATAAGAGTTTGTGTCACCCATTCATGGCTGCTAAAACTTTGTGATTAACTTCGTGCCTCCTCTTCTTTACCTTTTATATATAAGAAGAGATCAAAGCTTTTGTTCACACATCACTTGTCTGATATGGCTACTTTTGAGGAAAGCTCTGATTTGGATGCTATACAGAAGCATCTCTTTGAAGACTTTGTGGTTTCTGATGATTTCTTGGGAGATTTTGACTCTGATGCTTCTTCTGTCTCAAGACTCTGGTGTATAGAACCTGTGATGAATCAAGTTCCTAAAGAAGAACCTGATTCGCGGGTTCTAAACTCATCATCAGCACATGAGACTGATCAAAGTGTCTCCACCAGGAAAAGGGCAAAGAGGTTTGAAGAGGAAGAAGAACATAGGCATTACAGAGGAGTGAGGAGAAGGCCCTGGGGGAAATTTGCAGCAGAGATTAGGGATCCAGCCAAGAAAGGATCTCGGATCTGGCTAGGAACCTTTGAGAGTGATGTTGATGCTGCAAGAGCCTATGACTATGCAGCTTTCAAGCTCAGGGGAAGAAAAGCTGTGCTAAACTTTCCTCTAGACGCTGGCAAATATGAAGCTCCAGCCAACTCAGGACGGAAAAGGAAGAGAAGTGATGTGAGGGAGGAGCTCCAAAGAAGTCAGAGCAACTCTTCATCATCTTCAAATGAATCTAGCATTTAAGAGTGTCAGCAGTTTCATTGTAAATGTTAAGTTGTATAGAGAAGCAGAAGTGTAGATTAGTATGCTAAGAACTCTTGCAACAAACTTGTGTGTATGTTTCTGTTTCATCACGTTCAAAAGACCATAAGATTTATGAAACAAGTTCTTGTTTCCAAGAAAATATCTCTAAACACAATAAAAATCTCAATATCCTAACATAGAACAATGAAATAGCTTCAACAAGTGAGTGTGCCTAATGTTGATACAATATGAGAAGGGGGGAGTGAATCAAGATGAACAAGTTGCATGAGGGGCCAGTTTTAAGAATGTAGTACCAATTGTTTTGTCTCATAGCTTAGGTAGACATCATGTGTTCAAAAAAAAAAAAAAAAAGCTTAGGTAGACATCAACGCTCAATGATAAAATATATGGACCACAAGCTACATGGTCCAAACGTTTGAATAGTAAATTTGATTTAAAAAAAAATCATATATGAGTTTGTATAATCACATTATAATAGTTAGAAACTTTATTTACCAATTTTGAAGACTTTAAAATTTCTAAATTTGTTGATCCAAGAGGGACAATACTAGAGGCATGACGAAATAGATATCCGGGGTATTTTATGATATTTGGATCCGGATCCGTCGGATTCATGATTTTAGTATCTAGAATTCGTGTTTTCTGGATATCTGAGCTTCAGATATCCGTCTAAATATTTGATACTCACATATATTTGGATTCAGATCCAGATTCGTAAATTTGTTTTAAAAAAAATCATATTTTTAAAATACAAAAATTCTAAAAATAATATATAAATTAAATATTTATTAAAAATTATAAATATATATGATATATAATATTATTAAAATTAAAATAATTATAAGTCTTATTTTGTGTATAAATATTAATATATCAAATATAATTATTAATAAAACTAAAATTTAATATATATTTTTTTTAAATAGATCCAAATATTCAGACCTAAAAATTAAGATATCTGGATCATGTTTGAACATATCCAAGATTTTACTATCTAGATTCAGATCTGGTCACTCCGGGTATCATATATTTGGAGCGGATCTCGAATCGGATTCGGATCTCGAATCGGATTCGGATCTAGATAATAAGTTCAAGATTAGACACTACTATTTTTTTGACATCCTGCTGTTGTATGCATTTTAATAGGAACTACATGCCGTTTGTTCTGCATTTAACATGATAATGTTTTATTTATTTAAGGGGAAACTTCATGTAGTTTGACGTTCTCGTTCAAATATGCGCCAATTATATTGTCTGCAGCAGCAAGCATCTTTGATATTGTCGCCAATTAGGGGATTTTTGATCAATCGAATCTCAGGTTGTATCGTGAGTAATTTGCAATGGTGCTTTCGCAGAAGATCCATGGAGCATTCAAAGGTGCAGTGGAGAGGATGACCGGTCCTCGAACAGTCTCAGCTTTCAAGGAGAAGGGAGTACTCAGCGTCAGCGAGTTCGTTCTCGCCGGTGATAATCTCGTCTCCAAGTGCCCTACCTGGTCCTGGTTAGCTCCAATTCCAATACCCACTTGTTAGATTTCGCCAATCATGTGTAAAGCTTTGAGCTTGATCAAGTTCTAGGGTTTAGGGTTTCACAATCGTTTTTTTTTCCAATTAGGGAAGCTGGTGATCCAAGCAAGAGAAAGCCTTACTTGCCTTTAGATAAACAGTTTTTGATTACTAGGAATGGTAAAGTTGAGCTCTTTTTTTTTGTTTGATTTGAAGTTTTTTTTTATTGTGCATTGTGGTGAAGTTTGTGGGTTTTCTATGGAGTTAACAGTGCCTTGTCTGCGAAGAGCTGCGTCTGTGGCAGAGGATTATGAAGCTGCTGGAGGTGAAGTTTTGGTTGATGATGAGGATAATGATGGTTGGCTTGCTACTCATGGAAGACCTAAAGGTTGATTCTTTATCTCCTCGCGCATCAAGTTTTTATCTTCTCTCATATGTTCAATGTGTGAGTAGATAAAGGCAATGAGGATGAAGACTTGCCATCCATGGATGCCTTGGAACTAAACGAGAGAGATACTACTCAACCTAGATGTGATGGAGTCGAGGAGGAGGAGGAGGAAGATATTCCGGACATGGAAGATTTTGATGAGATTGACAATGATCCTGTGAGTTGGTTTTATGCAAGCTTCCTAGATTTCATTTATATTTGTAACTGTTAAGTTTAGCATTTGTTTTGTATAGTGTTTTAAGAGCTTGCACAAATAAAATGATGCTACAAAATAGATAGGATTTGCGACGAGAGTGGACTCATAACATTATTATAAACCGGTAGGTTAACATTCTTTCTATTGTTCTCTCTGTGTCAGGCAACTCTTCAGTCGAATATTCTTGTGGCTCAAGAACCAGATGACGATAATATCCTCCGGACCAGAACATATGATGTTAGCATCACGTAAGCTTCTTGTGCCTTCCCCAATTTTCAGATCTTGTCATGAATCATGACCACATTTATATCCACGAGTAAATTTGTTTGTGTTCTTGTAAATTATCTTATACTCTTGACTCAATAGATGGAACTTATGTTTTTTGTCGCTTCACTTTATTTCAGGTATGACAAGTATTACCAAACTCCCCGTGTTTGGTTAACCGGCTATGATGAGGTCTCTCATTCATTATATTTTGACAAGTTTTGCATCCATGTTTTTTTTCTGCTTATTTTTAAGTAACTGTGGTATGTCTTGTAGTCAAGGATGTTACTACAACCTGAACTTGTAATGGAGGATGTTAGTCAAGACCATGCACGTAAAACGGTAATTACTTAATGGATTTGTGATCTTATTATGTTCTAGAATCAGTAATGATTCAGTTTTGTTGCAAACACTTCAATAACAAAAACTTCACAGGTAACAATAGAAGATCATCCACACTTACCTGGTAAACATGCTTCAGTTCATCCATGTCGACATGGAGCTGTTATGAAGAAGATCATTGATGTCTTAATGTCTCGTGGAGTAGAGCCTGAAGTTGACAAGTAAAGTTCCCTCACAAATTGAACTTTATTTTCCTAAGTACAGTGAGTAGTTACCCTCTGCTTCATCTTCTCCATAGGTATCTCTTCTTGTTCTTGAAGTTTATGGCATCAGTGATTCCAACAATCGAGTATGATTACACAATGGACTTTGATCTCTGTAGCTCAAGCACTTAATTGCAGGTGAATTTCCATGAACAATATAATCTTCATATACATAATATCTTGGTTAGTGATTGCATTTACATAAAGCACTTGGACTCACTTTTTTGCTTCTTTTTTCTAGATGGAACACACACATTTGCTCTTGATTGTGAGAAGCAAGAAAGTTACTGGAGTGGCTCTTCACTGTCTATAATATGGAGTCCGCTTTTTTCTTCTTCTTTTAAAGTTATTTCCATTTTCTTTTGGGATCTTCATATATTTTCTACATTATGAAAAGTTCTATATCATTAACTCCATGCAGTTATATTAATTTTAAAAATTTGAAATTTATACAATTGTTTTCGGGTTTAGTTTGGTTGTCTTTGAAAAATGTTCTCATTTGTATAAGTTAGGTGACTATTAATTTGACGGTAAGGTAGTAAACAAAGTGTCAGGATGGCCGAGTGGTCTAAGGCGCCAGACTCAAGTTCTGGTCTTCGAAAGAGGGCCAGGGTTCAAATCCCACTTCTGACATTTATTTCATCAAATAAGTCTTTTTTTTGTTTTGGGCTACAATCAAATAAGTTTAATCGATTAGTTATGTGATTTTATTTGAACGACCCAATCCAATTGAACCAGAATTTATTAATTTGATTTGAAGTTGATTTCTCTTCGTTTTTCTGAATTATCATTTTATTTAAGATTTATTTACATACAATTTTTTTTTTAGTTTTTTCTAAGATATTTAAGAAAACTTTAAAAATCCATTTATGACATTATTTTTCATCAAATATGTTTTTTGTTTGTTTTGGGCAACAATCAAATAAGTTTTAATTGATTAGTTATGTCATTTTATTTAAACCGACCCGATCTGACTGATCCAACCCAAAATTTATTAATTCGATCGGGAGTTGATTTTTCTTTGTTTTCCTGAATTATCATTTTATTTAACACTTATTTACATACAATAATTTTTTTATTAGTTTTTTTTGTAAATATATTCAAGAAAACTTTAAAAATCCACTTATGGCATTATTTTTCATCAAATATATATTTTTTTGTTTTGGGCAACAATCAAATAAGTTTTTATCGATTAGTTATGTGATTTTATTTGAACTGATCCAGTCCGACTAAACCAAAATTTATTATTCCGATCGGATGTCGATATTTCTTTGTTTTTCTAAATTATCATTTTATTTAAAACTTATTTACATACAGTAATTCTTTTTAGTTTTTTTTTTGAGATATTCAAGAGAACTTTAAGAATCGCTTATGTTTCTGATTAGCACCCTTAGTTGGGTTTAAAACAAAAAAAAAACGAAAATTAAACATATTAAACATATTAAACTTCAACCGAACTGTTGACAAAAAAAAAAAAACTTCAACCGAACCGAAATCGAAAATTCCGGTTTGTATACAAAACCATACCCGAAGATTTGTACCAAACCGACCCAAATTAATTTTTGTAAGGAGGCATCGTCGTCGTCTCCGGTCATTGATCAGCTAAATTAATCGGAGTTTTAGCATTCTCCCAGAAAATGGCGAGTAATAGAGACAGCGTTAATCTCTCGCGCACGTTCAAGTATCTACTAGGTTCGTCTTCTTCCTCACTACAACATGTTTTTGAATCTCTCTTGCTGCCATTTTGGTTTCTAACAAGGTTTCTCGATTGAAATTAGCTACCCAGTTTCTCTCCAGAGGCATCCCTTTCATATTCAATTCCTGGATCGTGAGGCGTCTTACTGAAGCAGACTATGCGGTAAAATAGATCCTTCTTTACCAGTTGGATTGAGCTCCCAGTTTTTTTTTGTTTTTTTTTAAAAGTCAAATAGATATGTTCTTAGATTTTGTAAATGTTGGTGTTTTTGACTAATTGGGTTGCCTTTATGCTTGATTGGGAGTGGTATGTGGGTTGTTGTTGTTGTATTTGTATGCATTTCTTGTGGTAAAGTATGGAGTTTTGTTGTTCTGATTGGTAAAGTATGGAGTTTTAGTTGTGAAAGATCATGTTTTGGTTTATGTGCTTACTAACATTTATCTAGTCATGTTTTTTATATAAGTCTTAGCTCTTGCAGCTTTGACTATTTGGGTTGTTGTATTTGTATGAATTTCTTAGGGTAGAGATGGGTTTTGTTGTTCTGATTGTTAAAGTATGGATTTTTAGTAGTGGAAGATCACGTTTTGGTTTATGTGCTTACTAACATTTATCAAGTCATGTTTTTATTATGTCTTAGCTCTGCAGCTTATACTGTTTGGGTTGTTGTATTTGTATGCATTTGTTATGATAAAGATGGGTTTTGTTGTTCTGATTGTTAAAGTATGGACTTTTACTTGTGGAAGATCATGTTTTGGTCTATGTGCTTACTAACATTTATCAAGTCATGTTTTTTTTATGTCTTAGCTGTGCAGCTTTTGACTGTTTGGGTTGTTGTATTTGTATGCATTTGTTATGATAAAGATGGGTTTTGTTCTACTGATTGCCAAAGTATGGACTTTTAGCTGTGGAAGATCAGGTTTATGGAGTCATGTTTTATGATATAAGTCTTAGCTCTGCTTGACGTTATTTTATTGGACTTTCAGTTGAGTAACTACGTGGGTTTTGCTTCCACCTTCCAGAAACTCAATAGGTTTTTGCATATAAGCTCAATCTTGTTTTCTCTTTGCAATGCAGCTATACGCGGTTCAGTTCCATCTTTTTGTTACATGTGTCTTGTTTCTCAGCCGGGAGGGATTCCGTCGCGCTTGCTTGCGTGCTGACATTAACAGGTACACATATATCATTTTGCGTTGATCCAGTTTAAATATTAAGTACATGACTAAGTTTTCGGTTAGTGATATTTCTTAATTTCGTAATGCAGTGATGGTCTTGTATCAGAGAACGATGTGACTAAGTTACTGAAAGTGGCATGGGTGACTTTTCCACTCGGAGTAGCCATTACTATTGCAGCAAGCATCTTTGTGCTATGGTGGCAGAACCTTAGTTACTCCGACACATATGCACAGGCTATCTTGATCCACGGTACATTGTTTCCGTTTACTTTGTTGTGGTCCTACTTCTTTAGCTCACAACATTGAAATAATTTTCTGATTTTTTATCAACTTAAGGACTAATCAACTTAACTGACAGGATTTGCGTGTGTACTGGAGCTTATGGCTGAGCCTTTGTATATCCTTTCTCAGACATTGATGCTTCTAAAACTGCGACTGGTTGTTGAGACGGTTGCTACATTTTCACGCTGTGTTACTTTGTGCTTTCTCATAGTCAAGCAAACCAACATGGTGCGTTAAGTTATTAACCATTCCATTTTGTTTCTGCATAAGCATGCTTATGATAAAACTAAAATCTAATTATCTTCAACATATGTAGGAAAAAGGGATAATCTTTGCACTTTCACAAGTTGCATATGGAGGTTCCTTATTTCTTGGGTACTGGGCTTATTTTCTCATGCGTGGTGGTTCTAAAAGCTTGAATCTCTTTCCTTTCAGGTATGAGTTCTCTATTATTTGATCTCTTTCCAGCATTCTCAACTGTTGATATGTTCCAATCAGATCATTCATTTTCCATTTAACGTACAACAATTTTTGTGATGTCCACAGACCTGGAAGCTTCATGGATTTGGATAAGCAGCTCTCAAACATGTGTATGCTATTTACTTTTCAGTCCTTCCGAAAGTTGATCCTTCAAGAAGGAGAAAAGTTGGTCCTTGTATGGTTAGACACACCATATAACCAGGCTGTATATGGGATCGTCGACAAACTAGGCAAGCCTCTTTGGTGACTGATACAAAGTATATTATATATCTTCAAGATGTTGCTTATAAATATCTCTTACAAAATTTCTAACCTCCAGGAAGTTTAGTAGTACGCATGGTGTTTCTCCCTTTTGAAGAAAGTTCATACACTACATTTGCCAGGTTCGCATCAGGTTTATTTCTCTCCTGAGTGTAGTATGGTACAGTATGTAATAAATCTTACCGGTAATGTTTCATGATACTGGCTCGGATATTTATATCCTTAGGTTCTTTCAGGAATGTTTCTGTTTCCTTCTTTCTTGACAGGTGATGATTACCAGCAAAAGAGGAAGAAACTTGGAACTTGCTTGACCGAGGCCTTGAAGCTTGTAATGTTAATAGGTATGTTCCTATATATTGCAGCTAAGAAATCTCATTACCAGTGTCTTGTACCAATTGTTTTTGTTGCTCATGGTGTGTAAAACGTTTAACTCTAATCTTTGGTAACTTCCTCCTGTGACTTTATAGGTCTTATATTCATGGCATTTGGTCCGGGCTATTCATACTCACTCATCAGATTGTTGTATGGTGAAAAATGGAGTGATGGAGAAGCTTCCTTGGCGCTACAGTTTTATTGTCTCTACATCATTGTCCTGGCAATGAATGGTTAGTAATCACTTCTCTTCATTTACCAAATGCTTAACTTCTTGAATTTGCAGTTACTAGCTGCATCTTTCAGTCTTGGTTACTTTGTAAATTATATTGTTAGGAACCTCCGAGGCATTTTTACACGCAATTGGAACAGAGGATCAACTAAAGCGCTCTAACGACATGTTGCTTGTGTTTTCACTGATTTACATTACATCAAACATTCTGCTAATAAGATCTGCAGGAGCAATAGGTTTAATCTTGGCGAACTCCTTGAGTATCCTTCACCCATTTATATATATATGTAGATTCTGCAATCACAGTGAACTTCTTTAGATCTTTTTTTTGGTCTTCTTGACTTAACGAAAGATATGATGTTTAGGATCATATATTCAGGACAATTCATCCACAGTTACTTCCAGGTATGCTTTGGTTAAATGAAACCATCTTTTTGTGTTGTACTAACTCCACACTTCTCTACAGGGCGATCCTTCATCATCATTCTCGTTCAGAAAGTGTTTTCCTTCAGGTTGGAAGATTCTTATACTCTCTGGGATAATCACTGTCATCTCAGAGAAGACCATTCTCGACCATAAGAACTTTTGGGCAACGTTTCCTGTCCATTTCGCCATCGGGTTCCTCTGCTTTTGTCTCTCAGCCATTGTCATGTAAGTCCTCTCTCTCCTGTGACAATCACAAGTTCCATTTCAAAAAACAAACATACTCACTGAAGTGTTGTGGTGTTTTCTATGGTAGATACCGGCGTGAAAGAGTGTTCATCAATAGAATCATACGGTTCAGGAATCACGATCACGACGACTGAAATAAACCAAGAAACCGGTGGTTTAAGTTCGGTTAAGGAAGTGAAAGCTTTTTGTATTATTAAATAGGCCAGAACTATTTAAAAAAACTCTCAAATGATTTTTAATTCGCAATGAAACATCTTTTCCTCTTCGTTTTTGAAGTTTAAATTTACTTGATTTATCAAAACCAAATGAGAGGAAAAGAAACCGACAACTGAATTCAGAAAAGCTACTGCGAATATCATTAATTGGATACTTCTGCAAAAATATATCTAATAAAAAATCATGTGAAATTATCAAAATTCTACATTCATATTATTATTTTGTGCTTATCTTAATTATTTTTACTCTTAATTTTTTAAAAGAAAAAAATACACTTAAAATTTTAAGACTAATTAATCTGATTTAGAATTAAAAGGTGATTTAGAGTTAAAGGGTAGGGTAGCGTTTTGAAATATGAAGTTAAGATTCTAATTAATTTAAGAATTTTGTGATTCTTAAAAAAAATATTTGTAAAACATATCTAGTTAGTGAAGTTAAAAATGAATAATAATATTAGTAAACATGAAAATTTTCCAAAAACCATAACAAATTTATGATTTAAGGATTATTGTTTGAAGTTTGAATGTTGTAGGTTTAAACTTCAATAAAATGTTTAAATTTAGTATTTAGAAGTGAGATCAAATTTGTAAATGTATATAAATTTTTAAATATTTGTAAATGATTTATGAGAACTAATTTAGTTTTTTCAACATAAATTTAGTATATATATAAAAACATGGCTATTTTCAAAAGTAAATTTAAAAATTGTTATAATTTGTGGTAAAATTATAATTTTTCCTCTAAAAGACTAAAACTAATGCAGGACGAACCACTTTCCGGTTCGCTTGGACCGGTAAACCATAGGGAGAATCAAATGCACAATTTTAATTCAGTTTCTAAAATCCCAAAAAAACAGGTGACTGGCGTGTCACCAGCATAAGCATACACGTGTCTCCTCCACTTCCCCGCCAATAGATTCACCTCATGAACCCACACTCCTTGTGAAGAAACCCTAGAGAAAAGCGTTAACGATGGATAACCATGGCGATCAAAGTTCCAGCTCAGGCACCATTCTAAAGATACGCCTCGAGAATTTCATGTGCCACACTAACCTCGAGATCGAGTTTGGCGAGTGTGTCAACTTCATCACCGGTCAAAATGGAAGTTAGTTTTTTTTTTTTCTTACCAAAAGTGTTTTTCTGTTTACTGTAATGATTTTGTAACAATTACTCTCATGAGATTCAGTTGGCACTGCAGTGTATCGACCATAATCTTTCATCGGGAAAGAACGCTTCCACATCCACCGGTAGGTTATTGGTGTGTTTGGTTTTAATGGAACCTAAAACTTAACCCGTAGTGGATGTGGGTGGTATTTCCTCCCACAGTGAGTGATTATGGTCGGTGTCCTACATGACTCTGAGCTTAGGTCCACATACCAAGTTGTTACAGATTTATTTATACCAGTGGGAATGTTTTTTTTTTTCTTTTTTGTAACTGTCAGGTGGTAAGAGTGCGATATTGACTGCTCTTTGTGTGGCATTTGGGTGTCGTGCCAAGGGGACTCAGCGAGCTTCAACGCTTAAAGATTTCATCAAAACTGGTTGCAGTGACGCTCTTGTTCGTGTCAAAATGAATAACAAAGGAGCTGATGCTTTTAAGCATCAAGTCTATGGTGATACTCTCGTTATTGAGCGCAGGATCTCTCATTTTACTAGTTCTACTGTTCTCAAAGATCATCAAGGTTAATGATTTTTTTTTTTAAAAGCTAATAATCTATGTCAATTTGGTGTGGATTAATGTTTGTCTCATGGTCTTTCCTTCTTCTGCTTGTTTCATTGTGGTTTCTTACTTACTATGTTAAGTAGACCAAGTCATACTGTGTGGTCGGTCCTGAGATTTTTGGGGGCTATAGATAAATTTTGTAAAAGATCATAATTTCTTTTTTACAAATTTGGGGACATATAAACTTTTCGTAAATTTTTGGGGATCATAGACCAATGTTTCACTAGCCTATGTTCATAACCGGTCATGTGGCGCTTTGTCAAATAATATTTTTTTTACAAATTTGGGAGCTTATAAAATTTCAGTAAATTTTGGGGACCATAGGCCAATGTTTCACTAGCCTATATATGTTCAGAACCGGCCATGTGGCGCTTTGTCAAATAATTGATTCAAGAGGATTACTACTTACTTGTGCTCTACAACTTGTGTCCTCCAGGGAGGAAAATATCAAACAGAAAGGAGGAGCTACATGAACTAGTTGAACATTACAATGTGAGCTTTACTCTTTGATACATGTTTGAAACTTTGATCATATATATGTTATTTCTTGATTTAAGTGTTATTGTTGGTATTTGATATCAATTCAATGGATCTATGTTATACTTTCTTTGGCTAGATTGATGTTGAGAATCCGTGTGTTATAATGAGTCAAGACAAGAGCAGGGAGTTTCTACATTCTGGAAATGACAAAGACAAGTTCAAGGTATATGCAGTGAAGTAATCTTTTTTTTTTTTAAATTGTTGCTGAAAGATTTTGTTGTGTAGTTCTTTTATAAGGCAACCCTTCTTCAGCAAGTCGATGATCTTCTTCTTGGTGTTGACACAAATTTGAAATCTGCAAGTGCTCTTTTGGATGAGTTGGAGGAGACAATAAAACCAGTAGAAAAAGAGATCACTGAGTTGCTTGGGAAGATAAAGACTATGGAACAATTTGAAGAAATATATCAACAGTTGGTGCTGTTGAAAAAGAAACTAGCTTGGTCTTGGGTATATGATGTGGATAGGGAGCTCAAGGAACAGAGTGAGAAGCTTGTGAAACTCAGAGAACGAGTGCCTACTTGTCAAGATAGAATCAATCAGAAACTAGTAAGTAAAATGCTCAAATTTGGACTAATATGCCCAAAGTTTCTCATGGATGCTTTACCACTGAAGTTTATTAGTTGTTTAACTGGTTATTTGAATACCCTTGTGCACTGTTCATTTATGTGAGGTTGAGCTTCTAAAATGTGTATTTGCTTAGACCATGAAACTTGTATTGTATACACTATCGCAGCATCAATGCATATCTTAACATACCTGACCATTTATATAGGCTGAGGTGGAATCGTTAAGGGAGAAGTTGACCAAAAAGGAAGCTCAAGTTACATGCCTGATGGATGAATCAACTGCAGTGAAAAGAGAAATAGAGTGTTTGAGGCAATCAGTCAAGACGGTATGTTAAAACTTAGTTTAAGATTCTTGTTATGGCTCTGATCAGCACTGCTCTTGAGCTCGTTAATGTAATATCTCATAGTTAACTTTGAAATAACCTTTTGTTTATATAGCTTCTCGCCCTGTGTAGTTGATATAGTTTTTTGTAAGCAGGCCACAAGAGAGAAGGTTGCTCTAGAAGAAGAACACCGTCATAAGTGCAATAACATCCAGAAGATTAAAGATCGTGTTATGAGGCTTGTGTATAGGTGTATATACTTCTTACAGTGTAATAATGATGCAGGCTGAACAGTCTGAAATCGAAGAGAACTTGAGTCAGTTGAAGCTAGAGGTTGAGAAGGTTAAATCATTGCTTTTCAGGTCACTATAGTTTTCATTCTATACTCTTGAGCCCCTCTTCAATAATTTTCGCGCTAAGCATGGATTAAATGAATTGCACTCTAGTTTGCAAGAAGAAGAGAAGATGGTAACTGAAAAAGCATCAGTCATAGGGAAGGAGATAGCACTCATAGAGGATACGGTAAGAATCACCACCTTAATGTTGAAGTCTTTAGTTTTATTTACATTCAGCTGTGTGACCTTTTTGGCTTCTAGATTAGAGACCGTGAAAAGAAGCAAAGGAGCATAATCACACACATCAATGATCTCAAGAAACATCAAACAAATAAGGTGCTTATCCAGTTACATGGACATATAAGCATGTTTAATATTTATATTCTTTAGGAGGATGACAATCTCAAGGATTAGTTGGATAATTATAAACTTCTGTTGTTAGGTTACTGCATTTGGAGGGGACAGAGTCATTAGCCTTTTGAGAGCTATTGAGAGACATCATCGCAAATTTAAAATGCCACCTATTGGCCCTGTTGGTGCTCATGTGGTAAGTGTCTCTTTGTTCTTTACCGCACATCTGAGCCTAAAATAATATAGTCAATTAAGTTCACATGTTCTCTTAAATGGACCATGCAAAAACAATCTCTGCTGCTTTAGTTTGAGTTCTTATAATCATGTGGTTGTCAACAGACATTGGTCAATGGTAATAAATGGGCTTCTGCTGTTGAACAAGCTCTTGGAAATCTCTTGAATGCGTTTATTGTGACCAATCATGAAGATTTAATAACTTTGCGAAGCTGTGGAAAGGAAGCTAATTATAACAATCTGAAGATTATCATCTATGACTTCTCAAGACCAAGGTTTAAAATCTGAAAAAACTACTTCTGTTTATGCTATGCTTTGATGAATGGATAGCTTTTAGTTATATTCAACGGCATGGTAACTGTTTATGCAGGTTAGTTATACCAAGGCACATGGTTCCTCAAACGGAACACCCAACTATTCTCTCTGTCTTAAACTCTGAGAATCATACTGTTCTTAACGTCTTAGTGGATGTGGTAATCTTACTAACTTCTCATCCTCAAAACTACTTTGATGGTATTCGTTTTTTAACTTTTGGTTTCTCGATATTTTCAGATGGGTGTGGAGAGGCAAGTGCTCGCAGAGAACTATGAGGTTGGCAAGACAGTTGCCTTTGAGAGAAGGCTCGCGCATCTGAAAGAGGTTTTCACTATAGATGGATACAGAATGTAAGCAGCTAGCTACATTTGCAAGAACAGACCGTTGTGTCTACATAATAACAATACTCTTCCTGTTCTTGACTCAGGTTTTCCCGTGGGCCTGTTCAGACAACCCTTCCTCCTCGTGCTCGAAGACACACTCGATTGTGTGCTTCTTTTGATGACCAGATCAAGGATCTTGAAGTAGAGGCTTCAAAGGAACAAAGTGAGATACAGGAACGCAGGAGACAAAAGAGGGAGGCAGAAGTGAATCTTGAGGGTCTTGAACCGCAAATGCGTAGACTGAAGGTAAACTCGCTGCTGTCTCAGCGTCACTCAGTTTTCTTAATACACTAGTTAGTCCTGGGCATATTATCCGAAAGTCGGACCGGAACCGAACCGAAAAAACCGAAACCGGATCGAAATTTACAATAACTCGAGCGGTTCCTATATTTCTAAATCCAAATAACAAAAAATGAACCGGGACCGAACCGGGACCGAACCGAGAACCGAACGGGTACCCGAATATTTCGAAATATTAAAAATATTAATTATTTTAATTTATATATATATATAATATAATTTATATATTAAAATATCTAAAAAACCCGAACAACCCAAATTACCCGAATATTTTTCGTTTTTTTTCGGGATTAGCACGGGGTTTCGGGAATTTTTTCGGTTTTTAGGGCGTTAATCCCGAACGAAACCCCAATTAGTTATAATTCGGTTCCATTTTGTGTTTAATAAAAAATAGAAACCCGACCCAAACCCGACATTACCCGAACCGATCCGAAAAGTATCCGGTTCCTAAACGTCTCAATCTCAATAACTCGAAAACCGAATAAACCGAATCGATCCGAACCGAAAACCTGAATGCCCAGCACTAACACTAGTCATGTATAATTGATACTTCAAACCGTTTGTTGTCTTATCTGAAACATTTCGCTTGTTTTCACAAACCTTTTAACTAATCATGTTGCGTATGTTTTTTGCTCTATGTTACAGAGACAATGCACCCAACTTGAGAAAGATTTGACAAGGAAGGAACTTGAATTGCAGGATCTGAAAAACTCAGTCGCTGCTGAAACCAAAGCTTCACCTACCTCAAGTGTTAATGAACTTCGTCTAGAAATAACGGTTAGTTTTTATTGATTGAAACCACTTCATTTATCAATTTTCCACCCTAAAGCATCATTCCTTAAGCTCACAATGCTCTTTGTATTTCTCAGAGCTCTCAAGAAGAGATAGAGAAGAAAGAATCCTTACTGCAAAAGCTCCAAGACTGCTTGACAGAAGCTGAACTAAAGGCTAATGAACTTAGAGCTGCTTATGAAAACTTTGTCGGTATGTTGGCCATACATTTTATCTTTATTGGAAGCAATGTTAACTTTTTTCTTCCAAAACTTGCATTTAGAGTCAGCCAAGAGTAAAGTTGACGTCTTCGAGGAAGCAGAGAATGAGCTAAAGGAGATTGAAAAGGGACTCCACTCCGCGGAAACGGTGCAACGTCTTTAAGAGTTTTGGTTCTTTACTTGTTTTGCAGTCAGAACTGAAGTTTTTGTTCTGTTTTAGGAAAAGAACCATTATGAAGATGTAATGAAGGAAAAGGTCTTACACGATATTAAAGTGGCTGAAGCTAAATATAAGGAGCTTGAAACCCAACGGCAGGTAAAGAATAAACAATGAGCAGTGCAGTTTCATTTATATATTCACGTTCATGGGTCCATATTTTCTAATATGTTGTTTAAAATTTCAGGAAAGTAATGAGAAAGCCTCCATAATATGTCCTGAGAGTGAGATAACTGCTTTAGGTCCTTGGGATGGGTCCACACCTATTCAGCTTAGTGCTCAGATTAACAAAATAAACCATAGACTGAAGCGAGAGAGTGAGAAGTGCGTATCTATTTGTGCATTGTGATGATACCTATACACTGAAAACTTCTCTCTGAATGCATGTATTTATCTTTTGTTGGTTCAGGTACTCTGAATCAATAGATGACCTCAGGATTACGCTTGAAGAAAAAGAACACAAGATTGGTAGAAAACGCAAAACTTACCAGAGCTTACGAGAAAAACTCAAGGTATATATATATATACTTTTGTGTATCAGAAATTTCAATATATATGTCAATCACTTAATGTGGAGAAACACTGTTTAACCAGGTCTGCAAAGATGCGGTAGATTCACGGTGGAAAAAGCTCCAACACAATAAATATGATGCAACACGCATATTAACATGGGGGTATGAATTGTTTTGTTCATTATTTCGAGTTACATTGGATAGTTTTTAGCAGTATTCTAAAAATCGGTCTAGACGGTGTCCGCCTAATCGGTAAATCGGGCAATATTTCAAATCGATTTCTTGAAAAAATCGGGTTAGGCGTTAAAAAAATCGGCTTAGACATCCGTCTAAACAAAAATCATCTATAAGACGTTTAACCACTGCATAGCGATATTTAGAACATTGGTTTTTTAGTTATAACCGTTCCTTTCAATTGGCAATCTTCAAAGCAGATTCAACAATCATTTAGGAAGGAAAGGAATCAGCGGACATATCAAGGTCTCTTATGAAGACAAAACTTTGTCCATACAGGTAATTAGCACCATAATGCTACATTTTGCATTTGAAGTGTGCATATTATTAACTCTAGTTGATGTCATTGTTGTTCTTCAACAGGTTAAGATGCCTCAAGATGCATCAAGCCGCGGTGTTCGAGACACTAGAGGGCTTTCAGGTCTGCCTCTCTAACTCTATTTGAATATGAATTAGAACATCAAAGTCTCACATTTGAAACTTAGTACATGGGTGTTTCTAAATATGTTTCAACACATGAGATTAAATGTTTAAAAGCCCTTGAAGATGAAACTTAAACGAAGTGTGTAAAAACTTATAAGACCTTTGTGTGCTATTACATGATATGTTTTAATATCCTCCATTGAGAGTTTGATCGATCCCCCCACCTCGTGTCATAAAAATTGCAGGTGGAGAACGGTCTTTCTCGACTCTAGGCTTTACATTAGCACTTCAGGATATGACTGAGGCTCCAATCCGAGCAATGGACGAGTTTGATGTGTTTATGGTAATCTCCACGTCACTCATTTGTCAAATGCTTTTAGGCTACTGCTTAAATCCCTAAAGAGAGTTTTTGGCAAATACAATTCAGGACGCAGTAAGCAGGAAAATAAGCTTGGAAACATTGGTTGATTTTGCATTGGAGAAAGGTTCACAGTGGATGTTCATCACTCCTCATGATATCAGGTAATAACAATAACTTGTTCCACTTACTGAACCAAACCAACACCACAGTATAGTATTGTAATCTCTTCTCTTTTGGCAATGACAGTGTGGTGAAGTCACATGAGAGGATAAAGAAGCAACAAATGGCTGCTCCTCGTTCTTAACCTCCATACCAAAAAAATCTCTATCTTTTTGTATAAATTCCATTTCACAAACCAAAAAAAAAAAAAAAATCTAATTGTAATAGTGATTGAATAAGGCTGCTCTGCTATCATCATCCACTTACTAATTTTAATTTTTGTACTTTTCTATCAGTATTTATTGAAAATTTCCTTTTTGTCAGCCTCTAAAATTAGAATCATAAAATAAAATAAATAAAATCTAGTGGCTTCATGTTTTGGATCAGAGAAAGAGTGAGAGTGACATGTTGCACCATGCACTTGACAAGAGACAACAAATAAAATTAAACAAACCAAAAATCACAAAAAAAAAAAAATCATCTCTTTGAAGAAACCAAAAGCAGAGTGATTTCTAGTTTCACAAAGCTTCAAACTTTCCAGTTTAATTGCAGAGAAAATCCGTCAAAGTTTCAATCTTTCTCGGGAAAGTGACCCCATTTCCTCAGAGAAACGATTAATTAAGAGAATGTGAAGCGAAACGATGTCGTTTACGGTGAAGAAGACGAAGAAGAAGGAGACAAGCCCTGTTTCGCCATTGAACAAACGAAGAGCTAGCTGGTCAGAGCTTTGGGTTAACCATCACCACTTACTCTCTTCTCCTCCTCATCCTCCTCAAATCCCCAAATCCGATCTCACCCTTCTCTTATCTGACCTCACTCTCCTCACAATCATCAACAAGGTCCCTTTACCTCATCGAAAGACTCTGTCTTTAGTCTGCAAGAGATGGTTAAGACTCCATGGAGGGCTTGTACGGTCGGTTAAGGTGTCTGATTGGGGAGTTCTCGAGTCTGGTCGGCTTGTTTCTAGGTTTCCTAATTTGGAAAGTGTTGATTTGGTTGATGGGTGTTTAAATTCAGGTGCTTTAGTTAGCCAGAGTGTAGTTTCGTTTACTGTTGGTGTAGGGTCTTATCAAAGTTTGAACTTTTTGGAGGAGAGAGTCTTGTCTGTTGAGAGGGTTGATAGAGGGTTAAAGGCTCTTGCAGGTGGTTGTTTTAGTCTCCGGAGACTTGTAGTGGCGAACGCTAGTGAGTTAGGGTTGTTGAGTGTGGCTGAAGCGTGTACGAGGTTGCAAGAGCTTGAACTGCATAAGTGTTCTGACAATGTTTTGCTTGGTGTTGGTGCGTTTGAGAATCTGCAGGTATTGAGATTGGTTGGGAGTGTTGACGGTTTGTATAATGACTCTTTGGTTTCGGATATCGGTTTGATGATCTTGGCTCAAGGGTGTAAGAGGCTGGTGAAGCTTGAGCTTGTTGGATGCCGTGGAGGTTTTGATGGGGTTAAAGAGATAGGTGAGTGTTGTCAGATGCTTGAGGAGTTTACTGTTTGTGATCATAAGATGGAAGCTGGTTGGCTTGGTGGTCTTGGGTATTGTGAGAATCTCAAGACCTTGAAACTTGTTTCTTGTAGAAAGATCGATCATGGTCTTGGTCTAGGTGAGTGTTTGAGTCGTTCTTGTCCTGCGCTGGAGCGGTTACACTTGGAGAAGTGTCAGTTAAGAGACAAGGATACTGTGAAAGCTTTGTTTAAGATGTGTGAAGCAGCGAGAGAGATTGTTTTTCAAGACTGTTGGGGATTGGATGATGATATCTTCAGCTTGGCAATGACTTTTAGGTACTAACTAAACCTTAGTGTTTCCTCTTAAACGCTTTTGAGGTTTGAATCTTTATTGTATGATGGCTTTGCAGGAGAGTGAAGCTTCTGTATCTAGAAGGATGCTCATTGATAACAACATCAGGTCTTGAATCAGTGATTCTACATTGGCATGAGCTTGAACAACTGAAAGTGGTTTCTTGCAAGAATGTTAAAGATTCAGAGATCTCTCCGTTGCTCTCAGCTTTGTTCTCAGACTTGGTAGAGTTGCAGTGGAGACCAGACACTAGATCACATCTCTGGTTGAGCCTTACAGAGACTGGAATTGGGAATAAAGGAGGAAAGTTTTTCAAGAAAATATAGAAAGTTTTATTTTCCAACACTGAAACTGTTTCCCTTACAATGCTTTTTTAGAAACTTTCTTTAACTTTTTTTTCTTGTTGTTGAACAAAGTAGCAATTGCTTTCCCTTTGAGAAAGAGTAGTAACTATTCAGAACTATAAAGAAGAGTGTTACTTTCTAAAACTTGATCACAATATTTGAAACATTAACCAATGGCTACTTTAGTTATGGACAAAAAATCCAAACTTACCTGAGCTAAACCCAAACCAAACCAAATCTACTTCAATTTTGATTGGGTCGAGCTTTATAAAACCAAAATTAACTAAACCAAACCCAAAAATTAACCGATATGTCCACTCCTAGTATATTGATGAAGTTACATGTATAAGAGCTTGTGGATTTAGTGCAAAAAGAAAATGTGACCAAAAATGGAAAAAGTGGAGATGCGGGGTATCGATCCCCGTACCTCTCGCATGCTAAGCGAGCGCTCTACCATCTGAGCTACATCCCCATTAGTGATATGTCTATGCTATGATCAAATATTAACTCTGGGAAACCTCTTTTCAGATTCTATTAAATGAGTGTTAATTTAATCCTGAAAATGAACCTCTTCTAAAGTTCTGCAGAACCAACTTTAAGAAAAAAAAATTATGTATTCCATAAATGAGAAATGTGAACATGTGAGGTTCAGTTAAATGCAATGTAGACTAATTAGGCCAGTAAACAATATAATAGTGTTACAACTTGAATTAGGTTTTCTTAAGTGGTTTAGGTTTATCCATATATACATATTATCATTCTTTTTTCGTTTTGTACCAGGAATATATCACATGGGTCGGCTATGTCCCAAGCCAGACAATTTTCATTTTTGGTACTTGTAGGAATATATAATGTAGAGTTTTTTTTAATAATAATAATATGAAGTTCCCAAATAATCTCTTTTTAACTATATTGCATTGTCTGCATGTGAATGTGATACACCAGACAACATCGTTATTTTTTTCTTCTGTATCAGATTGTATTTGATTAATTAAACATGTTGTAATTACAAGTTACAACTTACAAGTTCCCTTCTTCTTAAGAATAGTTAACTATCTTTTTTCTTCTCTTTTTTATTTTGATGAAAAACACATTCATCTTCAATAACTCAGAGATCTATATATATGCATGGCAGTGGCAATCTCTAATTTTCTAACAGAAGTTCAAATTGTAAAATATACAAAAATCACAATTTAAGAATTCTTGTTGACACACTCACACATATACTATATAGTAAGAAAACCTGCATAAACGGTAGAACACAGGAAAAGCTATCACTTATCACACAGATATATGATTTTTTTTCAAAAAAAAAAAAATTGATTAATTGGAGATATCTGGGCTGAAACCCTAATAATTTCCAGAAGAAAACACTAATATCGAAGAATTCGGTCCGGAGTTTTCAAAGGAGGCTTATAACATGACCTCATATTTTGTTTAGGCAAGCAAATGGCAGTTTAGTTGATGTCAAAACTCGAACCTAAGACACATGGATTTACGCCTTATCCCAAATTCTCTTCTTACCACTACTTATGCTACCACCACTTTGTTTTTTTTTTCCTTTCCGATAAACCCTATTAACTGATCCGACCAGCTTTGGAAAGAAATCACTTAATGCTATATAATATACTAGTTACCACACTGTCTGATCCGAGTTTAGAATGTCTTCCGACTAATGACAAAAGATGAACCAATCATCTGTTATAATCCATTATATTAATCACATGAACCGATACTTAAATCCAAACTACCCAAATAATGATACTTTAAATCTCGTGGGGAATCGAACCCCATACCAACATAGATATATGCTGAACGTCAAGAGATTATTACTACGCTACCACTGTTTGGTTATTTTTTCAAATAACTGATTAATAACAATACATTTTAGACTCATTGCCTAGTAGATTTGATATCTTCAAAGCTTATGAGCCACTATATGATTTAATACCGATTGCAATCATCATGCAAGACTCATAAAATGTGTAAAATACGTCGTCTACTACGTAGTCTTACATCGTTTCCTATAGTGTTCTCTTCATACATCTCGTGTACATCTCACGTATACTACGGTCATATTTACTTTTCGTTTTTTCTATGTTCGTTCGAAGAGATGCATGCAACCAATAATGGCTACAATCTTAGTTGACTCTCGTAGCCACTAACACCCATGCGACTCCCAAACAGTACTTCCCAACAAGGTCAACCATCTCTTGCAACGATAATTACTTGATTAGCTTTCATTACACTACGTGTCAATTAATAACTGGTTAATAGCTGGCATCTAACATTGTTTATGTATGATTAGAATCGGCATGACGTTGCAGATGTGTACAAGTTGACCGGAAAGTCTTTGGGATCACTCGAGAAACAGCCATACACGTGGTCTCGTCTTATTAGATCTATTTCCTTAAATAGAAATATTAGTAGCTTTCGTACCAACCTAATTTGCAACATTTTCTATAAGTAGAAGTTTAATTTATTAGACGACCAAATCTTATTGGATCTGTTCTTTCCTCACCCCCACACGATTTATTAATTATTTAATTACAATATTATCGTTCTGATCCACTATTTTGACAAAAACAAGTTTGTCATTATTGCTGGCTTTCAAATTAGAATGAGATTAATTAAAAAAATTCGTATAATATCGTAGGGAGTGATCACGTTTTTAGAAAAGAAGAAGCCTATTACGATATGTACTTAACTCTAACGGGGTAAAGTTTTTTACAGTAAAATAACTTTTGATAGTTCATCCTAAACGTATATGGTTTCCGTATTTACTATGTATATCTAGATATACGGTGGGATACGTATTTTGTGTTTTCGTACAAAACTGAATTATCATCGTTCACCTCAATATTTGGTTAATTAAATGAACTAATTATTTAATTTTATCTGAGGGAATACACTAGGTCACTAAGTAAAGGACCTTGCATCTATAACTCCCATATACCCAGGATGTACGTGACGACTAATGGGATTATGTGTCCTGCTAAATTTTTATTTTATTTGAATGATTAGTTTAAAGAGATATTTGCATAAAGTGCCCTATTTGACACCTATAATTAGAGACTTGCCCATGATGTGACAATCACTTTCCTTTGGACCATTTTGCCCTTCTCCACACTCTCTCTACTCTCTTTGACGTCTCCTTTTTTTTTTCTCTTCAATCCTTAATTATTTTACAAATCTCTATCATTCTATATACAATTAAATTTTAAATTTCATTATTTTTTCATAAGTGGCTTTGAATCTTCAAATTTTTCACCTTTTTTTTCTCTTTAATCCCTAATTATTTTACAAATCTCTATCATTCTATATACAATTAAATTTTAAATTTCATTATTTTTTTCATAAATGGATTTGAATCCTCAATTTTTTGATGATATCAATTTTCTGGGTTTTAGATTCGACGTCTTGTTAGCGGTTAACAAATATTGTAGACTTTAACAGAAATGTTAGTTGTTAACAATTATTTTTACGCTTCGCGTTAATAAATGTGTTCGCTGTTAACAAATATTGTAGACGTTAACAGAAGTGTTAACTGTTAACAATTATTTTTACGCTTCGCGGAAATAAATGTGTTGGCTGTTAACAAATATTGTAGACGTTAACAGAAATGTTATATGTTAACAAATGTTTTTACGCTTTGTGTTAATGAGAGGAAAGAGAAAGGGCATTCTCGGCATTTTCTTGCCAAATGGTTGTGTCAGTGTCCTTCATGTCCAATCAATGGTATTTTGCCAATTTGAGCTTCAAATATGGGTAGTTCACTAAATCACTCTAGTTTAAAATTTTGGTGTTCTTTTAATTAACTAGTTAAACACTTGTGATAAAAAGAAATTTCAAAAGAAAAAAACTTATGATAGTTCTTCCAACTAATTTAAAATCTATGATAATATATTTATTTAAAGATTTTCCTAGAAATGCCCCTGAAAACAACCGCTTCACCTTGATACCCCTTATGCTGTCAAAGTTTTATGACAGATTTATAATAATTTGATAAAAAATTACGAAAACAAAAATGAGGAAATTATTGAAAAAATAGAGTAAATATAAGTCCATACAAAATATTATCCCATCTGTTTCACTAAGATAATTTTTGGTGTTTTCACACCTATTAAAAATTATATTAAATCACTATAATAAATATATTATTTTCTGTAATTTTTAATAATTTTAATCAATAATAGTTTAATAAATTAATTATTTTTTAAAAAAATTATAATATTTTTATATAAAATACAAAATATCTAATTTTATGAAAAAAATTATCTTTTTGAATATTTATCTTAATAAAATAAAGAGGCTATGTTTTAATTGCATTACTCTCTATTTTCAGTTTTGACGTTGTTTCCTCGTTAGGCAACAGTAAAATAACACCTATTTGACAGGTAGGGAAACAAAATTAAAAACCAATAAGAGAACAGACCAAACACCATTTTGTCAATCATATTCACGCCTTTCTGGCGAGTTTTTTTTCTCTAAAATAATTTATTTCAAAATAATAAGAACTTTTTAATAAATAAATTAGTGTCGAGTCATCATAATATCAACAATAAATTACTTGTAATGACATGCAGAAACCTCTTCATAAAGTATTTAAAAATACAGTGAAACAGTTATAATCATAACTCCATTGAATCACATAAATATAACTTTATAATTTTATTTTACTCATTACAGTCTGCTATTATTCATTGCATAACTTAATTAAAGAAAATTTGTTTGGTTGTTCTCTGAATTTTCATTATAACGTTACTAATTATTCTCACCGCGTTATATTCATATCATTCAAAGAACCAAAAAGGCAAAAACTAAGTAAAGTCTATCCTAATATAGTTTTATCAATTCATTTCAATTACAATTAATTTTCAAAAAAAGAGAAAAAATGTAGAAAATGTTTCTTACTTTTTTTAAAGGGAAAGTGCTAAACAACCTATAAGCCAAGTTGTGTTACATGCTACGTATCTTCCTCTTCTCACAAAATATGGATAAATTTTTATATTTATTTTATTTCATACAAATAAAAATTTGTATATTGAAAAAACGATCATTTTCGTCAAAAGAAATTCTACCTTTCGAGTTCCATTTAGTTCCCTTCCTTTTAAGTTCCTCTCCATAACTTCTCTTTTCACATTTACTCTCTCTCTATCTCTACATTTATAAATCTATATATATATTCTCTGAACCCTTCTCTTGAAAACATTCAAGATCAAATAAATAAAAAACATCTGAGAAAACACAACTTTTCTATCAAATAAAGTTATATCTTTGTTGCTGGATCAGATATTTGCTTTTCTTTTAGGGTTTTAAGGTTTCTTGGGTGATAAAAAAAAGGATGGATGCTTTTGGTGGGTTTCACAAAGAAGGTGATGAGCAGATGGATTTGCCTCCTGGGTTTAGGTTTCATCCAACAGATGAAGAACTCATAACTCACTATCTTCACAACAAGGTTCTCAACATTGATTTCTCAGCAAAAGCTATTGGTGAGGTGGATTTGAACAAAGCTGAGCCATGGGAGTTGCCATGTAGGTTTCAGACAAAACCATGTTTTTTTTTTTAATCTCTCTGATCTAAAGCATCATTGTTCTTGAAGTTCTTGTTGGTGTTTGTTTTTGGTTAATAGATAAAGCAAAAATGGGTGAGAAGGAATGGTACTTCTTCTGTGTGAGGGATAGAAAGTATCCAACCGGTTTGAGGACTAACCGGGCAACTCAAGCCGGTTATTGGAAGGCTACAGGGAAGGATAAGGAGATTTTCAGAGGCAAATCACTAGTTGGTATGAAGAAAACACTTGTTTTCTACAGAGGAAGAGCTCCAAAAGGGCTGAAAACAAATTGGGTGATGCATGAGTATAGGCTTGATGGGAAACTCTCTGCTCATAACTTGCCCAAAACTGCTAAGGTAAACCTAGAATCCAAGCTTTGCTCTGTTTCTTGCTTCTTTGCTCTGTTTCTTGCTCTGTTCTTGCTTCTTTACTCTGTTTCTTGCTCTGTTATTGCTTCTTTGCTCTGTTCTTGATTTGTTTTGATAGATTTTGAGGTGTGATTCCATGTGGCAGAATAAATGGGTAAACCTAGAATCCAAGATTTGCTCTGTTTCTTGCTCTGTTTCTTGCTCTGTTCTTGCTCTGCTCTGGTTCTTGCTCTGCTCTGTTTCTTGCTCTGTTTTGATAGATTTTAAGGTTTGGTTCCATTTTGTAGAATGAATGGGTGATATGTAGAGTGTTTCACAAAACTGCTGGAGGCAAGAAGATACCTATTTCAACTTTAATCCAAATCGGTTCTTACGCCGGTTCTAGTCTACCACCATTAACCGACTCTTCACCATACCATGACAACAAAACCAAGACCGAACAGACCTACGTGCCCTGCTTCTCCAACCAAACCGAAACCAGAGGAACACTACTCAGTTACTTCAGCAACAACCCTGCTCTCCTTAGCTCGGTTCCACTCTACCAAACTCAATCTCTCCATGTTTCCGAACCGGTTCTTACTCAAGAACAGTCGGTTTCTCAAGCCATGTTTGAGAATAACAGAAGGCAGAGCTTCAAAACGTTGAGTATCTCGCAAGAAACTGGAGTTTCTAATACTGATACTGAATATGGGAGGAAAGGATTTGATCATCAAGAAGTTCCCTCTTCCTCAACCGGTCCGGTTGATCTTGAACCTTTCTGGAGTTACTGAATATTCAGAACCACAAAAGTTCATTATCTAAGAAGAACTTCGCAAAGTGTTTTTGCTTTTAGCGTGTTTGTATAGATTATTTATATCACTGCTTGCAACTCTTTAGTGTGTTTTGTTTTATTATTATTATACTAAGCTGAAACTTGATATTAGAGAGATGATTAAAAAACTAATTTCGTTATTTTTTTTTACTTCAAAAGTTTCATGCATTATGTTTTCACCAGAAAAAAAGTTCCATGCATCATGGTGAATTATATCTTCAAAGACAAGGACTATGTGCTCGGTGCAATACTATACTGAAATGCTCAAATCTTTGAATTAAAATCAAGGTATATATGGTGAATACATAATGAATCTTTTTTTCTTTAAAACCTTTTACAAAAAAAAAAAAAGAGAGAGGTATATATTGTTATGGCTTCTCAAACATGTAAAGTTAAAATGGATTTTTAATGACATTATTCATCTGTCATCTCAAATATTTTCTGAATTTATGACGAAACCAATATACATATAAGTATATAGTATATTGGGGGCCATTGTGATAATATAAAAGCAAACATACTTGCACATAACATATGAGTTCAAAGAAATTGACAATCTAAATCCCACATCTAATATTAGACAAAACATATATATTTGATCTAATCTTATTTAGTATGAAGTCTTTAGAGAAATAGGTGATCTAAAAATAAATTTATGAAAATTTACGCCTAAATCGGATAATATCATACTAAGCGAGAGGTTGGAGACAATTGGTTCTAGTTGAACTTCTGACACCTTAGGCACGAGCATACTAAGTGAGAGATTTCATGGTCTTTGGTTTGAGGGGGAAAGTATTTGAAGAAGTTGACAATCCAAATTTCACATCAACTATTAGATAGCATAAAGTTTAGTATATATATATAATATATATATGATTCAATTCCACTCAATATGAAGCTTTTTGGGAAGTAATTGACCCAAAATTAGACATTTGGTTCTAGTTAAGCGTCTTGCCCAACACGAATACTTGATCTGGTTCTAGTAGAGCATCTGGTAGAGGAGAGCATGTGGTCCGTCACAACAATATGTATGAGGTATGATTCAAGGACTAAACGTGGCTAGCATTATATCTAATCAAACATATAACTACTCTCTTTTGCTGCCCAATGCTCACATTTCAAATCGCTCATAACGTAGCAGACGTCTGTGAAACCTAGCTAGCTTAGTAGTTATGTTCCTTATATCTTAATTTCTTGTCCACCTAAACTCTTTCGTTATATTAACTCGCTCTAACGCTTATATCGGACCAGTACTGAACGTCCATAAGGAACTTATTTTCTACGTAAACTTTCCAACCAAAAGCAGATCCCATATAACACCAATGGTGGGACGCGAGAAGTAGTTTCCCGACAGTTTCATGTCATTATGTGTAATTCATACATCAATTATATATAAGATAGTGGGGATATATATATCATAAGTTATCTTTCTTGAAGTTAATAAATATTTAAAACAAGAAAATTTCCATGAAAATGAAGCAAAAAATCACGCACGTATTATTTTTATAAAGACAAATGAATGGTTTTGTAAGGCGTCGACCGTCCACGGCTAATGGGTTACCCATGTCCGTTCTCTCGACACGTGGACTGCATCCCATTCCAACGGTCGATGTGTAATTTTTTCAAAGTTCGAAACTATTGTTTAATGATCTTACAATCACCATCCGACTTTTTGTCCGTGTTTTAGTCTCACTCGTATAGTATCGTGAATCACTTTCCGATAGATCATCAATCCTTTCATTACTCTAACATAAACATGCTTAATCTTGGAATTTTAAATAGATGTATGACTGAAAAGATAAATCAACTTTGATGATATAGATAATCAAATAATTTTTTTAAGCTTTTACGTATATTACAATTGGAGATGTTACAAGTTTCTCATGTATGTAATTGCTATTTTAAAGAAGGAAATCAATATTCTTAGAGCACTCTTAACACATGAACGACACTTTTTTTTATTCCATCAGCTTTTGAAGTAAAGGGATCATCTACGTAGTTTCGTTGCTTATCGATTCTCTTTCATTTTCCTCATGAAGAATCTATTCTGTTATAAAGTTGTTACGCGTGATGTATGAAATGCACATATACACGTATATTGTTATCATACTTTGAGCAGGTTTTCACTAATATTATCTTCAAGTCTATATACTTTTTGACTAAGAATATATATACTTCATAAAATAAAACCGGTCATGATAATAACTAGTGATACTTTTACGGAATTGATACACCATAGAATAATATTATAGACTATAGATACTTATTAAAAAAAAGTTGTGCAAAACTAATTAATTTTGGGTGTCTAAAAAAAATTTAACCACATGGGTGTGGTCGGGTGGCACATTGCGTCTCAGTGTCTTTAAGAGACCTCACTTAGCATTCGTGCCAACTCAGATTTATCTATTTGTATGGTCAAATGACGTGGATATCTAATTTTCTTTGTGATCAATCGGGTCTCGCTGATGTCAGAATGAAATAGTCACGTGTTTAATATGATCAACTATAAAAAGAAATAAGCTGGACTTTAATTCGCCGGACACTTTATAAAAAAAAATTATAGTAGTAATCACTAATCAAAATGAAATAGTCACGTGTTTAATATGATCAACTATAAAAAGACCAATTTGAGTTCCACACGTACAACATCCTTCATAATCACATAATGTAATATAAAAGTGCCCATTTTGAAGTTTGGATAATAACGAAATAAAAGCTGATTAACTTGAGTTACCTTTCACAACCAGATTCCCAAACCCCTAAAACACTCGAAATAAGTTTTGTATTTTGCTAATTTCGGATTTGTATATACTTCAAGATGAATCTGAAATCTCACCCCCTCAGTTAACTCCGTATTTCACATGAATACGTATACGCACGTGTCGTATTCTAAGTAATTAGTACGCCATCTTAGTTTAACTTTTTCTTTTTACTGGTTTGTTTACTTTCCAGCTAAAACAAACCATTATTAATACTCTCCTTATCATCTGCTTATAACGACTTTAACAAATTCCCCAGTGGGCTTCTTTACATGGGCCATTTCTTTTGCTGTTATTTGGGCCAAGTCAATTCTTGTTGACCCATCTATACAAGTTTCAAACGTGACACATCTAAGCTATTTATTGTCAGTGATCATGCAGTTTCTTAGAGGTACTTGGGAGAAAAAGATTTGGATAGTTAGTTTTCTGATTCTTCTGGATCCTTACTACCTAGAAGGAACATTGGTATTGTGATACCGATACAAAAGAGTTACACACTAAGCAAAGATAAAATGCTCTACATCTCTATCTCTCTACCTGAAACCTATACAACATTTCAACCTATCATCAAAAGTCAAAAAAATGGCAGGAAAGAATCCTAATTTACAAGTTAGAATAAATCCAATGTGGAGTCAAGTCATGTAACGTGGGAGTGGTGTAAAGACCTGCCTCTTATCCTTGAATGGTTTCTTCGATAGCCCGCCCCACGCGAATCTCCCCCTCCCATTAGGACCTGAACCGCCGCCCTGTGCCACTCGGCGGAAAGGTTTACTTGAACAGCACCACCTCCACTGGCATCAACAACCAACCACCTTTGCATCACTTGAGAGAGAGTAAGGCGGATTTTGCAAAAATAAGATTTTAAAGTTTGTTTATGTTGGGTCAGCTATCATCATCAACTGGTTTTTTTGTGAGACTGACTCCTTTTGCCTTCTCCATTTCTGCTTCCTTGGCGGCTTTCTTCTTCTCTAATTCATCTTGCTTGATGTTCTCTTCGTGTGCTTTCTTGAACAGCCTTATGAAATTCAACAGGGTCGCAGTAACTGCAGCAATCCATCACCCATGTGTTGTTATTAGCTAGTTTACTAATCACAATGAACCACTTTTTAATGTACTAATACAGGATCAAGTTTATGCCAAACCTTGTTCAAATGGACAACGTTTAGGATCTTCTCCAAAATAGTAGGCAAGTGCATCAGCATTATTCCCCTGTCCATTACAAGACAAAAGAAGATACCCTTTCAGGACCAAACATATTGTCAAATACAAGAGTTTGGGTGATCTACTAGAGGTTGGCATATTACCACGACCGAGTAAAGACTCGATACAGTTGCCACCTCAGTCGTAGCAACAGAAATGAAGTCCTTCAATGTCTGTTATCAAAAACACAAAACTAGATTTTAGCATCTATAAGTAGTAAAAACAGATGAAATTCATGATTTATGAAGAAAAAAACAAACATACTTTACGGAAAACTTCAGAAACAGGACCATCACTTTCGGATGCAGTGAGCTCCTGGTTCAGTTTCTCCAACCCTTTGATAATAGCTTGCATTTCCTCAGCCAGTGACTTCAATTGTATCTAAATCAACAGGACAACTAAATGATGAGCCAATTACAAGCAAGGGATAGAGGAAGGCTAAAGCACAAACGCAAAAACCTTTGAAGCTGATTCAAGACTTCCAAGATCCTTATGGAAGTCCAATAGATCTGATCCCTTGGAAGCAAGGACCTGTAAAAAGAAAGAGGAGATGTTCAGCTACTGAGCCAGACCATTTTCTAAAACAACCCTCAACAGAACCTGAAGGTTTCTTTTTTGAGATTGTGCTTTACCTTGCAAAGATAGTGCATGAGAGTCATCTTGCTGTTAGCGGCACGTGTATCGCTTAATTTTAATAAACTGTCCAACTTGAATCCCACTGCAGCGCCTGCAGAAAGCAGAACAAGGGTTTTATTAACCACAAAGGATAAGCATTCAGACAACACAGGTAAGAAAGGCACCATTCTTGGAACAAGCCCACATTGAACAGGAAATGTTCTGAGCAAAAAGATGTAAAACAATAACAAAAGACTACTTACCCCTCGCAGTTCCTTGGTTCAATGTGTTCCCCAGATAAAGAATCTTTTTCATAATTTCTTTTAGCTTTTGTGAAGTACGAACCTGATGAACAAGCAATGAGGAGAAAAAGGTATAAGAAACAGAAACATACATGGACTAAAGAAAAAATTAGAATTAATTCTTGCAAGCAACTAACCTCATCACACGCAGAATTTACCGCATTTAAACTTTTTTTGAATTCTGTTATCTGCACAAAGTCATCATAAACAATAAGACCACTATTTAAAACTACATAGACACTGATGAGCCTTCAACTTATTCTTCCAAAGAATCAGACAGACAGAAAATAACAGTAATACCACCGGACCTGAGTGCCAAATTGAATCTTAAAGGAAAATACTCTCATCTTTGATTCTACTCGTGGCACCTTCATTAGCTCTAGGAAGTACTGTAGTAAGAGACCAAAACGAATTAGCTAAGGAGATTGTTGAAACCATCTCAAGACTGGTAATCTCAAGATTTAAACAGACCTGCTCACACTTTCCCAAGGTCGTCTTGTCGCCAGTGTAGTTCTACAGCAAAACAGTCAAAAACAACCAAGATTGAGGACTCGTGTCGATAACAAGTGAATAAAGATAACTAAGAAGGATATATTTCACACAAGACATCCTAAAGAGACAGGTCAATACCTTAAGAAGTTCCATCTCTTCCTTTGTTGGACAAAACTTTATAAGATTCTCTATTTGATCAATATCTAGGACAGTATCATCCATTGCCAGAACTGCAGCCTGGTTGATGCAAAGAAAATTGTAAACAATGATCATACTATAAGAAATCAGCCAGTAATGACTTGTACTCAACTAAAGTAGGTTTGGAGCTTACCATCATATCAGGCAGCGGCATCTTTACTTTCGTAAGCATAATTTCCGTGTTATTGGCTCTCCTAAGATCAATCTGGAAATCAATAAGAAAAACCATAAGTCAAATATTAATATCTTTTACAGCAGGTGGTGTTCAGATTCCAGGCATATGACCAAAGTCTCCACTAGAAAAAGAGCAAGTTATCTGGCAATAACCAAGTCTTTAGAGTATTTAACATTACCAGTTGAACTTTTTCAGGTTTTGCCCCAACCGATTTTCTTCGACCTCCAGCTTTATCAGCGGGTTTTGGCACTATAGCAGAGAAAAGGGTCTCTATTTCTGATACATCAAATTCAGGTGCACTAGCAGAAACGAAGAAAAAATATGATGATCAATAACACAGTAATTGTTTTTCTGGATAAACAAAGTACAAGAGGGGAATATATATAAAAAGAGGAATGTAAAGTTAGTGTAATACGTTTGTCCTTGTCTCTGTAACTCGTCCCATAAGCTTCCCTGCAAGGCCCTTGTTACTTTAACCCAGTGTAAAGGCTTCAGAGACGACTTTTTTTGAGCTGAAGACCCCAAACCTGGACGTGCAAGACCACGCCCTCTTCCTGCACCCTTAAGATCTGGAGGTGCACCAGGAGGTCTCGGTCCAGGAGGTGGAGGAGGTCCACCACCAGGAGGTCTTGGTCCAGGAGGTGGAGGTGGACCAGGAGCACGACCACCTGGAGGCGGTGGAGGAGGCGGTCCCCCAGGAGCTCTACCACCAGGAGGTGGAGGAGGAGGAGGGGCTCCTCCACGCATTGGGGGAGGTGGTGGCGGTGGGGCTCCTCCACGCATAGGAGGAGGTGGTGGCGGTGGGGCTCCTCCACGCATTGGGGGAGGTGGTGGCGGTGGGGCTCCTCCACGCATCGGGGGAGGTGGTGGCGGTGGCGCTCCTCCAAGCATAGGAGGAGGTGGTGGAGGCGGAGGTCCACCGGATCTAAATGGAGGTGGTGGTGGTGGCGGAGGTCCACCAGTTCCAAATGGAGGTGGTGGTGGCGGCGGAGGTCCACCAGATCTAAACGGAGGTGGTGGTGGTGGCGGAGGTCCAATAGATCCAAATGGAGGAGGTGGTGGTGGTGGAGGTCCAGTAGATCTAAATGGAGGTGGTGGTGGTGGCGGAGGTCCAGTAGATCCAAATGGAGGTGGTGGTGGTGGCGGAGGTGAAGTTCTACCAAATGGAGGTGGTGGTGGTGGTGGCGGAGGTGAAGTTTTACCAAAAGGAGGTGGTGGTGGTGGTGGTGGAGGAGGTGAAGTTGTACCAAAAGGAGGAGGTGGTGGTGGTGGAGGTGGAGGAGGTGAAGTTGTACCAAAAGGAGGAGGTGGTGGTGGTGGAGGTAAAGTTTTACCAAAAGGGGGAGGTGGTGGTGGCGGAGGTCCAATAGATCCAAATGGAGGTGGTGGTGGTGGAGGAGGGGGTGGCGTTGGAAGTGAAGTTTTACCAAAAGGGGGTGGTGTTGGTGGCAGAGGCCTACTAGATCCAAATGCTTGTGGTGGTGGTGGTGGCGGAGGTGGTGGCGGAGGGGCTCCATGACTCGGTGGCTGAGGAGGTGGTGGAGGAGGTGGTGGAGGGGTTCCATGACTCGGTGGTTGAGGAGGTGAAGGAATTGAACCTACGTGACCAAAAGGAGCAGGTGGAGATCTGTAACTTGGTGGCGGAGGTGGAGGGGGAGGGACTGAGTGTGCTTTACTAAAAGGAGGAGGAGGTGGTGGGGGAGGTGGAGGAGCAGCAGAAAACCCATTAATAGGAGTCATCTTGGGTGATTGCGAAGGTGCAAAACTCATATAAGGTGGCGGGGGAGGAGGAATGTGACTTCCACTGGATTTTGTTGTATTTGATGAACTAAAAGGAGGAGGAGGAGGTGGTGGTGGAGGATTGTAAGATGTAGAGCCTTCCTCATGAGTTTCAAGTATCGAAGCATACACAGGCTTCCACGGTGGTGGAGGTGGTGGTGGAGGAGGTTGAGAAGTAGAACATGTCGTAGGAGTTGCCAAAGATGAAGCATACACAGACTTCCAAGGAAGAGACTGTGGCAATACGGTTCCATCGCTTGGTTTCTCAGATGCAAAAGGAGGAGGAGGAGGAGGTGGTGGTGGTGGCGGCAACATGGTTCCACTGTTTAGTCTCTCAGATGGAAATGGAGGTGGTTCTGGGATATAAGATGTTTGAGAGAAGCTGTCATTTACGCTCTGTGAAGAATAAGTAGGCAGTGGTGGTGGCGAGGAAGGTGATACAGCTGCTTCTGAAGAGTGTAAAACTGACGTAGCCTCACTAGTTAGAGAAGGCACGGCTGGAGTTGTAGGTGGATGCTGAGGTGTTGCAGGCGCCTGATGGGGAGAGGCAGCAAGTAGAGAAGGCCGCTTTTCCTTTGGGCTAGAATCTGGTGATAACCAAATTGGAGTTCGACTCCTCATATCCGAGGAAGAAACAGACGATCGCAGATGCTTAGGCTTAACATCCTTTGGAACCACGCCATCAGGCGAGGTAGCTCTTTTACCATCCTTGAGAGAAGTGGTAATTGAAGCAGGAGCACTGTTTGTCCTTGTTGGGGGGTACGCCACATGCATAGAATCTTTGTATGAGCCCTTGTTTGAAGGAATCCACCGAGAAACTGCATTAGGCTTAGCCATTCTAACATTAGAACCCTGAGTTTCTTGCTGCTTAGACTTCGGTTTGACTGAATCTCCAGCCAGTTTTGCGTTTGCTCCGACCAGTTTCTTTGGTGTAGCTTTTGTTTTCTCAGATATAGGGAGGTTGAGATTAGTATTTGTTTTTGGAGTGGTAGACTCTAAATCATCGCCTTCTCCATCACCTTTGTGCTGAGTCTCTTCTGTTCTAGAATCATTTTCCTTTGCTTCCATTGTCCTCTTTCGCTGCTCATCACTATCATCTATTCCTATATCCTTCACTGAGTCAAAACTCGTATCTGCCTTCCCATCTGACCTATACTGTACATCATCAACAGTTATATCTTTGACTGGATCTGCGCTAGCCTCCCCATGCAGCTCATGTTTATGATTTGAATCATCAGATGCACAATCTAGAAACGCATTGGGTTCCACGTCCCCCTTCCACACCTCTTTACCCTCAGAATCATCTGAAGCAGTATCCACAACCACAAAACTATCTGAGTCAACCGTATGGTCAGGCCCCTCAATCACATCGCTAAAAATCTCCTCCACCTCATAAAATTCTTCAGGTGAAGTGATATCAAAATCGTTCTCATCATCTGATACTGGGGCTGTTGCAATAGTAGGCACTACGGTATCAGCACCAGAGAAAAGTACCTGATACATATATGAGTATGCATTCAACCTTAACAGCCTCGTTTTAAGAAATAATCAGAGAAAATTTCACAATGGCCTTACCTCTGCCTTAAACTCCTTTGGGAACTGGTCCTTGGCATCCCACAGTATATCCATCTCATCGCGTTGGACAATTAAAATGTTACCACGTACAAATGCTGTGTGGAACATGATTCTAAAGACCATCTCTTCACGCACCAAATCATCATGCAAGTGTATACATTCCAGAACAACATCCCCTTGAACACGACACTGGACATCTAATTTCACCAGTATACACTCTTCCTGCAGATAAGATCAAGATAATGAACTCCTATACTACTAAACAATGTGTGATGATCATATTCATATATGTGACAGATACAATGGTTACCTGTTGGTAGAGGCGAGTGTGTTTATTTGTCTTTGGTGTGGAAAAGAGAACTACAGAGCTCCTGTTGGCTTTGGCTTTAGGGTCCTGACCATAAACCCGTAAAATTGGTCTGCAGCCTTTCATACCCTCAAAATGTGGGAGATCTCTGAGAATCAAACAATCCAAAAGAAGAGGCGTGTCTGAAGGAGGCCAATCAGGACCTAAATCTCTTCTAGAAATGTACTGAAGGTATCTGAGTTGAGAAGGCTGAGGGTTAAGAGGAGACAGTATATGAAGAAGCTCCTTGGGAGCTTGTTTGTGTACCATCTCAAGAGTCTTCTGCTCTCCCTGATACTGCTTTCTGTACAACAACAGCCCTGAAAGCATAAAAGCCAAAACAGGCCAACCACCTTTTTCGCAATGCATCAGCAGAACATTCTGTTGACCTTCCAATGATAACCAGCTTTCGCTCGATTTTAGAAAGTGATGGATCATCTCAAGAGGTAAGAGCGGACAAGTCTCATACTGCCGAGGATAATCCATAACCGTCATGTCGTACTGAGACAACACATCTGATATTTGACTCCGCTGTTCTCCTTCTCTGAAGTTAAAGACCATGAAAGAAGCATCTGGGAAATGATCCTGTAGCTGAGCAACGATGCCGCCCAAGTACAGTTTGTACTCATCCTCTCCCATCACATCGCTCGAGAAACAGCAGTCAAAAACTGCACAAAGAAAACAAGAGCAAAAGATGAGAAAAGAAACTCTGAAACATGGAACTGTATTAGCAAAGCATGTCTCAGCTAATAGAAAATGGAAACACAAATGGTCTACTCTATAGCTATGGGATTGTTGTCACTATAAGGAAGTGTTTAGCAGCTCAAATAAAAGAAACATCATCAGCTCGAACATTAAAAGAAACTCTGAAACCTGTTTAACGCAAAGCAAGTTGAGCTATTCAGAAAACAGAAACACAAATGGTCACTATAAGGATTGTGCAATGTAGCAGCTCAAATGAAACAAACATCACCAGCAGCCGAACATTAAAAGAAACAAAGGTTTGGTTCCTGTCGGAAAGGAATATCCGACCAAAGCTTAAAGTGTTGTCAAAGAGATTCTGATTCCTAAAAACCTCTATAACTCAAAGCCTAACAGATACAACAAAGCTCAAATAAGATATCCATTGCAAACTAAACTATAAGGAAGTGCAATGTAGCAGCTCAAATGACACAAACATCATCAGCTCGACCATTAAAAGAAACAAAGGTTTGGTTCCTGTCAGAAAGGAATAGTATATCCGACCAAAGCTTTTAAAGTGTTCGTCAAAGAGATTCTGATTCCTAAAACCTCTAACAACTCAACAGATATAACAAGCTAAGCTCAAATAACATATCCATTACAAGAGCTAATACTCCTATTCTCTAACACAATCAAGATGAATTGATCTCATTCTTACAAAACCTAACAAAGAGAAAGGAAGGTATGATACCATAGAGACGCTCAGAGATCTCGAGAAGGTGATCAGGAGGCTTTTTGTAGAAGAAGCGACGGAACAGCGCCATGGGGAAGGCGCTGTCTCTCCTCGGATCGGATCCAAACCGTCAGGATTTAGTAAACCAACAAGCAGATCATTGTCCTAACATCAATTTCCCTTGTCCTAAACCTCAGATCCACTTCTTCCCCCTAATAATTCAGATTCACAAACCCTAAAAAATTTCCAAGCCAGATAGAAAGAGACAACGAATCCTCTTCTCTCTCTTCCCTCTCTTCTCTCTCTCTCTTCCAATTTATGAAAGCTCGTAATAGCGAGAGCCAACGACGCAAAAATTGTATGAGCTTTCCTTTGTATCGATCTATGTACAAATGAGGAAACTCTTCTTAAACAAAAATGGAAACAATTGAAGTTTAGTTTACAAGAATGAATCTTCGAAGCTAGTGACAGTGAGATGAAGGGATTGGAGATGGAGCAGAGAGGAAGAAGAAGAAGAAGAATGAATGAAATGAATCGAGATTTCGAGAAAATCTTCCAGCAGTTTTTTCTTTTTCTCGATTGAAATTTTTTTATTTTTTATTTCATAATTAAGGAGCTATTAATTATAGCAAAAAAGGCTTTTTTGATTTTTTACTCCTTACCGAACCGAAGGAGAGACCCGGTTCGGAGTCCCGACATACGACACAACCCATTCTCCAGCTGTTTGTTTCGTCCTACGTGGAAAATGTAAAATAAAAATTACAACCACGTTTTCTCTGACCAACAAAAATAAATATATAAAGAAGTTCAATTTGAGATTTTCCATCTGTTGTAACACGTTATTGACTTCAAATTAAGTCACCAAAATATATATATTTAGAAAGATTTCAAATTAACAATATATATATATAACGGTGATAAAATGTAAAAGTTTCCAAATTTCATTGTATATAATCAGTAGTGATTTGAATAAAGGGACTGGTCAGGAAAATAATTTGAATAAAGGGACTGGTCAGGAAAATAATCTGAATAAAGAGGATTGTATTTTTTTTATCCTTTGAGGATAAGGTATCTCTTATTTAATTTATCAAAGATCAGAAAAGGGACAATAATAATAATGATAAATCAGAAAAGGAACAACAATATTAATAATATGTATACATACCATACCTAACCTTGTGCTCTTCACATAAAGAGGCCTAAGGATGCTATTTATTAGAAATTCTGAAGTAATTGAAGCCCATGTAAATATTTGGGCTTAATTTAGTCTACGGCCCAACTTTCTTTCTTCTCGTAGCCCAAATACGAGATCATTTTCCAAAATGCTTCTTTCATGGTGATTCTAGCAACTAAGGCCTATGTGAAATATTTGGGCTTACTATGGTCAACGGCCCAACTATCTCTCGGCTACTTTAGCCACCTTAATTTTTCTAATGGACCATCACTATATATATTGCGATGATTATCCATAATGTTCTAAAATTTAGTATAGACATTTAATAAATCAACCTATGTGTCTGCATAAACAATAAACAATAATTTTCTATAAAACGCTTAATCACCGCCTAACAATTTTTAGAACATTGGCTGTAGTGTTTATGATTCTTCTACGAAAATGTTACAAACCAAGTTGCTACAACTAACTTTCTTAAAAAGGATCTCCATTGATTTTGGATATGTTACTATCACTGTATCGAGGGAAACAAATGTATGGAGATAAATATCAACCAAAAACATAAAACAAACCAAACTAGATAAATAGAAAGAAAGAGTTTCTTCGTAACTTAACAAAGAAAATTAACAAAACATAACAAGAGTTTCAACAGTTGAGATTTGTAAAATGGGAGCTTTGCATAGCTTCTTGTAGGAGCTCATGATCATCCCAAGAATCACGATAAGTCTCAAGATTCTCCAGTGAATTGTTGATAGCAGACAAACAAAGCATCTTTCTCCATTCTTCCAAATGCGGAAAGCCAACATAATCCGAATACTTGTCACAATACTATAATCAAAACAAAAGATTTTAAAAAAAAAATTATTATTAGGTCATAAAGTATATAATAACAAAAAAAAATATCATGTTTAGAGAGTTTTATTACTGTGAAATCAGCAATGTCGTGAGTGTTGTGTTTAGGAACTCCAGCGAGATCTCTCGACCGGTAAAAGTCAGCCACGGATTGTAACATTTGGTCGGAAGAAGGAAGAGATAACTTTCCAGACAATACTTGTGCTACCCATTTTGCTTGTGCTTCAAAGAATGGGAACCCTATTAACTGCATGCAATGCACCAAACTTATTTTAATATTTTGAGAAATTAATAATCAAGATTAATTGGTTGAACCAAAATTATAAAAGTGTAGAGAGAGAGAGAGAGACCTTTCTTGGGATACCGACAAAGGAGAGAGAAGGGGAGAGATAAGGAGAGAAAGTATGTTCGAAGAGTGGGCCGACTCTATCATCATCCACTTCTACTCTTCCTTTACTCTCAAGAAATGGAAACTTGTACGAATACCTGTTTTTTGACAAAAATTAATAAATTTACTTTTTTCTAAAATAATTTTTAAAAATAAAATTTTAAAATTATTGAACAATTATAAAAAAAACTGTAAAATTTAATTGGTTGAATAATTTCTAATAAAATTAAAATTAATCTTAAAATCCCAAAACTTATTATATTTTGAAACAACTTAAACTTTTAAAAACATTTTATAAAAAGAAATGGAGGAATAATACTATAAAACAACATGGTGTACCCAAGAACTAGGGAACTGAATTTTGTTGAAACGACCAATGTGAAAAAAAGATTTGTAGCCCACTCAGTATGACATTAGGTGCCCCACATTGAGTTTAGTAGTCATGGAGTATACCTATAGGTTCAGTAATTTAAATCTTTGGTACAATCGATATGATTTTGTAGTAGGAGAACTAAGATGTAAGTTACGCAATATCATGCAGATTCAAATAATCAACCATACTTTATCTTTGTTTGGTTTTCTCATTTTTGTTTTATTTGTTATAGTATTCCCACTACTTAGACCATGATTATCCCTAAGAAACCCACCCGGATTTCTTAGGGATTTAAAAAAAACAAAAATAAAAAAATTAAAAAAAGAACCAATCGCGGGCCGCCATGTACGCGCATAGTGTAAGAAACTCTTAAGGATCGATCCTTAATTCATAACTTTTATAACCGATCCTTACACTGTTCACGCTTAAGAAACCCGCTAAGAAACCCGGATAAACATGCTCTTATGATGTCGACGAAGACCTCGATAACCCCACAAAGTCAAAAGTCAATTAAACTGAACTTAACGCTTAATTAATTACGACTACTTCACTATTTAAGGAGCTATCACATGTTTGTCTTGCGTAACAGAAACAAAAAGTAGTAATACAGACTATTATCTCAACTTGCATGAAAGAAACACATGGTGCTTTTACACTTAATTTGTTATATACTATCTCCGTTTTTAGATAGATTTTCTAATGTTTTTACACATCTTTAAAAACATATTAAATAGCAATTATTAATGTATTATTTTATAATTATAAATTTTAATAGTTTTTGACAAATAGTAATTCAATAAATTCAATCAATTTAAAAAAAAATTACATAGAAAACATAAAATATTTATTTTTCTAAAACAATTTGTTTCTAAAACATATAATTTAGTCAAATGGAGGGAGTACATGTGAATTTGGTTTTGTAATCATATGAAACAATAGATAAAGATGAGATCGACTTACCCGGTGCAGTATAAAATTGTATCAGCCACGACCCAAGATCCATCCACAAAGATGACTCTCCCATCATCTTTTAAACATTCAATCTACCAAACAAACGAAAAAATCAAAGAAAAAAATCTTTTAAATCCAAAATTTTACATAAGACTTAATATCATGCAGATTCAAATGATCAACCACTTATATTAAAGTAATTAGAACCTGTGGACGAAGATGAAGGTTTGAGTGTTTGGAAATAACTTTGGAAAGACCAGAAGTTATGTCAAGTGACTTGGAACTTAAATGAACTTCCTTTGCCACTTCCACAAGCTCTATTGATATGTCTTGTCCACTCATTGAGTTCCCAACCACCACCACTACCTATCACCACCATCATCATCAACATCATCATCATCATCACCAAATTTCAACTAAGATCTATAGAGAGAAAGATTTTTAATCACCTCATCACGAAATGGATCAGGCACCCGGTACACATGGCTATGAACTTGCTTCCTTTTCCAAGAATCCATTCCTATAATGAATTATCAAAGAACAATGAGAAGAAACAAATTAATTAGCATACATTTACTCATAGTGGAGAAATGATATATAGTTTTCTCTAGTCATATTAGCTAACCACTACAATTAGTATATATTTATAAAAGGATTAAATGAAGTATTTAACAATAAAAACCAATGATAGATACCTTTTATAGAGGGCAATCTAGGGTGAGAGTAATGACCAGTAGCAACAACAACAGCATCAAAGATCTCTTCCATGACCTTACCACTTAGTTTCTCTCTACTCCTCACAATCCATCTTCTCACTTCTTCATTTTTATCTTCTTCCCCTACAAACTCAACCCTAACATTAAACCTAATCACCTCTCTAACCCCAAAAGCTTCACTAAAGTCCTTAAGATACAACCAAAGCTCCTTATGCCCTGGAAACCTCCTCATGTCTCTCCCTTTTTTCGCCAAAAACGGAAAATCTGAATAACCCATTATCTCTCTCGGTGAGGTTAGCCTCAATGAAGAGTACATGCTGCTATGGACCTTAAGTGCACCATTCATAGGAACACTACTTCTTCCTAAAGGATCTTCTTCTTCAACGTTTGGTTGATACAACCATTGACCTCCTACGTCTTCATTTTGCTCCATCACCACCACTTTGTGTCCTTCTTTTCTTAGCTCCCTTGCCGAGACGAGACCAGACGGTCCAGCTCCGATCACACACACCTTCTTTGATCGGCTCCTTGATGCTTCTGATGATGTGACCGAAACCATTCTTGTTAATTTTGAAGAAAAGTTTCTTTGGTGTTGTGGTGTAGTCTCTCGTGGGATGTTACGTTGTATTTATAGTTGAAATTAGAACTCTCCTTGTTGGGGTTAAATTAATCAAGACTTCCTCACTACTTCTACTCGATAAGCCTTTTCTGTTTTTATCTACCTTTTTTCTGGTTATATGATTATTTCACATAAATATTCATATACTTTATATAGATGCAGATCTCTTACTTTGTTTATTTGTTGCAAAAGTAATAATTTAAGAGAGAAAACGTGCATGACAAATTAGAGGTGGTAGACTAAAAACATGGTTTGATATTTGTAACTTCATTTTCAAGAATGCACATACTATAAACCTGAGTGATGGCATGATTATAATATAATAGAAACCATTCATTATAAAATAATCTCTTCTTCACTTTACATTATAAGGTCATCGTTTCAATATTTGATAAACTGGAAAAAAAAGAAAAGAATAAAAACTAACTCAATCTTCCAAAAAATAGTTAGCATACTCGGTCCCAGTTTGATATTCAATCATAAACTCTGACCGATCCACCGATCGTGATGCTATTTATTTAGGTCACATGTAGGATTCCAAATCAAATATTTTTTTTTAATCTTTTTAAAAGAAAATTACAATTTTAATTAATTGAAAAATCATCATTTCCCTTAGGAAACAATTTAGTATTCTATATCATTGCTTCAGCGTTTGATTCTTTTTGTAGTAAGAAAGTTACTATAACTAGCCTGGCTATCATAGGAATATACATGTGTTAAACCCTCACAAGAAGTAAGAGCACCTCCATCCCTAAACCCCTCCAAAAGTTCTTAACTTTTTTTTTTCAAATTTTTTCTTTTTAAAAAAAAAAAAAAAAAAGAACCACTCGCGGGCCGACACTTGGCATTCGGGCCCGCGAACAGTGCAAGAGTCACCTCTTAAATGGGAAGTTTAGTAACCGAACTCTTAACTATTCATCGATGTGACTGTATTGTTTATTAATTTTTTTTTTTAAAACCTAAGAACCCCTTTGGGGTTCAGGGTTGAGGTGCTCTAACGTTTTCTGAAAGAATTTAACGATATTAGATGATATATATACGTCAACTACAAGTATTGAGTATTTTATTCAGAGACGAATTTTAATACAAATTCAGCATTAGATGTTTATATTATATTTTCTCCTTTAAAATATGCTTAATTTATATTTCTTGTTCGATATAAATATTTTTCTACTGAGCCAAGTCTAACGAAACATTCGCCTTAAGTTCTAAATTTTTTGAAAAAATATACATAGATAAAAGCCTTCAAAAGTTTTTTTAGACTTCGAAATTTATATTAAAAATAATTAAAATATTTTTTAAATCACTTAAGAACTCTAAATCTCAGAAAGTCCTTGATACATTCATCACAATAATAATAATAATAGAAAAGATAACACATATGTTAAGTTTAAAATTAATATAGGTCAAAAACTTCAAAACATCTAAGAAAATTAGTATGAGTTAGGGAGTTATATCAATTTAAAAATTATTAAAGAGAAGAAGTGAAACAAAAGGTAAGTAAACCCTTTCCTACGAAGTTAAAGGTAAAAACAGTCTTGAGACGCAAAATAATGGCTATTGTGTCCCTCTTAATCAAAGTAATCCTTGCTGTTAAAAGTTGTAGTTAGGGTTTGTTGAAAACATTACCAACCTCTATATATATATACATATATTGACAAAATTGTATAGACATGTATATTAAGATATTGATCATTTTTTGGGTCAAACTTTACTTCATTACTTCAATTTAGAGTTTACAAAATAGAGATGCCTTTGCTAGTTTGTCAACTCTCCACGTTACATTGACGTGATACAATCAATGTAATGTATAATTCGTTATAAACTTATAAATAATGAATTATAAATTAAGAATTTATAATGAATTCTACATTTCAATCCCTCGTGGTTAATTTATAAAAGGGAAATTACAATTCTACCACAAATTTGATATTAATTTGCAAATTTACCTTAATAAAAATTATGATGAAAATAGACTAAATTATATTTTTTAAATATTTATAAAACATTTAGAAATTCAACCTCATCCCTTTAATAATAAGCAAAAAACAAAATTACTAAAATATAAACTCAAATGTTAATATATTTTTCTTTATGTATTTTTGCAAAGTGATACTTACCTTGTGGTATTTTTATCAGTTTTTCATTTATAAATGCTTTATCTTTGCCTTCTAGTCTTTGTTTAATATTATAAACTTTCATTAATGCGTTGTCCTTTTGATTAACAACGCTGATAATAATCTATTTACTAATTTTATCAGAATTGATCACATGGAGCTGATAATAATCTATCTACTAATTTTATCAGAACTGATCACATGGATTATATGTCTTATTATACTAAAAGATTACTAAAAGACAACTAACGATTCTGCATCTTATTGGTAGCATTCAGATCTTGTCTCCCTCCAATACTGCAAAGTTTGATATCTTGATTAAAGTGTTTCTAAAGCTCATGGGCATGTAATGTATACTATTATAAGATCTACTGGTTGCACATTTGCACATGTAGTTCTGATAGCTAAGATATGCATGAATGTTGAGTTCATTAAAGTATCTTGAAGGCTCATGGACTGTAATATATACTACTAAAATCTATTGGTTGCACATGTAGTAGCGAAGATAAGCATTAATACTGATGATTTCATCAAGTCCAAGTAGCTGGTATTTTTCTTTTTTTTTCTTGGTTACAGTTCATTGATAATATGTTAATATATCTATCTGTTTCAAATGTAAGTAGTTTTAGTTAAAAACAATATTATTAAATTGATACTTTTAAAAACGTATCATTTAATATAAATTTTAACAAATTATAATTTTTTGTATTATTTCATTGGTTATACAATATCTAATAATAAAAAATTACAATAAAATGTGAAAGCTACTTACATTTTTACATTTTGAAAAAAAAACAATTATTGTAAAATTACTTATATTATGAATACAAAAGGAGTATATAGCTACATTTTTGGTCAAAAGTATATGATTACATATGTGAATATCTTGTATATACCTATGTATAGTTTTTTGTGCACCTTCTCAAGCATATATAAAAATACAAAAATTGGGAGAGGAAAGACTGATATATGGGCCGCCACATGTAAAAGAAATTTTTTTAAAGGCAAGAGAACATCAACATGTAGTTCATTGGGCTAGTGATGATTCTCTTGGGAAAATTTTAAAACAAGGGAACCACTTTGCTTCTTTGACAAGAAGCTAGCGAGAGAAGAAGCTTCTAATCCAAACAAACCTGAGAATATTGGCCATACAGAGATATGAGTTTCTTTGAAGTGTTTTTTTGAGTTGCTTCCTGCCATGCCACACAAAGCGTCCTCATGTAATCACATTGTTATGAATGATGTTTATCAGTAGAGTGGTCTAGTGTTAAAGGTTGCGACTTACCTACACCTCAATAGACTGGAATAATATGATCAGCATCATGCCATACCTAACACATAGTTGACAATATTAACTATAGACTTAGCCTAATTAATACAACAAACAAACACAAAGATTTTTTTTAACGAAGTACGTCAATAGTAAGTTCTAACAACTTCTCTTGACTTGTTGCTTCTCCTTATATATATATTTTTAACCGAGGGGGGGACGTGACCCAAACTAATCCTTCGATATCCATAACAGCCACGTCATTTCCACCGCAGGAATTAGTACGGTGGGTTCGGGTGACCAGGCGTCAAGGTATATCTGAGAGAGAGGTTCGAACTCGCGGCCCTTGACCAGGTTTGCTTCTCCTTATTTCCCATGTTTTTTGCATTTTATCATAAAGATTTCAACATATATGGTGATGTCTAGATATGTCTCTCCAGCTGTCAAAGGACTTTTTTCTATTGGCTGAGGCTCAACCACGTGTCTCTTTCTTAGGCATGCAGCGTGGTCTTTTTATCACAACACTGTCCAGTTTCTTGCTTGCTTCGTCTTGGTTTGGTTTGTGTAATAATGGTTTGTAAGTTCTGTTCTTTATTGCCTTCTCCAAGTTGGAAAAGACAATATAATCAAATCTTATCGTGTAATAACTACATAAACAGTCATGCATATTGATCATTAGGTGAAATAGTTTCATGAGTAATCATTATGTCATTACTATAAAGATGAACGATCATTGGTTTGCTACTTACCTAAGAAGAAGAAAAGCAAAGAAGTAGTGAAGAAACAAAAGAAGCAAAATGGTTTCTTCTTCTTCTTCTTCCAAAGTAAAGATTATCTCTGAATGCTTTGTCAAGCCCAAAACATTGCCTGAAAAATGGAAAGAGCCATACCATTTATCACCAATGGAGCATTTCATGCTCTCTCTGGAGTATATCCAAAAGGGTCTTCTCTTTCTCAAACCATCAACAGCATCTGATGATGCAATCAAACCAAAAGTCTTCATGGAGACGTTGCTTCAAAAGCTCAAAGACTCTCTAGCCACAACACTTGTCCCTTTCTATCCTCTAGCTGGTCGCCTCTCCACTTCCAAAACAGATGATGGAAGGTCCTATTCTGTGTTTGTGGACTGTAACAACAGTCCTGGAGCTGGATTTATCCATGCCAAATCTGATCTAAGTGTTGGAGATATTGTTGGATCCAAGTATGTTCCTGTGGTTGTTCAGTCTTTCTTTGATCATCACAAAGCAGTGAGCCAGGATGGTCACACCATGAGTCTCTTATCAGTAAAGGTACATTAGTTCTTTCTTTCTTGTGTGTTTCAATATATTAACATTTTTATATTGTTGGGTCCAAGTATGTTTCTGTGTTTGTGTGTTTGAGCTGTGTAGGTAACAAAACTTATAGATGGAGTGTTCATAGGACTGTCTATGAATCATTCGCTTGGAGATGGAAGTTCCTTCTGGCAGTTCTTTAACTCCTTGTCCGAGATCTTCAACTCACAAGAAGAAACCACTAATAACAAACTACATTGTCTAAAGAATCCTCCAATCTTTCGTGAAGGGTCTGGTCCTATCTGCAGCCTTCCTTTCACTCAACCTGGTGAGTCCATTCGTGGAACCGAACCTCCGGTTCTGAAGGAGAGAATGTTCCACTTCTCATCTGAAACAGTGAGGTCACTGAAAACAAAGGCGAATCAAGAGTGTGGAACAACAACTATCTCGTCTTTCAGTCATTATCTGCATTCATATGGAGAAGCATTACAAGAGCAAGAAGCTTACAAAATGATCAAGACACTACTTGCAGGCTTTCTGCAGGCAATAGACCAAGACTGGATCCACCATTGCCAAATAATTACTTTGGTGTGTACATCTCTCTTGTGAAAACGACTACTAAATTAGGTAACCTCTTGGAGAATGAGTTTGGATGGGCTGCTTTGAAGCTGCATAAAGCTGTAACCAAACATACTGACAAGAAGATCTCTTCAGAGATGGACCGATGGTTGAAGTCTCCTTCTAACAAGGGACTTTCCGACACAAACATAGTTCATATGGGAAGCTCACCGTGGTTTAACAAGTATGGAAGTGAGTTTGGGATGGGGAAAGCGGTTGCGGTTAGAAGCGGTTATGGCAATAAGTTTGATGGGAAGATAGCAGCTTATCCAGGAAGAGAAGGTGGAGGAAGCATAGATTTGGAAGTGTGTCTTCTTCCAGAGTTTATGGAAGCTTTAGAATCAGATCAGGAGTTCATGTCCCTTGTCTCTTCTTCTTGATCTTATTCATATTTGCATGTGTGTTTCAGTTTTATACGTTTGTTGTCTCATCTTTGTTTCATGCCACAACCATACCATTTGAGCCACAAATTGAGTACACATCGTTGACAATATTAACAAAGACTAGTATAACAAACAAACAAAAAGACTTTTAACTAACCAAACCAACAGTAAGTTTTATTTCCCATGTTCTGCATTTTATCACATGCAAGAATGATGATTGTCTTGTGAAAGTTTTAAAAACAAGGGGATCACTTTGCTTCTTTGACAAGAAACTGACAAGAGAAGAAGCTTCTGATCTAAGCAAACCTGAGAAAGTTTGGCCATACAGAGATACACTTTGACACATCAAACTCTTCAAAACAAAAAAACCAATTTACTGACTAACTTGGTTGGATCATTAACCAAGGCCTTGAGCTTTTGTCATTAGATGTGAAAATATAGAAATTTACTTGAGAAGATTCTCTTTTATAACTCTTGCTCTCGCTGACCCTTGAAGCAGCTTCTTCTCCAGCACATTCTCACATATGACCGGTTCATCAAATCTTAGTCTTCTTGTCTCTGTTCTTTAGATAACATCAAGATTTGCCTTATTGACCATCATCCTTACACCAGCTGACTCACTTGAAGTAGTAGCACTCTTGGTTTCACTTCTATTAGCAAGTAAAACATAACTCTATTCAGCTAACTCTATTTATCTCTGGTTGGTTCAAACCAGACTACAACCACTGGTCCGCTGCTTATCAGTATTCAGTTCCACCAACGATGAAACATTCAACATTACACTAAGGTGCACACAAAGTTAGATGACTAGCATCAGTATCTGTGTTTCATACCACACCCATACTATTTGAGCCACAAAATGATAATACTAACTCTAGACTTAGCCTAATTCAACAAACAAACACAAATGATCTTTAAACTAAGTCAACATTAAGTTCTAACAACTTCTGCATTTTATCATTATGCAAGATTAATCAAAGATGAGATTTCTACATATAGTGATGTGACTGATGTCTAAAGCACCACGTGCTGTGGCATATGTCTCTTGCTTAGGCATGCAGCGTGGTATCTTTATTACACCACTGTCCAGAAAGAAAAAAGTGACTTTGGATTCTTGCTTCTTTGTCTTTAAATGTGTGATAATGGTTTGTTTTTACAGCATCTTCTGCTCTATTTTGCCTCCTCCAAGTTGTAAAAGACGATAGAAGATAATATTATTCTGTAAGAACTAAGAAGAAGAAAAACATAGAAGCAAAATGGTTTCTTCTTCTTCTTCCGAAGTAAAGATTATCTCTGAATGCTTTGTCAAACCCAAAACCTTGCCTGAAAAATGGAAAGAGCCATACCATCTATCACTACTGTATCACTTCTTGCTCTCTTTGGATTATATCCAAAAGGGTCTTCTCTTTCTCAAACCATCTGATGATGCAATCAAACCAAAAGTCTTCATGGAGACTTTTCTGCAAAAGCTCAAAGACTCTCTAGCAGTAGCACTTGTCCCTTTCTATCCACTAGCTGGTCGCCTCTCGATTTTGAAAACAGATGATGGACGTTCCTATTCTGTGTTTGTGGAATGTAACAACAGTCCTGGAGCTGGATTTATCCATGCCAAATCTGATCTTAGTGTTGCAGATATTGTTGGGTCTAAATATGTTCCTTTGGTTGTTCAGTCTTTCTTTGATCATCACAAAGCAGTGAGTCAGGATGGTCACACCATGAGTCTCTTATCAATAAAGGTAACATTAGTTCTTTCTTGTTTATTTAAAAAACTTCAAGTTCATAAAATTATTTTGTGTGTTTGAGATGTGTAGGTAACAGAACTTATAGATGGAGTGTTCATAGGACTGTCTATGAATCATGCGCTTGGAGATGGAAGTTCCTTCTGGCAGTTCTTTAACTCCTTGTCCGAGATCTTCAACTCACAAGAAGAAACCACTTATAACAAACTACTTTGTCTAAAGAATCCTCCAATCTTTCGTGAAGGGTCTGGTCCTATCTACAGCATTCCTTTCACTCAACCTGATGAGTCTATTCGCCAAACCGAACCTCCGGTTTTGAAGGAGAGAATGTTCCACTTCTCATCTGAAACAGTGAGGTCACTGAAGTCAAAGGCGAATCAAGAGTGTGGAACAACAACTATCTCGTCTTTTCAGTCACTATCTGCATTCATATGGAGAAGCATTACAAGAGCAAGAAGATTACCACATGATCAAGAAACTACTTGCAGGCTTGCTGCAGGCAATAGATCAAGAATGGATCCACCATTGCCAAATAATTACTTTGGTGTGTACATCTCTCTTGTCAAAAGGACTACTAAAGTAGGTAACCTCTTAGAGAATGAGTTTGGATGGGCTGCTTTAAAGCTGCATCAAGCTGTAACCGAACACACTGACAAGAAGATCTCTTCAGACATGGATCAATGGTTAAAGTCTCCTTCTAATAAGAGATTTTCTGAGACAAACATAGTTCATATGGGAAGCTCCCCGAGGTTTAACAAGTATGGAAGTGAGTTTGGGATGGGGAAAGCGGTTGCGGTTAGAAGCGGTTATGGCAATAAGTATGATGGGAAGGTATCAGCTTATCCAGGAAGAGAAGGTGGAGGAAGCATAGATTTGGAAGTGTGTGTTCTTCCTGAGCTTATGGAAGCTTTAGAATCAGATCAAGAGTTCATGTCCCTTGTCTCTTCTTCTTGATCATGTTAGCTTAAAGTTATTTCCTTGGTTCAGTTTGATAAGGTTGTTGTCTGATCTTTGTTGGTTATGGTTTGCAGTCAAATGTTGCAGTCAGAGTATTCTGCAGTTGTTTCAAGAAAAGAGAACACACTTTAACTCACGCTTAGCACTGTCTCCTTTCAATCATAAGGGCAAGAATCACTTTGCCATGTTATATGTATACATATAAAACACACATACAAAGATACATACACACACATACACGCCTTCGTGCGTATGTGTTCATAAGAATTTCAGAGTCACAATAACACAGATTCTAGAGAAAGATAGTTGTACAACAATGTTTCTTACACAAAACGTTGATCCTCATTCACCAATCCGACCTTCAAAAGAAAAGGAAAACTTTATGATCAGTGAAGTAAACATAGAGATAAACCAATACCAAAGCTATCATCTATGTTCTGAATCAACTTACCAACTAAGGAGATGTTGGAAGTAGTAGTATTCATTTATCAACGCCTACATCGAGTCCTTTAGAACTGATCATCACATTTGAATCGATTTGCTTGTCAAATTTCTTCTTTCTCCTCTCTTCAAATTCTTGGTATCCTTCCATCTACACATATACATCATTGTTATATGTTACACACAACACAATTCTAAGCGTGTTCTTTGAGGATGCAGAATAAACTACTTACCAGTTCAAACTCATCAATGGAGATGGGATTGTTATGCAGAGAAATATTTTGCAGACTCTTGCAATCTTTCAGCAATCCATCTGGAATCTAAAATAACACCGTAAATGTTAAAGAGATTCACAGTAATTAAGATAGAAATGATTCCGTGAATCCTAATAAGTTTAGAAGGTGAAGAAACAAATCATATTTCAGCTGCTCTACCTGCTTCACTTGATTGTTGTCTAAGCAAAGCGACTTTAACTGAATCAGATTGCAGAGTGATGCAGGTAGTTCTTCAATGACGTTATCTGCAAGGCTATCCCAAATCACGATTAGGCTTTGGAGAAGAAACAACCACAAGGAAAACTCAACAATAAACCGATCCAATGATTTAAAGGAAACATAAAGTTTTAAAAATGAAAGTAGACACATACCATTAGCTTGTATTTCTTCTAAAGAGGCACAGCTCCCTACTGATTCTGGAAGTGATTTCAATCTGTTGTTTGAGACATTCAACAGCACTAGCTGCATTATTATATGAGAAAACCAATTAATCTAAGACAGCTAACTAGTTTTTACAGGCAAGACCTTGAGCTATGCTTTGAAAGGTAAAGAAGTTAACATACATTGCGAAGACTACCAATAGTATCAGGCAAGTATATGAGCATATTTCTTGATACTGATAGTTGCTCAAGCCTTATCAACTGACCCACTGCAAAAAATAATAACCATAATGAAGACAAAACTTGTTGTAAGATAGATACTTGCAATAAAGAGAGCTCTTCTTACATTCATCAGGCAGACAGCTAATGCGGTTTCCATCAAGCATTAAAACTTTGAGAGATTGAAGCTTCCCAAGGTTCCCGGGAAGGCGCTCAATTAGATTATCAGCTATTAACTGCCAAAAAATTCAGCGATTGCATAAGATTAACTTTGAATCATCAACAGTTTCAGTAGATCATTATAAATATACAGAGTCAAAAGTTGTCTCTCACCAGACGCTGCATATTGATTAACTTGCTGATTTCTCCAGGAACATCAGCTGCATAAATGGTGAAATATAACAAAAGCCTTTCAACAACAACTCTCAACACAATCAGAAGACAAGACTTTGATGAATAATGACATACAGATCTTGTTGTGCGTTAGATCGAGTGTTCGTACTGCTCTCTCCATTACAATAACTTCATCAGGGAATGTCTACTCAACAAAAACCAAAACCCATCAAGACATGATCAGCTAATCCCTGTCTAAAATTCCCAAACAGAAAAACCCTCAAAGTTTGTGACTTTTCATCAAAACAAACTCTCTCAATCATTTCATATGAATACACAGACAGATGCCAAAACAGTTTCAATCAATCAAATCAGACATAATCAGCTACTCCTGTCTAAAATCCCCAAACATAAACCCTAGAAACAAAATCTTTGAGCTGAATTTCATCAGCCAACCAATCAAAGTTTGTGACTTTTCATCCTAACCAAACTCTCTCAATCATTTCATATGAATACAGAGACAGATGCCAAAGCAGTTTTATGATCAATCAATTCAGCTAATCATGTCTAAAATCCCCAAACATAAACCCTTGAAACAAAATCTTTGAGCTGAATTTCATCAGCCAACCAATCAAAGTTTGTGACTTTTCATCCTAACCAAACTCTCTCAATCATTTCATATGAATACAGAGACAGATGCCAAAACAGTTTTATCAAGGCATAATCAGCCAATCCTCTCTAAAATCCCTAAACATAAACCCTAAAAACAATATTTTAAAGCTGAAATTCATCAGCTAACCAATCAAAGTTTGCGACTTTTAATCTTAATCAAACTCTTATCAATCGATTCACTAGATTATTCGACGATTGTTACCTTCAATTTGGAGTCACGCAGCCCAATAATGCCGGTGGATCGCCACCGTGCGATCCGACTAGCTTTCGAACCTCCTCCTGCTGCATTGCTCGCGCAACATCCCATCCTCGTGCTTCCGATTCTTCGCCGATTCTAACGCCAGTTGATTTGATAATATGATTATAAAAGAAAAAAATTAATATTGTAATGGAAAAATCTCGAAACCCAGAAAGTTTCAAAGGAATCTGATTTGCTCAAAGGAGATCGATTTGGGTTTGAAAGTTTACGGATTTTTTATCGAGGTTTTAGGTGTGAGTCAAGGTCTCTTTCGGGTTATTTATTAAGAAGAAGCTAAACCTGGGGACCCAAAAATAAATATAAATTGGAGAAAGAAGGAAACAAAAAATGAAAATTCTGTTATTCACCCATTTCAATGAGGTTGTTACATTTTAGGCCTCTTTATATACAGAGAGGTTTCTGGTTTACAAGATAACCAGTTTAACTATCACGCTTTGTATTAAACCTGATTATACATTTTGATAACCTCTTCAGGATGGCATGTATATGTAAACAGAAGAGAAAGTCATCTTGCATATTAGTATGTGTTCTAAAAATCGGTTTAGTTAAGTATCGTCCGTCTAGTCGGCAAATCAATTATAAACGAAATAACTTTTCAACCTGATTTATTTTTAAAAAAAAATTGGTCTAATCGATTAAAAAATCAATTTAATCATTTACATAAATAATAATCTTTTGTAAAGCGTATAACCACCGTTTAACGATTTTTAAGACATGAATATTAGATAATTGCAATGGTTTGATGGAGACGTCAATTGATATCTATATCAATATAAGGGATTTTCCTGAATTATAAAGATGTTTGGATTCAATAAAAATAAAGAATTTTAAAGCGTTTATTACAAGTAACCTAGTTTTCTTTTATTATCATTAACCCCTTCGCCAAGCAACTGCTTGTAATAAGGGAAGGTGTTGTCTCTCTTTTTTAACCGTAGAGGTAGAGCCATTTCTTCAAACAGAGCTCGATCCCGTGAAGCGTGGACCACTGGATTGGTTTCTTCATTTCCTAGAAGGGCTGCGTGGCCCAGTGGCTCCTCTGCGGCTCCTTTTAGCATGAAAGCCTATTGCATTGCAAGTGAGAAAACCAAAGATCAGTTTCACAAAACAATAATGAATCTAGAATCCTGAGCTAGGGAAGTACCTGGCCATGGTGCGATATGGTTAAGGTACACGGTTGTTGAACCCAAGGCTCTCCATCGATTTGTACAGGCAACGGCGCACAAAGTTGTATCTTAACTGTTTGCCCTTGACCTAACCTTGTGACACTAGAGAACCCTACCTGGTTATGTGTAGAGGTTAGGTTTACAAGAGATAATGCAACTAAAATTAATAATAGACGTAACTCACACCCAAAAACTAGTTCAAGACGATTGTCACATCACATATATATTGCCGGAGACCTTTGTATTGTCTGATGTGGAACTCTAATAGCTAGAAATTTTAAAGATTATCATCATCATATCATACCTGGAGCTTACCAAGGTGCCATGTACCAGATATACTCACGACTTCTACTATCTTGTCATGCATAGATTGCGGATAAAAGTTTTCATATGTTTCATCTTCATTATGCCATAAATCCGCACCTCCCATGTAACTTCCAATGTTTGCAACAAGCACTCCTTCAGCATCCTTCACATAAGTGGTTAGACCATTTAACTATATCATGTGGTAGTCTCTGAGGTGGTTTTCTAATGACTTACCTCAGGAACCTCAATGTCGTCAACACCATCCACCTCAACTCGAACTTGCCATGGTATATCTGCAAACATTGTGTCTCTTATACTCCTTGCACCTTTTCTAGCATATAGAACTTTATTCATAAACTGCATATACAAATCATTCAAATGTTAGTTTCATGGACTAAGTATTAACAATACAGGTTCTCTACAATAATGCCAGTTAAATCTTATGATTTTAAGGAGTCATGAAGGTTATATTAAAGTTTCATCAGTTCAGAATTGTTGATTCTAAAATTGACTTAAATCGCGGTATAGTCTTCTCTGAACTAAAGAGAAAAGGACTAGGGTTTTGAGACTATTATAAATACGGATCATTCACATAATCAATATACAAACCTTAAATGGATATTTGCCTCGATCTTATTTTGTTCTTTGATTTCCTAGTTAATTCGCGTTTGTTCACAACACATTAATTTCGTTACCTGGCTATAAAACATCTCTGGATTCTCCTCCCGTAGATTGTGAATATCAAGAAAGACCTTTGCATCACACCCAACCCCTGATAAGATTTGCAACATAAAGCCAAAATTTATAGGCTAGGTTTGAGGACAGTAGCCAAGCCATTTACAAGGATCTAAAATACACAATGGGCATGGACTTTCAAACTAAAACCTCAAGCATATGAATTTATTAAACAAGTAAACTATATCCATCTTATGAACTTGGAGTTGCTTTCCTTACTGACCTATATAATTGTTCATATATATTGGCGGCTTGAGTTGCTTTCCTTGCCGATTCAGTATTGATACTTTCCAACGATCAAGAACAGTGACTTGAGCATGTTCTATGTTCTGTAACACTGTAGATAAGCCTCCTTGTCTCTCAACAGAATCCAAACCACCACCCCAGTTCAACACCCGGCCCAGATCATTCCCGGTTCCAGCAGGGAGGATAGCAACAGCAGGAGGAGAGACAAACTTTTGTTTGTCTATGGCATTTAACACCCAACCAGCAGTGCCATCTCCACCACAAACAACAACTCTGAAGTTAGGAACCTTCCTGAAGAAGGATAGTCCCACCTCTGGTCCCTGCACTGAACTCAATTCACACACCTGCACCAAACATCTCCATTAGTAAACGTGAACATGCTAACATGTAAAGAAAAAACATTTTACAAGGAAGCATACTCTTACCTGCACAGGATTTAGAAGAAGGTTAAGGCGCTGAAGAAGAGAATCATCTCGTTGAGCACCACTCTTTCTGTTAATGAAAACTAACAACGGTCTTGCGTCTGAAGGCAAATCAGCTAGCTCATACTTAATTTCATTTGCACCATGCCAGATTGTACTAAAAAACCATCGCCAAGGATTCAGAGTCAATTCTTTAACATGAAGAGGACTCAAAATTAGCCTTCTAAGAGGGCCTAGATCACAAAACTCTCCTGTTTTAGCATTTGACATATTACTGCGACAGTCAGCATGGACAAGACATTGGCACCACAAGCAGGACCATATAGGAGAACCCTCAAGAAAGGAACTACTACATGACTCGTCACAGTAGCTACAAAACGAGGAGTCATCTGTCTGATCAGCCTTTTCTGTCCACTGGTGCACCACATGCTCATATCCAACCATGGAGACGCATTTGCACTCTTTAGGTGCATTTGGAGAACAACTAGAATGGGCTGCAGCTCCACAGATGGTGCACCTGTGGATAAGACTTTCAGGAGCTGCAGTTATCTGAGATGGTGACATTGACTTCAAGCATACACAGCAGTTCAAGTTCTTGGCAGGAGGTATAGATTTGAGTTCCCAGCTATGTGGAGCAACAGGAGTCTTGTGTGGTGCCTTTGGACTTTTCTTTGACCATTGAAAAGCAGTGTAGGCTATGGTGAAAACACCAACAAGGGCAGCAACTAAGCAAGAGAACATTAACATTTCAACTGGATTCTTGCTGTTCCTGGGGATGATTATCCCCATTTATCTAAAGTTCCTGAAGGTGGAGCCAATCAGAAGCTCCCCACAAGATTCTTGGCTTGGTCAAGTCCACACGCAGGATATCAATATTGCGTTCTCTGACCGCCAAGAATCCAATGGAAATCAAACTGAGAAAAGTATTTAAGAATATGAAGAACATGAAGCAATGGATCAATAGCTAGAAAGCTTTCCCTATTTATCTCCTGAATAACAGAAACTCAGCCAATAAATTCAGAGGTTTTATTTCATTGAATGGAAAACAATTACATAATTCTTTCTAAGATTATATAATATATAAAGAGAACACACTGTAATAATAATACAAGAAAAGATATTGATAATTTAACAAGCTTTGTATCAGTTCCATACATGACTTATGACACAACACTATGAGAACAGCCAAAACTCTTGGAACCAGGTTCCCTTTTTTCCTATTCCACACATAACCCGCTTTTTCATTCAGCGGTTTGACATTGTAAATACACACTTTAAAACTTCTATTAGACAGTGACTAGCCAATGATGGTTGATTGGTTGTTGACGAGGGAAGGTTTTTGTCTTGTCTTTTCTTTTTTCAAGTTAGCCGTAGAGCCATTTCTTGAAGCAGGGCTCGTTTCTGTGAAGCGTTGATCACTTCATTGGTTTCTGCATTCTCTAGAACATCTGTGATTATAGCAGCTGCGTGACCAAGTGGCTCCTCTGCGGCTCTCTTCAGCATGAAAGCCTGTTGCAAGTGAAGGTCAATGAGAAAAACAAAGATACAAACTAGGGTTGGATCTAGAATCCTTAGTTAGGGAAGTGGAGTGAGAGACCTGGCCATGGTGCGATATGGTTAAGGTACACGGTTGTTGAAACCAAGGTTCTCCATCGATTTGCACAGGCAATGGCGCACAGAGTTGTATCTTGACTGATTGGCCTTGAGCTAACCTTCTGGCACGAGATAACCCAACCTGATTATGTGGAGAGCAAAAACAACTGATGTTAGGTTTACAAGACAGAATGCAACTAGAACTTGTAAGATGATCATCATCATGCATACCTGAAGTTTGCCAAGGTGCCATGTTCCAGATATACTCACGACTTCTACTATCTTGTCGTGCATAGACTGCGGGTCAAAGTTTTCATATGTTTCATCTTCATTCTGCCATAAATCCACACCTCCCATGTAACTTCCGATGTTTGCAACAAGCACTCCTTCAGCATCCTTCAGAGATTTTTAGCAGAGAAGTTACAGCATTAACTATCATGTGGTTTTCTGTAAAGTGGTTATCTGTAAAGTGGTTTTCTGTGACTTACCTCAGGAACTTCGATGTCAACACCATCCACCTCAACTCGAACTTGCCAGGGGAAATCTTCAAACGTTCTGTCCATTATACTCCTTGCACCCTCTCTAGCATATAAGACTTTGTTCATAAACTGCTCATAAAGAGCATTCAAATGTCAGTTTCGAAGACTAAGTATTAACAGTACAGCTTCTCTACAATAATCCCAGTTAAATCGTATGACTAAGGAGTCCTGAGGTAGTGAGGTTATATTAAAATTTCATCAATGAAGGTTTCGTTCATCACCTGGCTATAAAATCTCTCTGGATTCTCCTCCCGTAGATTGTGAATATCAAGAGCGACCTTCGCATCACACCCAACCCCTGATAACATTTGCAAAGTAAGCCAAAATTTATAGGCTACAGGTTTCAGGACAGCATTCAGGCCATTTACAAGAATCATATATAATTGTTCCCTATATAATTGTTTACAAGCTTAGGTGATTTGCACCGAGAGGATTTGAAATTAACTGACCTATATAATTGTTCATGTATTTGGGGGGCTGGAGTTGCTTTCCTTGCTGATTCAGAATCGATACTTTCCAACGATCAAGGACGGTGACTGCAGCATGTTCTATGTTCTGTAATACTGTAGATAAGCCTCCTTGTCTCTCAACAGAACCCAAACCACCACCCCAGTTCAATACCCGGGCTAGATCATTCCCGGTTCCAGCAGGAAGGATAGCAACAGCAGGAGGAGAGACAAAATTCTGTTTGTCTATGGCATCCAATACCCAACCGGCAGTTCCATCGCCACCACAAACAAGAACTCTAAAGTGAGGAACCTTCCTGAATAGGAAAAGTCCTACTTCTGGTCCCTGCACTGAACTCAATTCACACACCTGCACGAACGACTCCATCAATAAACTTGAACACAATAATCAGTATAAAATGCATTAGAAAATTCCACAGATATAACTCTTAGACGAGTTTACAAGGCACCACACTCTACCTGTACAGGATTTAGAAGAAGATTAAGGCGCTGACGAAGGGAATCACCTCGCTGAGCACCACTCTTTTTATTAATGAAAACCAACAACGGTCTTGCATCTGAAGGCAAATCAGCTAGCTCATACTTAAGTTTCGACCTTAATGCCTGATGTTCATCTTTCTGACCAAAAGACCCGCTTCTTTTAACACTGGGTGTCTTCTCTACCTTGCCATTGCTATCGCTGTCCCCGTGAGAGGAACCTCCGTTCATAACGCTCCCTGAATTTTCCAACACGGCATGGGTGCCATTAGCAGCCGGACCTGTATCAGCTGTGCTTTCCGTCGATTCATCACAATTGCCACCACTATTACCTGAGTCGACTGAAGTTTCATTAGCTTGCTTGTATTTTTTGCTTTGACTCCTGATACTGGCACGGACAGTAGATGCAAGTTCATTTGCACCATGCGTGATTGTGCTCAAAAACCCTCCAGAGGAATTCCGAGTCAATTCCTTAACATAAAGAGGGCACAAAATTAACCTTCTAAGAGGGCCTAGATCACAAATATCCCCTGTTTCATTTGACATATTACTGTGACAGTCGACATGGACAAGACGTTGACACCACAAGCAGCACCATATAGGAGAACCTCCAAGAAAGGAGCTACTACATGACTCGTCACAGTAGCTACAAAACGAGGAGTCATCAGTCTGATCAGCACCTTCCGTCCACCGCACTGCCCACTGGTGCACCACATGCTCATAACCAACCATGGAGACGCATTTGCAATCTTTAGGTGCACTTGAAGAACAACTAAAATGGGCTGCTGCTCCACAGATGTTGCACCTATGAACAAAAGTTTCAGAAGCTACAATTGTCTGCGACGGTGACATCGACTTCAAGCACACACAACAGTTCAAGTTCTTGGCACGGGATATAGAATGAAGTTCCCAGCTATGTGGAGCAACAGGAGTCTTATGCCGCGCCTTTGGATTTTTCTTCGACCTGGCTATGGCTTTTGTCCAACTCAAGTTGATATTCCTTCTCCATTGAAAAGCAGTGTAGGCAATGGTGAAAATACCAACAAGAGCAGCAACAAAACAAGACAACATTACACCGCGAGACTCCACCATTCCAACTGGATTTCCCATTTCTCCATGGTCCTCCATTTATCTACGCCGCAACTCAAGACACGCGTTAAAATTCCCTGAAGTTGTAGCCAATCAGAAGCCCCACAGATTTTTGGCTTGACTCAGGTCCACACGCAGGAGATCAATAAGCTATACAAAGTCCACCACCTCATCATCCAGCGAACAAGCTATGGGCTCAGAGTACAATCACACTTTAACTATACAACCTTGTCCTGAAAAAAAAAAAACACATGTCACCAAACCAAGCTAAAAACAATCACTTTCATAAGAAAAAAAAAACACGTCTGTACAAAATAAAAGGCTCTGAACACTACAAAACAAAAAAAAACAAAAAAAAATGTTTTGTAATTAAAACCAGCAAAGATTCAAACTTTATTAATCGTACTTGACTCAGATTCAGACTTGAACGACTATGTACACTTAAATAATTAAACTTGGAATCCACCTTCCTACGAATACATCATCTGATCAATGCTCATGATCTCACATACTAATTAAAAACTGGGATCACAACAATCGCTAAGAATCCATCAAACAGAGAAATTTAATTCAGAATAGGAAGAACATGACGCAAAATAGGGATAAAATTGCAGGAAACCCTAACATCAAAACGCGACAGAGAGAAGAAGATGATCCAATTAAAACACTAGAGATCGATCAAGCGATGCGAGAGAGAACACAAAACAAACCCTAGAATCGACGAACCAAGCACGAAGCTTTTTTACTCCACCGGAAAATTCCCAAATCGAATTTTTTCTTCTTTTTTTTTTGAAAGCAGATGCGCTCGAAGTTTATATATATTTTAATTCGCTCTATTTTTATGAAAAAAGAAAGATTCTGAGCGAGAAAGAGGGTTTTATAATCTATTAGTATCCGTAATACACGGCCTGGCCACGTAGGATTTATGAATCTCGGAATCGGGATGCCCACATGTTCCTACCAAGTTTTTGTCGGCAAAGGGGGCCCAGGCCCATTAAGGTCATGACACGATTTGGAATTACTTCAGCATGTATGAGTGATATTGACCCACTCCGAAACAAAAGGATAAGTTGGATTCGTTTTATATCAATGTCTTCTTTTCAAAATGTTCTTGTGACATGTTTATAATTGATTGCTTTTAAAATAACAACAAAAATAAAATGTTATTTTCATATCGTGTCTTGTTCTCGTAATCTTCATATATGATTTTTTTTTTTTTATGTTTGTAGTGTTATGACGTAAATCTTTGATTGCTTTAACATAACTACAAAATTATAAATGTTATTTTGCTTAGGCTGGCGTGTCACATTAATATCATTTGATACGTAATTATGTATATTTTAATTGTACCAGGTGTCAACAGTATCTACAACAGAATTTGAACATTACTACAAAATTGTCCCATCTTTTAGGCGGGTATAATTTAACATATATGATACAGTGAATGATTAACGTGTTTTAAAATTAAATAAGATGAACTAGTTAATTCTGAGCACATGTGAAGATTTATTTAAACCATTCAATTTGTAACATTAAACATTTAACATTATAGATATGTATTTTTTTTTAAATGGGTGAAGATTCTATTAGTTATTCTTTTAGCTCATAGTTTCATTTCAAATGATGGGTCAATGACATTTTTAGAGTAAATTTATTGGAATAAATTTATTTTACTTTGTATTTTACTTCATTACTACCAATCAGTTTAAACTCAACAAAAATAATTTTCATGTTAAATTCAGTTGAATGCAGTAAAAAGGTAAGAAGTTTTCACCTGTTTTACCATAAGTAAAAGTTTACGTTTAATTTTTACTAATTTATTTTTTATTTCACTTTTATTTTATATATTATTATATTTTTCCTTGTGATTCATCCAATTTATTTCCATTCGCTTTTACCAATCACACTCGATATGTTCAATCCTCAATATAAAAATTTAATAGTTTCTTTTATTATATGATTTTAGTATGTTGTATTTACTTTACTATTAGTTAAGTTATGCATAAATGTGAAATATAAAATATCAAAAATGACATGCACCCTCCTCAAACGTTACTAATAAGAAATTGAAAATAAAAACAGAAACGAAGAATAAATCCGATGAAAAGACATTGAAGTGAAAGTTTATCTTTTCTATCATAACTTTTAAAGTAATTAAATAAATAAATAAAACTTTCAAAGTACTTAATATTTTTCTTCACTTTCAAATAGTTTCTCTTTTTAGCTTCTTCTTCACACTTTCGACCATTTCCAACTTATAGCTATACTATTTCAATAATTCTATTTAAGAGAAATGTATATTTGTCTATTGTTATTATTTCTCTATACTACTCCATTTTTATCATCTAAATACAAAAATTCTATTTTACAATAGTACATTAGAATATATTTGATATCAACTATAAGGTTTTTAATAACAAAATAAAATATCGATAATCATATAAGGGTCATCATTACCATGTCAAAAAGTCTAAAAATGTATGTGCAGAGGCCAGAGAGTGTCCACACGACACCTCCCTAAAATACTCATGCATCATATCGCGCTGTTCAAAAATACTACTATTTGTTAATTTTTCATAAAAACGGGAAAGAAACAAAACTTTTTTTGTTTTGTAATTTCTAAAGAGAAAAAACATTTTTCAAAAGAATGTAGTGTATGACTTTGTCAAAAAAGTAATATATGATTCTTTATTTTCAGTTTATGTTAAGAATATTCACATAGCACTTTTCAATGTTAGTAATTCATGTAACAACAAAATTTATAACTTTTTTAGAAATATAACAAGCAATAAACAACAACTGAATTTCTTACTTGAAGATATACTAATATAGTTTTAGTATATAAAAAGAAGTATTATGAATAATAATATATGTTATTCATTTTAGTATAACCACGTACTTTTGTATTAGAAATATGTATTTATGATATATCACAAGGATTTTCCAAATCTAGTGCCTATGAGCATGATTATTGGGGGTCCTAAGGTGGATTTCTTAAGCCGTGGGACTCATGAACAGTGTAAGGATCGGTTACAAAAACTATAGATTAAGAACCGGTTCTTATGAATTTCTTACACTGTTCACGAGTCCCACTGACACGTGGCGACTCGCGATTGGTTCATTTTAAAAAAAAGTAAAAAAAAAAAAAAAACTAAAAACCCAAGAAGGTTTCTTGGGTTAATGATGCCCTAATCTTTACCAAAAAAAAATCAATCAAGTACATAATAGATTATACAGTAATAGGTTCATGTACGTAGATCAAGGCACGTAGTGGTGCCAGGATCTCGAGACTACTCTAAAAAAATAATCGAACGGTCGAAAGAACTAATCAACTGACAAAACGATATCATGACGAAGAAAAGATTAGACACTTCGCCGTTGTTGATATCACTTTGTTTTCCCTTAGAAAATAATTTATAATCAATCATAAGAACACATAGAAAACACAAGAATATCCCATGGCTTCTTCACCCTCTTCACATGGTCCTTCTATGGCGGTCTCAAAAACCCTAAACCCAACCGCACCTCTCTTCTTCCCATCTCTGCATCACTACTACTTCACACCACCACAGATTCACTTCATCTCCAACACTAACCTCCCTCCACCATCTTCAATCTTTGTGTACTATCCTTTATGGTATAATAATCCTAACCCTACTAGGTTTGAGTATGCACTGCCTCCACAAAACCCTAGTCAAGAGTTGTCTCGTCCACCACCGACCAGTAGAAGAAGGGTTTTTGGGTGGAGAAGAAACAGCGGACACCGTAATAAGGTGATGTGGAGGAGGAGGGTTCAGTATCAAGATGAGTCCAACGGTGATCACAACACGACCGTGATGCTCCGAAACATTCCAAGTAAATATACGTAAGTAGATATATAAATATATGATGATGCATTAATATTTAGTCTTATATCATTCATTTATTGTATTACTATAACTAAGGATTGAAATATTTTTTTTATGTTGCCGTTATGTTATGATGATAGATATAGAATCTTATAGTTACTGTATATGCAGGAGAGAGATGCTTGTTGAGTTCTTGGATGAGCATTGTGAAGCAGAAAATAGCAGAGAAGAAGTTGAAGAGGTTGCCTATGATTTCTTATATCTTCCCATGGATTTTCAGTAAGTTTTAACTTTATCTTTATTAGTTAAATTTTATCGTTGATTAATATATTTTGAGAACAGCAAAAAATTATTTGATTTGTATACATATGTACTTGTATAGATGTATGCGTGTAGGCAAAAGGAACAAACCTAATGATGATACTACTTTTTGGAAAAAGTACAAACTCGATTGATAATCTGCATGATGTATCAAATGAAGTTTATTTGTTTTGCTTTGATACATTTGTAACATAACAGTGTCATAGATTGATAGTTTAACCTTTTATTTATTTCTTTTAAACTAAATTAATTGCACCAAATTGAACAGGAGCCAAATGAACAAAGGGTATGCATTTGTGAACTTCACAAAAGCAGAAGCAGTGTCAAAGTTTAAAGCGGCGTGCAACAACAAGCCTTGGTACCATTTCGGTTCAAGAAAAATACTTGAAATTGCCTATGCTCGGATCCAGGTTAGTTCTCTACTCATTCCTCTACATATGTACACACTACATATAGATATACATTACTTTATATCAGGCTTATTGATAACATTCATGTGTGTAGGGGAAAGATAAGCTGGTGAAACATTTTGAGCTAATGACATATCCAGTTGAGGCATACAGTGCGGTGTGGTTCCTCCCAGCTCGTAGAGGACCAAAGAGTACGGGTCTCACTATCATGGTCGGTAAATGCACCGAAGCTATGGTATCAGTCTAGTGGTTGTTTCATCTATCATGTTATATATATATATATATATTTAGGATTATGAATGTGTGTGTGTATGTGATGGGGAACATCGAACTATGACTAAATACTAATGGGTGTACGTTGAAAGGGAAAAGAAAGGACGCAGACACCAATCCAAATCCGAGTAAAAAGTTTAGTTTTGGATTTGGTTTTTGATGTGTGTGAGTTTTGACTTTTCCTTTGTGTTTATGTCAAGTGTCTAGGTGTAATGGGTGTACTTGAAAAGGGAAAGAAATGACTCAGACACTGAACCAAATCCAAGTAAAAAACTCTTGTAAAGTTTTGTTTTGGATTTGGTTTTGATGTGTGTGAGTTTTGACTTTTATTTGTGTCTATGTTAGGGTTCTACCTCTTTATGCTGTTGAACGGGTTGGTTTTTAAATGTTATGTACGTTGTTTTCTCTGTAGTGTTTTATTTGCGTGTTAATGATCAGAAAATTTGGTGAATTTGTGTACCTTTCTTCTCTTAGCCTGGAAGGTGCTTGCATGAGAAGGATAAGATTCTTTCTGTAGAATATTAAATAAAATATATGATGTTTTAATTTAGTACAATAAGATGAATTTTTTATTTTTTATAAAAAGATTATTAAAGAAATAATTTAAAAATTATTCAACTAATTTAAAAATTATTCAACTAATTATAAAAAGACTATAAATTTTAATTAGTTGAATTGTTTTTAATAATTAACTTTAAAACTTCAATCATCTTATATTAAAATAACATAATTCTCTTAAAACATTATATAATTCAAAACAGAGAGGATAACATTTAAACAAATTAAAATAAAAATAAAGAATTGTCAAATGTCAACAGTGGTTATGTAAGCTATTAAGACCTTTTGGACCAGAAGGAACACGTTCACTGTTTGAAGTCGCATTCTGGTTATAACCTAGGTTGCATGGAAACGGAAACGGATACTCGGAAACGAAACGTTTCGAAACGCGGAAACGCCATTTTTGATTTTTTTTGTATTGGAAACGTTTTAGAAACGTCTATATATAAATATATATTAGTTAACATGTAAGATATCTAATAATTCACATCAACAAATAATCATTCTATATTAATCATAAGAAATTGAAATAAGTTATCATTAAACACCAAAGTCATATAAAAACAAAAACAAAATACAAAACCAGTACTTCAATATTACGTAGCTTAACTAAAAATAAAAATCTTAATGACAAGTCAAAGATTGATAACATCATCTTCAACCTCATTTTCATTGGCTCCATCAAACATGATTGTTTCCAACTCAGGTTCATCTAGAGAAAGATCCTCAAACTCAAGTCTCCCAAGATTAATTTCATCTAGTGAATCAAACTGATCACTTCCAACATCCCACATATGACTGGGACCATTTTTGTATGCAAGACTTCGTCTAGATAAAAGACGAAGATTGGTGTGCACAAATACCAAATCTTCTGCTCTTTGCGGAGCAATCTTGTTTCTTGTTGCAGAATGTATAAACTTGTAAGTGCTCCAATTCCTTTCACAACATGAAGATGAACAAGGTTGTCCTAGCAACTTAAATGCCAATGTTTGAAGCTTTGGTGCCGAAGCTCCATGAACAGCCCACCACTTTAGAGGTTCTAGGATGAACCTATCATGCATTGCATCAACACTACCAAAATCTTCCAAGCATAAAGAGAAATTGGAGTATTCAACATTGACCTCTCTTCTTTCATCTTGATTAGTAAAATACCTCAAGATGCAACTTCTTCTTTCTCTGGTGATCTCCAAATCTTGATGTGGAGCCTTCTTATTGCTTTCTTCAGCAAGCCATTCTGAACTATAATATCTACACCAACAAAAATATACAATATTAATATTGTATAACCGAAAATTTCATTTGCATATTACTAAAAGAAAATAAATCTAAATAAAAAAAAATAAAACTTACTTGGGATTTAGAGAATGTGCCATACAATGTAGAGGAGTATTACTCTTGCTCCATCGAGATGTCAAAACAGAATTCACAGCATTCCAAAAGATAGATTCCTCGCCTAATTGTTTCTTTTCTTTTTTAAAAATAGCTTTCTTCACATTTTGAATTATACTTTCCCACCATTCATAGACTAGATGAAGAGACGGTCTATCGGTATCAGCAGCTCTTATAACACCATATATAGGTAAAGTGAAAGATAATGCATATTCAAGATCATCCCAAAACATCTCATCTAATATATTTTGTTTTACTGCAGATGCTTTCACTACATCGTCTTCTTTATAATCATCCCATTTAGGACTGATCACCATCTGTTGCAATCCAGTTTTTATCTTTTTGAATCTTGTAAACATCACAACCGTGGAAGCAAATCTGTTAAAGTCAAACAAAAATATTATTTTTGCATTATAAAAATATTAGTAAAATTTAATAAAAGATAAAACAAACCTGGTAGAAGCAATCGTAAGAAGCTTAAGACCACAATGCTCTGTGAACATGACGAGTCGCATGCCATGGTTCATAATGAAATTCTTGATCCAAGTCACATCCTCACTAAGTGATTTTATCCAAACACAAGCATCATACACCTCTTCATTGTTTCTTGTGCTTAGCATTGGTGAGCATATGTTCTTCAAAGCAAGATTTAAAGTATGAACCACACATGGTGTCCAGAAGATGGTAGGATACTTAGCTGAAATAAGTGCACCAGCCTTAACACAATTAGCAGCATTGTCAGTGACTACGTGAACCACATTTTCATGTCCAACCTCCTTTATACATCCTATGATCAGCTCAGCAATCATCTCTCCCGTTTTCATTTCACCCTGGCTATTTATCGCCTTTAACATCATTGGACCACTCTCATTTGCAGCAATCAAGTTAAATATTGGTCTTCGTTGTGGATCCGACCAACCATCACTACATATACTGACTCCTTTTTGTTTCCATGAGTTTTTCAAAGGCTGCAAATGCATTTCTAAGTTCTTCCTTTCCTTTTGAAGAAGCACAGTCCTCAATGCATTATATCCAGGGGGAACATATCCTGGGATCTTTGATGCTCGCACATAAGAATTGTGGTAATGAGGATTTCTTGCGACGTTAAAAGACAGACCACTCATGTAAAACATTCTAGCTACTTCACCATCACATTGCTCTCTAGCTTCCTTCTTAAATGCTTTTCCCATAGGTGTATCCATGCTTTTTCTCTTCTTTGGATCAGACTCATCTACATTCATGGCACTGTAAGTCATATCATAATCAAGAGAAGAATTAGATGGTTTTCTTGAAGGCAATGGGACTACTCTAGGAGCTGCACTTTTTATCCTCTTCTTGCACTCATCAACTAAGTTTCTCATGTTTTCTCTCTGTTGAGGAGTAACCTTCAGACATTCTTTAATTCCCTTAGCTCCATCTTTTAACAAATGAGTTGAGACTCTGCTATAAGAACCAGAATATTTGTTCTTACAAAATTTGCATTCAAACCTCCATGATCCTCCTCCTGCTAGTTTCTCTAACTTGTTCACATAAATCCACAAAGGTGCCTTATCATCTACGTTTGGCTGGTCATCATTGTTCACATAAAGAGGTGTATTTGATGTGCTCATAGCTCTGGAAAAAAAATTATACAAACAGATCAGCACTCGTACATGTACCCAGTATTCAATATATATAGATTAAAGTCATATAGACATGATGCTCACGTCAAGAAATCAAAAACAAATAATAGCTTCCATGCTCTTTTTCCATATTAAAATATTGGCAATTGTGATTAACATATGTATTTGCTAGAAGCCAAAATTGATATACAGAGACACGTTAGTCACAAAGCAAATTTGCCATTCTCACTTGTAATTCTTCACAACGATAAACATAGTTTATTATTCCTTGAAATCATTATGTATCTATATCTCTAAATCATTATGAGACAGTTGAAAATCACAAAAGAGAAAGAGACTAATACCTTGCTTATGCTTGTTAGCTTCTGCTTCTAACTTCTGCCGTCACGTATTTTTTTAAACGTTTTTTAGGTTTAACTAAGTGGGAACATTAATTAGGTTTTTTAACTTATCAAAATAACAAATATATCCCTATATTTATTAATTATATACAAAACCTACTTAACTTTTTTAAAAGAGTTTCTTTCACGTTTCCAAAACAGAATCAAGAGTTTCTTAAATGGAAACGCAAGTTTCCATTGAGTTTCCAAAATAAAATTTTCAAGAAACGAGTTTCCATTGAGTTTCCACGCGTTTCCGAGAGATTCCGTTTCCGAAACGTGAAACGGACATTCAACCAAGTTTCCATGCAACTTAGGTTATAACACAACCAGAGAATGTTGCTTAGAAATGTACTTTTGTGAGTTAGTTTCCAATGTCGTCAGTATTCATTTTTTTAATATTTTCTTAACACTAGTTTGTGCTGTATAATCAAGGACATGTAGATTTTGCAATTTTGCAAATAGATAAACTATTGTCTGACAAAATCTTTGTTTATTGGAGATTGGACCAAGAAGTGACGCTTTCGCATTTTTGTTCTCTTCTCTTTTGTACAAGACTAGCTATCAAAAATGGCAAAAGTGACTGACCTCTTTTTTTTTTTTTTTTTTTTTTTTTTTTTTTTTGGTCAAATGACTGACCTCTTTTTATTTACAAAAAAAAAAAAAAAAAAAGAAAACATTCAAATGGTTTATTATTAGTAACAATGATATTTAAATGCAGTTGACATGATTTGACATTGACACTTTTGACAGTCTTAAATTACGTAATGCACAGCGAAGCTTTACTTCGTGTCACCCGTACGGCTGTAAAATCAAATCTTTGTTAAAGAAGAAAAACATATGACATTTGGTTTTCATTTTTATATGAAAACGGCCTTACTGTAGTGTTTCTCAAAAAAAGAAAAAAAAAATCTCTGGTGAAATGTTTCTTTGAATTTGTATTTATTCATATCACATTTTTATATGTTTCCATCTTAATTCTTTTGGAAAATACAAAACTCAGTAAAATCTTATGAGATAATGGTAAAACCAAACTTCTTGTGGCCTACGAGCTAAAACGAATTTGATAGAAAACGAATTTGATAGATCTTATGACACCTTTTAGAAAAAATATTTCTAGAAAAATGATTAAGCCATCAAAATATAATTTTATCATTATATAATTTCTATTTATGTTATAGATGATGATTAATTATTTAGAACTTATGCAATATTGATGAACAAATTGATTCTACGATAATTTGTTTTTTAAATATTTGGATCGATGGACGGCTTTACATGCACGACATTTTTGATAAACATGCTCTCTCTGCAATATATACCATAACAAATAGTTTTGCTTGCAGAACCTTACAACGATGTCTGAGATTTGAACTTCACATCTAGGTAGAAGTATTTGAAGTATTTAAACGTTGACGAGGTCATCAGGGTGATTGGACTAGTTAACAAATTTTATTCATAAAAGTTAAGGTATACTGTATATTATTTTTCTTAAAAAAAAACAGAAGAAAGTTTTTATGAGATGATGTTACATGTTGTGTTAACGTTTATGTGGGGTTTGTTGCATATACTGCTGCAAGAGCTGCACTGGGAGCAGGACCAGCCCTGGGACAAATAGTCCCCATTTCGTGCACCAAATGTTTCTAAATTTTTGGGTGGATATGAGTTAGTTGGTTAAGAAGCTGGAGATTGCCTATTAGAAATGTAGAATTAATGTATTCATCTTCACGATTATTGTAAGTCAAAATCCAATTTGTATACTTATAGTAAAGAGGAATTGCTCATAACAAAAATCACATAAGGTTACAACAACCTATGGTTTCCAATAAACAAAACATAGCAATTAAGTTTCATCAAAGCTAAGATTCTAAAAATCTCTCTCTGAAGTCACTTGGTTGGTGCTTTGTAGAAGCAACCATGCTATAAAGTCACAGAAACTTTAACCAGGCATCAAACTTTAGAAGGTGAGTCTAATTTCTTCCCCCACAATGGCTAATATCTCATCAATCCTGCAAAAAATATGCAACACAGGCTCATCAAAAGAGTGGAACTGTGGAGGATGACAGTGGTCAAACTGTAAATATTTTACCTTTGAGTGTCAATGTTTACCTCTGCAAGCCAAGTTGTCAAGTAAATCTGCAGAGCAAGAAACTTATGTAATACAATTTTAACAGACGCTTTGTTGAAACAAAACTTATATACATACCTGCAAAATCTCCGAGGTAGGCTGCTTGGTATGCGGTATAGAAGAAGAAACACCGAGGTTATCTTCTCTCAGTCTTGGGAGAATTGGCTCACATACTTCAATGGAATATAAAGAACACTTGGAGAGATCATCAAATTCTCCATGGTAAAGCTCAGCTGACCAACTTAGCTTGTCTGGTTGAGGAACTTCACAGCTTAAAGAGACCAGTTCGGTTACGAGTAATCTCTATTGATAGTGATGTAAATCAGAAGCTAATCGAGAGTTAAGATATATGCACAAGGAGTTAGGACTACCTTTAGCATTACTTCGCGTTTGAACATCTCCACAAGCTCCTCGGCCATCTTCTCTGTGATCATATCAACATAGCAATAGTAACAAACTTTAAACACAACATACAAAAAGGACAATCAACTAATCAACAACTACTTATTGATCTTACCAAATGCAGATATGTTCAAAAAGTTAAACACAGGGATGCCACCACAATCTCCAGCATCATCTGAATCTTCCTTAGAGCCAGAGAACTGTATAATCGCCCCGCTACTCGGCTTCATATAACATCTCAGAGATCTACTTACATTCACCATCTCAACAACTACAGCTACCTGTAGTTTACCACATATTTGTTTATAGATTTCAAATTCACAAGAATATAGATAGTCATGTGCCACACTCACCATTTCCTTGTATGAAGATAGAAGCTTGATCCGATACGAACTCTGAAACATAGAAACAGAGAGGTTAGTGAGAATGAACAGAACACAAAGAAGTGTTAAAGTTCAAAACTTTTCACCTGTTGCTTAGACAACTTCTTCAAAGTCTTCTCCTTGATACCAACCATATCACTCAAAGCACCAAACTTCATCGTTGGCACAAACCTATTTGCCATGGAACACACAAAAAAGTGAGTAAAGCATTTATCTTTTTCATTGAATCACTCATCAAATCACAATTAAAGATGAAACCATGTTCCAAAAGATTAGCTTTAACACATTCTAAAGCAGGAAGCTAAAGTTAGGGTTCCATACGTTTGGGAGAGATAGGCATTGACGAGTGAAGTAGCGTGAGATCTTCCGCCGGAACAAGCGGCGATCCACTGTTGCCGAAAAGTTGACAGCTTAGACCACTGGTTCCTTAGATTACGCTGAGCAGCTGGTCTCCATAGCCTCATCGATGATGATGATGATAAACTCGCCGGAGATGGAGATGAAGAAGCTAGAGATCGCGATGGAGAAGCAGGCGGAGGAAACTGTGAGACGCTCATCGCTTTTGGAAACTTTGTAGACGAACGACTCCAAGCTAAACGACGGTGCGACGCCGGAAGTTGAACGGCGCCGGCGAGAGAGCTTCTTCTCTAGGGCTTATGAAGAAGAAACATAAAGGTTATAATTGTAATTTAACACTGAAGCTTTTTTTTTAACTGGGTTAAATAAAAAAAAATTAACAGGTGTAAAAATAAAAGTTACTGTGATGTAGGTATATATGATCGGAGTAGCAATTACAGTGGATCAGGTTATTTACAGTGAGGGCAAGTTTAGAGAGAGAAAGAAGAGAGAGAATGTCTCACAGTCACGGTAACGCTTCGTCGGCGAACGATCCACGGCAACCTTCGGCGGCGAAGCCTTACACTCCGCGGCCTGTTGCGCCGGAGGATCTTCCCGTTGACTACTCCGGATTCATCGCAGTTATCCTCGGCGTCTCCGGCGTTATGTTCAAGGTAAGTTACTTACAAATCTCATATGATCCTTGCTCGCTAGTGGAATCGTAGAAACTCTCGATCCGGTTGGTTATGATTCAGATTTGGTGAACTAGGTCGTCGGATATAGGTTTAAGTCTCAGGTTCATCAACAGCTCGTTCGTTGACATTGGATCTTAGCCTCGATTGAATTGATTAACAGATTCAAATCTCATATGATCCTTGCTCTCTATTAGAATCGTAGAAACTCTGGATCCGGTTGGTTATGCTTCAGATTTGGTGAGCTAGGTCGTCAGATATAGGTTTAAGTCTCAGATTCAACAACAGAGCTCGTTCGTTAACATTGGATCTTAGCCTCGATTGAATTGATTTTAGCAGATTCTAACTCCTATAAGTGTGGTTTGACTATACAAAACTGTGATTGTATCGTATTATAGACTAGAGATAGATTAGATCTCCTTTTAGAGTTGAGCTTGAAATTTTGAAAGAGGTTTGTCACAGTTCAAATGAATAAGAGATTATGTGTTATTTGTTATCCAATGGATAAGAGGTGTTTTTTTTTATTTGTGTGTGTTTCAGTCTCATATGATCCTTGGTCGCTTGAAACTCTTGATCTTGTTGTTTACGCTTCAGATTTGGTGAGCTAGGTCGTCGGATTTTCGATTGATCAACAGAAATCTGTAGCTCGTTCGTTTTTTACGTTGGATCTTAGTTTCCATTGAATCGGTTTAGCTAACTTTCCTGAGATTTGGATGATTGTAACTCCTCAAAGTGTGGTTTGACTGTACAAAACTGTGATTGGATCATGTTATGGACCTAGAGATAGATTAAGATCTCTTTTTTAAGATTTGAGCACAGTTCAAATGGATGGGAGATTAGTTGTTTCTTGGAGTCTAATGGATAAGAGATGTTTTTTATTATTTTTTTTGTGTGTGTGTGTGTTTCAGTACAAGATATGCTCGTGGTTTGCGCTTATATTCTGCGCTCAGTCGCTGGCTAATATGAGGAACTTGGAGAATGATTTGAAGCAGATCTCCATGGCTATGATGTATGTTCCCTTCTCACTCTTGTCATTTTCATGAGTTAGCGAGCCATTGACCATTGTGAAGTACCACTTGATTTGAGTTGAGGAATGATATGCTTCTTAGGTTTAGCTCTTTGGACGCAAATGATGATTTACATACTTCTCATAATATGAGCCACGGTGTTGATTGTTGATGTTGACTCAAGTTTTCTTGTATTGAAACAGGTTTGCTATAATGGGATTGGTCACAAACTACTTGGGACCTAATAGACCTGCGGCAAAGAAATAATTCTGAATGACTCTGCTTTCTTTATGTAGCATCTTTTATCAAACCTTGTTTGCTTCTTGTTTCCGCACCTTTTAAGTTATAAATTGCGACACTTGAAAAGTCTAGTGTTTTATTTTGGTGAAACTTTTGTGTTCGACTCTCATTATTTTTTAGGTGTTTTGAGTAATAAACTAGACCAGAACTCATGTTCGAAGGTTCTCATTTCAGACGCGAAGAGGCTGCATATGTTTTTATATCCATGATTTGATAGATAAAAACTTAAATACACATCCACGGGGCTCTACTAACAACAGAAGCTAGCTAGTCCCGACCCCTAAGGGGGTGTTTCTTTGGCTTCATGCTTTTTGGAACAAGGTTGTTGAGAGATTTGGCTTGCTTCAAAACCGTACAGGTAACCTCCTTTGCCTATAAGCAACCCTGGCCATAGAGGGCTTTCAGGTTTGTTGATGTCGAGAGTGGGAGTGACTAAGAGAAGATCGTAGTGCATGTCATACAGTCTTTGAAGCCATTCGGTGTAGTAGGCGAAATCTTTGAACTGATCAGAGACAAGGACCACACTAGCTTCATATCTCCTGATCAACTGAGGAGAGTCCCTTTTCCATAAATAAATGTCATTTAACATTCTGACACGTCTTTCGGCTTTGTCTCCTCCGGGAAGGAAGTAGATTCTTGAAGCCCACGTCTTGGGACCGAGTAACACATCCCTCCAAGTCCCTTTCTTGTCGTCATCAAGATAGACCCAGATTGTAATCTCATCATCATAATACCTTTGCACAAGAGCTGATACGATAGAGTGGTAGATCTCATCAGGAGTGGAACCAACAGGGAATGGGCAATCCTCGGCGTCCCAGAAGACGGCTGTTCTAACCCCTTTGACGGTTGGGATACGCTCTAAAAGAGAGAAAGAGATGTGTTATTTAAAAATGTTTATTTGAGAGATTTGTCATAATATTAAGATAAAAATAATATGGGAATGAGTCATTACCGGAGAAATCTACAGTAATGGAGACATCTGCTTCTTTGACCTCAACATACTCTTCTTCAAACATATCATACTCAAGGGTATAATGAGGATATAACTCTTTGAATCTAGGCTTTCCTCCACCTAAAAGTCGTGCATTTTCAAGCAAAGAGTCTAAACTAAAGACAAATTCTTCTTCATGCTGGGGCGGTTTTACAAGAACAACATTGTGACGCCTCGATTTCAGACACTGCAGAACCCTATGTAACTCCCTTTGTGGTTTTGCGATTACAAAAAAATTGACTGGTCCTGGTCCATATATTGATGCGTGACGAATCAAATGCATAGTGATATCCGGCATGTTGAAAACAAAAACCTTATAAAACTTGCCTGTTTATAAACAAACAACTCCAATTAATTAATTAAACAAACAAACAAACTTGCAAAGATGAGGACTATACATACCTCGGGTTAGCAAGTGCATCTCTTGTCTGTCGATGTTGGGGTGCTGAGAATAAAGAATCACCTTGATATACCCATAACGAAAGCCCATTACATGAAGAGCTTTTAAGATATCACAAAAAATAGGATCAAGATCATCATCGCTAGGGGCTGGGTAGTCATCAATGTTCCAGAACACCATTGTCTGCTTCACTACAAACAAACGAAACCATTATTTTGCTATGCTCTCGATCAGATAAAGCTAACAAGGTAAGAGGTGGGAGAGAGAGATCTTACAGGACTCAAAACCGATGATCTCGTCTTCACCCATGGTTCTATGGTTTAGAGCTTGCTTTGAACGTGTGATGAGAGAGATGTATCTATTTATAATGGCGAGGGCATGTTTTTATAGCCCCTGGATCTCAAGTAAAAAAAGGAAAATACATATTTTTACTCTTTTCCTTTTTCTTGTTTGGAAAAAAGTTTTGAAATCTGCCCAAACATGCAGAAGATTTTACCAAACTTAGTAGTCCCATAAACCTTGAAAGGGATCTCCCAAAAATCCTAAAAAGTTTTAAAATCCATGTCAAAGCATGCATTTGGTCTCTCAGATTTTATCAAACTTAGTAGCCCAATAAAGTGGGCCTCCAATTATTATTTGGTCTAATCACAATTTGGTTTAGTTTAGTTTTAGAAAGAAATCTTTTTCTCATTTGATGAAACTTCACAAACTATAAAAGTAGCCACCACTAAAGTCTTATTCCAGAAAAAAAAAATTACAATCTTTTCACATTTTTAGAGATAAATATGTTGCTGATCCTGTTTTTTTTTTCCTCTAATTTAAGCATATATTTATTATTAGGAATTCATGAGGCACTTCCTTAATGTTTTTGTATGTAGACAATCTTAATAGTTGTGCTTTAAGGAGAAAGATATTAACTTAAGTGGGGAATATGTTCACGAAGGATTGAGTTAATCTAGTTGTTAATTGAACTAAATATATCTTTCTACTTTACAGATAGTTTTGTCTGATGCAGGTTGCATCTATGATGTATTTCCACCTCTTTTCAAAGTAATATACTTTATAATCTTCATCATGTTTTTTATTGAGATGTGGGAACTTGTAACCAAAGAAAAGGTTGTTTTGTCCTTGAAAATGACTAGGTTTGAGGGGAAAATACGCACAATAATTTCACGATGATAATCTGCTCATCGAAAACCCTATAAGGCAATACAATAGGAAATACAATATTCATATTTTATAATACAGAAGCTTTGCCTATAAATAATGTTTCAGCTTCTACAGAAATCAGTCACATAAAGAAAATCAGAAACACCATTTTCCTTCTCCATTATATTTGTATAATCTGCATGCATGCGGGTCTTTTCTTACTGAATGCGGGAAGTTCATTTACACCAGATCAGTATTTTTTTCCAAATTATTGTAAAAGATTAGGGTAAAATATTTCTAAAAGTTATGATATATGATTTAGCGTGATACACATGTCTCTGATTCTCATAAAAACAATTAAAAGAACTACTTTAGGACTCACGCTATAAGAAGAATTAAAAGAACTGCTTTAGGACTCACGTTATGAGAAGAATTAAAACAAATGCTTTAGGACTCACGCTATCAGATTATAGTTCCCATAATCCTTTACTAATTAGATTATAATTTCCAAATGGTTTAGATTGTTCTTATGAGATTATAATTTGCACAAGGGCCCTTTCTTTAAATTTGTTTTAATTGTTCTTGTGAGATTATAGTTCTCGTGTCTCCGAAGGTAACATGAAATTTAGAAAGTTCTGACACTAATCATAAGAGTCGTTTATGCTTGCTTGTGGATTTACAGAGTCAAATACTTCATCATAAAATATAATGTTTTCGAAAAAAGCAATGTCTTCCAAGGCTTCCAGCTCTAAGGGTTCCGGTTCTAGCTCCGGCCAAATTCCAATTTTGGTTTGTGCTTTATGGGACCATGAAAACGCTAAACTCCCTCCCGGCTGTTGAAGAAGCCATCTTTCATGAGTGTCAACCTCTTCAAGGTTAGTTTCATACAAAATTTTCTAGTTTCAGTTTTATTGATGTTGCAATAAAAACGTTACTAATTTTTATTTGTGATAAAAAACAACATGGAATAAAAATTACCACTATTGGAGGTTCAGATGGTTTTTGACATTGGCAAGTTTTCTTTGGTTCTTAATAACGAAAATCTACTGGATCATCCAATAATAGTTATTACTAATGATGATGATACTAGGTCAACTTGCTAATGAATTATAACGTCGATTTGGAGTAAAGATTATAAAAAAATTACTTGTTATAATGCATGCCTATGTTTCGAAACCTAACATAAGTTAAAATATTTTGTAACTTTATCTTATGGTAGTGGATATCACAGTGGAAGTGGCACATTCGTTGAACCGGACATTCCTAGCTTCAGCTCTAAGAAGATTTGGGTTGATGAAGATGAATGGTGTCACTATCGAAAAAATCATTTCTCAAGTATTAAGTTTTGTTTAAAATATATATACTTGTATCGAAAATACACTAGAAAGTTATTGTCGAACTCAATTTCTCTCAATCGACATTAACATGTGATATTGTGAAACCAATTGATAAAAACCGTTTGATTCACATATATGTTATTGTTCTCGATTGTATTTATCGTCTTCCACAAAAAATCATTGATATGACCTTCGTCAATTCCTGCATATAAGAGTGGTTTTGAGACAAGCATGATTTTATTTTTTTCAAGTTACCTATTCAAGTTACATATATGAAAAATAATTTATCTTTTTGAAATTTTATTTTATGAGATGCGATCTTTGTATGAGCATATTTTTATTGAGATGTAGGAACTTGTAACCAGAAAAAGGTTTTTTGTCCTTGAAAATGACTAGGTTGAGAGGGAAAAATATGCACAATAATTGCGCAGTAGTAGTTTGCTCATCGTAAACCCTATCATGCAAGAAAAACCATTTTTCATGAATGTTAATCTTTTCAAGGTTAGTTTTAGTACATAATTTCTAGTTTCAACTTTATTAAAGTTGCAATAAAAAAGTTATTAATTTTGGTTTGTGATTGAAAAAATCATGGAATCAAATATTACCATTATTGAAATCTTAGATGGTCATCGACATTGACATGTTTTCCTTGGCTCTTACAAAAGGAGATCTACTAGATTATCCAATAATGGTTATTACCAAAGATAATGATATTGTTGGTCTGCTATTGAATTACAACGTTTATGTGGAGTAAAGATTATATAAATTTTACCAGCTGAAAGTTCATAACTTGCTTGTGTTTCGAATCTAACGAAAGGTAAAATATTTTGTAATTTTATCTTCATATATTTTTTGTAATGTTTTTTTTTAATAACTGCAGAGAAGCTTTTGCGCAAAAAAACTAAGAGCACCTCTAATGATGGAGATACCTATATCAAATTCTTGTTGATAAAAATATTAATTTTTGGTTAACAGTTTTGTTTTTACTTATTTTTTGTATATTATAAAAAAAGATTGTTCAATTAAAAGATGACATATGCACTAAAAGTTTTTAAAGGAGTTCTCTAAAGTCTTCTGCAAGAAACTTCTTAGACGTTTTGTCTTGTTTTTTGATATTTAATTTTTTAATTAGTTAGAAACCCTCCTTCTTTGGTGGCCGGTGACTTATTATATCCTTCACATTTTGTCTTGCTTTTTGACATTTTGTATAGCCTTGTTTATTCATCTGATGATGCTTATTATATCCATTTTCTTGATTGTTGTATATCGGATTTTCTTCGGTTCTTGGATAGTGTACGCCGAATTTTGCTTATCCACTCCCACTTTTCCTTGCATAACAAGGCACTTATCTTATTAAACCCTGACTGAACCATTGAAACGCTGACTCCATACTATTCTTATCTCCATATGATCTCTTGCCCATTCCAGCAGCTACCACTTCCTTCAACAGAAACATTGTTAATCATTGTTTGGTAGCTTAGCTTGCATTCTGATACAGAGAATCTGTATTGGAGAATGATCACTTACAATGATCACTTACACTTCAGCCACGTCTGAAAAAAAGAAGTTTTCTTCTCCAAACTCAGATTCTATGAGTTTCAAATGCAATAAGTAACGAAAACAGAAGGAGAGAGAGAAGAGTGATCGAGAACAGTAGGAAAGTTTCCAACAGCGGATGCAAGAACTAATCCGAGGCTCGTGTCTAAAGCAGATGGCTCAATCTTAAAACTCTATTACAGAGACAGAAGGTTACTATGGACTACTACAATAAGTGATCATAGTTTAAGCTTGTTGACAAAGATGAAAACGCAACTGTGAATGATAAAACAAATTCTTTAGCATACAATAAAATTCCCAGTCACTGGAGCAAAAAAAAAAAAAAAAAAAAAAAACAAATCTTGGAATGAGTTATTTGGTATCACATTGTTGGAATCAGACATCAATTCTATAGAGACAAGCGATACTGAAGAAATACAAAATTCAAGAAAGTGATCAATGAAGAGATGGTCCTCCCCATTGTTATCAGGTGGTTTCTTCATACAGCCATGAGATCACCAAAGCCACGCATGAGGAAGATTCCTCCTGCAAACACCCCAATTGCTCTCACAAGTTTCTGTACCCAACAACAAGTAGATAGACAACCAAAGGTGAGAGACATCTTTGGATGGTAATAAAAATACATATATGTTTTTCAAGCATCACAAGAACAAGGCATGGACTTGTTCTCGAAACATACACACGATCCATCAAAGTCTAAACATTTAAATTCACAATACCCAGCAAAACTCAATCCAAGGCACATGATCTAGTCACAAGAGAATCAACTCTGAAGCTCAACAACTCTGAATCAAACAGAGAAAAAGGAAGAGACTTTACCATGTTAGCTGCCCACTTCTGTTCATTGTGGATCTCAGAGTGCCACAAAGCTTTCACCTTGTCCATTGAGATAACACTCTTCACCATCGTCGTTGCCTCCTCCAAAAATCGCAACTTTGATCGTCTTAGTCGCCGGAACTTCAAAAGCATCTAACGACACACTAACCCTAACTAATAATCAGTTAATCACTCTCTTTACCACATTTTGGGCCTAATTTATCTTCAAAATAATTTAGCCCGCTAAAAGGCCCATAATACCGGTTCAAATCTAGGTTTAGAGTAAACCAATCAAGTATTTTACAATCGAAACTAACTCAGACCGGCGAGCTAAGCTTCTCTTCTCTCCATCAATGGCGAAATCAGCTGCGACGGCGACAGTCTGTGTTCTTTTAACTATATTGCTCTTTTTTGTCTCTTCATTTTATTTTCCATCAACTCTTTTGTCTATCACAAAAGCATTATTAGATATCATGCATGGTAAATTTTAAAAACATCTAAGTGTTTACTTTAGTTCTTCTTTACAACAACTAAATGTCTTGTATTGTTTTCTTATACATGCTTACAAAGTTACAATACCTTCTTTTTAGCAGAAATTTTAGTACTAAGATAATATATATGATCTAAAACTGGATACAAAAGGTCCATATGTGATATGACTATAAACTTTACTTTCATCACTGGCATGCTTCAAAATTTTAAGAGGAACCAAATAATAAAAAATTATGTTACACTTTGTTTCATTTTCACATAATTGACCCACTTATCTTGTCCTTCCTGTTAATTGCTGCTAACTTTTCTTCTTCTCAAAGCATTTTCAATTCAAATAGCAAAATAAAACACTGTTAGAAAAATATATTATCAAAACATCAAAATCTAGTTTTACCAACTACTACTTTTAAGTTTTAACTTTCCACTATGTCCCTAAACACTATCCTATTAGTTTATGTTCATTTTAAATTTTGGTAAGAGATGGGGAAAAAAAGAAAGAAGCACGCTGCACAATTTGTTTATTACAGGATGTAATGCTTACGCTTAATTGACCAAGGAATAATTAATTAAAAAAGTCAGCAACTAATCTACATTAAAATTTGCATTAATTTTTTTTTTTAAGTCTACATCATATATATTTTATTTAAAATATTTTTCAGGCAGCACCTAACGGGAGTTGTCTTTAGCTGGACATGGACGGCATGTCGGAAACAAACCGTCTGTTCATACCAAACCGAACCGGTTAAAGCTATGGTTTCCTTTAAAAACTGTTTATAAATGTATTCAATCCCCGGTTTGATTCCGGTTATTAATACTTTAACCGATCAATTTGGAAAGAAAAATAAAAATCCCTAGATTATTTACTACTACTAATCTCTCCTCACATTGAGCCAGATCCGTCTCTCCTCTCGCGATTTTGGTCTCACTAAAAGTCTCTTCCTTGTCCCTCGACGATCGACAACTTTTCCGGCGTTTTCGCGTCTTCTCGCCTTTGCTTAATCGAAGTTGTGTTCTTCTTCGTTTTTGGTGTAAACCTAAACCATACGATGAACGATCTTCTTAAGGTGAGATTTTTCTTCTTCCTCTAGTTTGAATTGGTGTTTTGATTATCTAATGTGGATGCTGATTTTCAAAATTAGGACACTTTTTTTATGTTCTGCAATTGAAATTGATTATGTAATAAACTATAATGTAATGTTCCTGTCTGATTATTTGATCTAAAGTTTCGTCTTTTCTGCTTTTTTTTTATCATGTGAGACTCAAAAGGGTATATGCTTGTGATGGGTTTATATGCTAATCGATTATTATGTTCAGCTTGGTAATGAATTTTTTTTTCTTCTTGTAGGGTTCGTTTGAGCTTCCACGGGGTGAATCTTCTAGACAAGGTGATGTCGAGCTAGGTGAACAAGGAGGTGATCAAGGTTTAGAAGATTTCTTCAAAAAGGTGATCCCTCATCACAGTAATACTCAACTTAAGAAAAGAGTGCTATAATTTATCCTAAACCCACATGCTTTGGCTAAGTGTTTCCTGTTTTATCTTCTTAGGTTCAAGACATTGACAAACAATATGAAAAGCTTAATAAGCTTCTTAAGAAACTTCAGGTATATAAACCAATTACTCTTTTTTTCCTACCATACGCCATTATCTTTCATGAAGTGGGGTGCAATATATAGTATCAATGTTTGTTGGCTTTCCTTCTTCAAGATTTATGATTCTATTGCATTATCGTGTTAAACCCTATAGGCTGCCCATGAGGAGTCTAAGGCTGTGACCAAAGCTCCCGCCATGAAGGGTAAGCTTGTCTCTTTTGTATATCTTTTGTTCATTCATGTTCTTACAGAACTATTACAAGCCAGGGAAAATTAGTTATTGAGTATGTTTTGGGATTTATTGAGAGAAGCAAATAAGTTTCAGTGATCATTAGGGGTAGCTTGCTCTAGCAGTGGATACAATGAACTCTTATCTTAAGCATGTACTCCATTGGAACTACGAACCAAGCATTGGATGAACTAACCATTCATGTTTGAGAATTCTTAGACGACAGAGGATAGATCTTAACTTAGATGAACTTCAAGCAGCTATGATTCTTGTTTTATTTAAGGACTTGAGACTTTAGTGTTGATTGTTTGCCATCCATATTAATGAACAGCAATAAAGAAGAAAATGGAAAAGGACGTTGATGAAGTCGGAAGTATTGCCCGTTTCATAAAGGGGAAACTCGAGGAGCTAGACAGAGAGGTATAGTCACTGCCTCTTTATCCTTCTATTTTGCAGTTGTTCACTTTATCCGTTTCTTTTGTATTAACAGTATTCATTCAAATGTTGTAGAACTTGTCAAATAGACAAAAACCTGGATGTGGGAAAGGATCTGGTGTGGATCGATCAAGAACAGCGACGACACTGTGAGTATTCTCATTCTGCTGTTAGATAAGTCATTAGTATTTTAGTGTGATGTTTTTATGTTGGTATGCCCTTTCTGATCTTTGGTCCTGTGCACAGTTCATTAAAGAAGAAGTTTAAAGACAAGATGGCCGAGTTCCAGGTGAGTTATGAAGAGAAAAAGATAGCATTTCAAGATTAGTTTGGAACTGTGATTACCTCAAATTAATATTGCAACTTGTTCTAGGTTCTAAGAGAGAACATCCAACAAGAGTATCGCGAGGTTGTTGACAGGCGTATTTTTACAGGTATGCATTTTATTGATGTTATGAGATTGCTTTATTTAATCCCTTTTACTTATTGTTTATGTGTGTGTTTCCTTGCATTAGTAACTGGACAGCGAGCTGATGAAGATGTAAGTAAAGTAGAGTCTGAGTTTGTTTAGATTTTCAGAAGTTTGAACAAAACCTCACTCCTTTGCCGTTTCTTGGTTTCCAGACAATTGATGAGTTGATTGAAACTGGAAACAGCGAACAGATCTTCCAGAAAGCGATTCAGGAGCAAGGAAGAGGACAGGTCTGAGCCTTTTTTCATGTTATTATGTGTTAAAATGTATATAAACAATCCAAGATCTTGAACATGCAAAAAAATTTTTTCTCTCTCTCTCAGGTAATGGACACTTTGGCGGAAATCCAAGAACGTCATGACGCTGTCAGAGACTTGGAAAAGAAACTTCTTGACTTACAACAAGTATGTTGGATTTCATTATTCTCTTACACGAGATGAAACAGCTTTGAGCTCAGTTTTGATGCAATATATTAGTCAAACTCTTTGTCTTGTTGATAATGGAGGAGTCATTAGCCTTAAAGGCAGAGTTATCAAAGTTCCCCTTTGTTGCAGATTTTCATGGACATGGCAGTTTTGGTTGATGCACAAGGAGAAATGCTTGACAACATAGAATCTCAGGTAAGTTAATATGCTTTTGATATATACAAAACCAAAAAGGAGTAATAACCTCACAAAACTATATGCTGACCTTGAGTGAGTGCAGTGTTAACATGAAGGCACTGTAATGATAAGTAATGATGAACTTGTGTTGGCAAATATTAGGTGTCAAATGCTGTGGATCACGTGCAATCAGGAAACACAGCTCTTCAAAGAGCAAAGAGCTTACAGAAGAACTCAAGAAAATGGATGTGTATCGCAATCATCATCCTTCTCATTGTTGTTGCAGTGATCGTTGTTGGTGTACTCAAGCCTTGGCAAAACAAGAATGCTTAGAGGAAAACAAAGATTGTCTAAACAACAACAAAAAAAACATCCCTACGTTACGTACGGCTTTTATTGAAATGAGTGTTTATGAAATGTGTGTGAAGCTTGTGTGTGTTTTACCAAGATAACGAAAAATATGAAATTCTATATTCTTTTTTTAATTGGAGCAAACAAACCAATTACTCTATTACTTGTGTTATTTGGTTAAATGAGAAACACATTCTTGAGTAGAAACCATATCTACATACAGAGAAAGTAAGTGAAGATGATTAGTATTTAAAGGCTAGTGCTGGATATGAAAGATGATCAAACTCATATGGGGTTGCATCATAATCGCTGTTGACTGTTTTGGATTATGTTTTTGCTAAAGTTTCAAATACTCATGTGGAGGAAGAGATTTCTTCTTGAACAGCCTCTAGATTTTTTTGAAGCTTGATTGCTCTTGTTTATGTTGTCTTTGCTTCCCATTGAGTTTTATCAGGAGCGGCTTGTCTGTCTGCAAGTTTGATCTAGTGAAGACAGCCAAAGACGCTATTAACATTTGAAGATGGTATGATAAATTCTTTAGGTAGTCTCTGTTTTTCTTCAAAACGAGATTCAAAAGAAACACGAAGGAGAAACAAATCTGAAAGACACAAGAGATAAAGGTTTACGTTTGTGTATCATAATTGTAACTGCATAGGCTTGATTAGCATCTCCTTTTCAGAAACCAATCATTTTGTTTTTTCAAGCTTCTCTTGCATCTCTTTCACCTGATTCTTTGATACTTCCATTGACTATAAACCCTCTTACTTTCTCTGATTTTTTTGTCTGCAAGTCATTCACTTGCTCTCTTAGTCTTGCAAGCTCTTCCTTTTATTAGCTAGCCAAATCCATTGTGTTTTCACCAGCTTCCCTAGTGTCATTCACAACCTCAATGTCTCTCTTCTTTCTTCCTGAGAATCTTTGAGAATCATTTCTTCCCTTTAATTATCAAGTACATGGAAACACAAGTTAACCCTATCAGGCAAGGTTGAGAGGGAAAAAACGCACAGTAACTGCGTGATAATAGTTTGCTCATCGTAAACTCTATCAGACAAAAAAAGTCATATTTTTATTAACAAGAACTTGATGTGGGTATCTCCACCATTGGATGTGTTCTTAACTTCTTTGCGCGAAAGCTCATCTGCAATTATTAGAAAAAAAACATTACAAAAAATATAAGAAGATAAAATTACAAAATATTTTATCTTCCGTTAGGTTTCGAAACATAGGCACGCTATGCATTCCAACAGGTAAAGTTCTTATACTTTTTACTCCACATAGACGTTGTAATTCATTAGCAAGTTGGCCGACAGTGTCATTATCATTGGTAATAACCATTATTGGATGATCCAGTAGATCTTCGTTTGTAAGAGAAAAAAAACATGTCAATGTCAACGACCATCTAAGACTCCAATAGTGGCATTTTTTATTTCATGTTGTTTTCAATCACAAAAAAAATTAGTAACTTTTTTATTGCAACATCAATAAAGCTGAAACTAGAAAATTTTATACTGAAACTAATCTCGAAAAGATTGACACTCATGAAAGATGGCTTTTCTTACATGATATGGTTTAATAACTACATCTCCCTCATACAAATTAGTCTCCATTGTTTCACAAAGTGATTTGAGTGCGTAGATAGTCACATTACGGCAGTGGCACTGATACTTCTCAATTATAATATTAAAGTTACCTCTAAGATGGAGAACACTCGCACTGTCTATTGTCGTGGATTCCAAATCGATGTAGACGTCTACGAATCCCTTCTTTAACTGCATCTTGATTCTATGTTGTTTTCGATCACAAACAAAAAATTAACAACTTTTTTATTACAACATCAATAAATCTGAAACTATAAAATTTTATACTCAAACTAATCTTGAAAATGTTGACACTCATGGCAGATTGCTTTTCTTGCCTGATAGGGTTTACGATGAGCAAACTATTATTGCGCAATTATTGTGCATTTTCTCTCTTCTTTTTTCCTGAGACTCCTTGAGAAACAATTCTTCCATTTAATTATCAAGTACATGGAAACGCATGTTAACAAGTGATACAGGCAAGCCTTACACAAACAAATCACCTTGAGAGATTCATTTGATTAAGTTACATAAATTATAAGTTTGAAAATACCAAGAAAGATGAATCCTCTAGAATCACAAAAGTAATTAATAATTTAATTGAACCCATCATCTTTGGTTGTATCTTTGGTATAGATTGAGAAATTCATGTTTACTTTTACATTTTATAATCTTTTAAAGTTTGGAAAATGAGAAATTAATTAAATGTTACTCATGGTTTGGTTTTGTATGTCCTCTATATATAAGTTTTGTCTTTTGAATATTGAAGAACATTATAATATATATTCGATGTTTGGATTGAGTCAAGCTTTTTTCTTAGTTGTTTATTTGGATCTTGTAAAGTTGTAACTGCGTCCTTACTTAGTAGCGGATGCAGAAACTCTTTTTATTGGGGGCATAAGTAAAATTGGCAATGAATTAGGAGTATATTTTCTTAAAAACAATGGGACATATTGAATTTATTCAATGTTTTTCAATGAAATTTTGAAAAGTTAGTGGGGGCAGATGCCCCCCTCTCACACAGCTCCTCATTGTGTGTGAGCCATGTGATGATGATGATGAGATAGGCTTTAGGAGGCTAGCTTTTACATAGAAGAACATATCTCAAGTCCATTACCTCTAATAGTTTGTGTCAAAACTATATACCATATAATAAAGTGTTTTATATACGTATGTTGAGTCATCAGTAAGATTTTAACTATTAACCCCTATCTAATTGAATTAAAAACCATGCATATATGTGGAACCAGTACACTTTTTGTTAAACATTCCCCATATAATCCAATAACAGTTGGGAAACAAGGTATTGATTTGACGTAAGTATCAAACTATCAATTTGTAGTTGTGCAACTTACAGCAGGAGGGTGCATGTGAAAACAAATGTCACAAACAAAAAATTAGAAGCAAAATGACAAAAAAAAAAAAAAATATTGCAGAGACATACACGTGCAGAAGATATGTCCCCTATGGTCACAAAACATGTTTCTCTGTCTCTACCAAAGATACAACCAAAGATGATGGGTTCTCGTTTTATGTCTCAATCTTTATAATTGTATAAAACTCACACTGCGTTCACGTGTGTGTGAATGTGTCTATAGCCACGAACCAAATCTATGCAACGTTAGTTTTTATATTATTCTAATGATCATAGTGCTTGTACCTGTGGCGATCTTAGAGTTCGTTCATGCTGAATGTCAAAAAAATATATAATATATACATTGGTTTGGTATATAAAATCTCAATATGAAAATCGAATTTAATTCTAATGTTTTATAATGATCTAGTTTTAAGTTTAATTTCTTTATCAGTTTTAGTTCAGTGTGAATGATCAGCAAAACATTCGCTGTAAAATTTGTGTTGTATATAAGTTAGCTAATTTATATGTTATTATTTTGTGAATCGTAAATTACGTTTATAAATTGTTAAATTTTCCTCCCAAATACCATGTGATGATTTAGTAAACAAAACATGCTAAATATTTAGCTTATTCCGATCTTATTATATACGTGTGTTAGTTCTATGATTAACATGCATCAACACCATTTTAGTGGGAAGATTTTGTTATCATAAATGTTATGTATATTTACATTGTAATGTGTACTAGCAAGTTAAAAATTAGTACATAGAGATAAATATATAGTAATATGGCATATATGATGACCATAAAGAACCTCATAATGGAATGCATTGATGTACATCTCAAGAGACCCAAGCTATCATCATCAGTGTCACCATATATAGTCATTATCATCATCATCACCTTCATCAATGTGTTAGTACTATGATAGTATTGTAAATTGTTAATTCTCTAATATAGAGTATCAACTAAATAGGCTAGCTACATATAATAGATAATTAGCAAATCATCAGGAAGAAAAATACTTTTACATCATTAAAAAATAACTTAAACAAAGGACATAGCATTTGATCATGTTAAAAAAGAAAACATTGGAACATAAACATAAAACTCAATAAATTTCAAACAAACCCTTGTCTAACTGCACCAACGTAGCTATGAACTGCACTGTAGCTATCATTACCATCATCATGCTCATAACCATCATCATCATCATCAATGTTGTGAACCCTAGTGTCCACCAAAAGCATCTCTTCACTACTCTTCTTCTTTTTCTTTAGAGAGTTTTGCTCATCAATCTCTTGAGGAAGTTTGAGGGTTGATGTGGCTTCCATGGGACCAGAAGATGCATCAGAGTCCATTGAATCACCACCATCGCTATCTTCCTCATCATCATAGTAACAGACATCATCGGGTTCATGAGAATGTGAGGCTAAATACATTGTCCAACCAGATTCACAGCTGGGAGAATCCTCTTCGGTTCCAAAGATCTTTCCAGACTCCATATTACAACACTTCTATGTTGTCTATATATAAAAAGTAAATCAAAAGAGATGACCCAACAAAAGAGACCAATAAGAAAACAAAACCCTAAAGTGAGACAGTCACCACAAGAAGCTGAGATATTAAGTAAACAATCCACGCAAGTGTGTGTATTTATATATACATAAATGTAAGCGCGTATTATACAATCATATAAGCGTGTGTGTGAAGTGTATGTATATGCATTTGATGATAAAAGACAAGATAAGAGAGTTGCTTTAAAAAAAAAGAGTTTCTTGGAAGAAAAATAAGAACTGAAAATAATTATAAAGTATTTCTTTGTGGGAGAAACGAGAATATTCTTTAAGAAAATAGAGAAAAATAGAAATTACTTGTTGTTTTTGGGAAATTAAAAGATAATTAGAGGCTGACTTTTATAGATAAGAGGATGAGTTGGGTGGGAAGGATAGAGATGGAGAAGAGATTGTATTTACAACACCTGAGCATTGCTCTTTATCTCTCATCTTCTTTCTGACCAAATAACAGCTCATAACCTAAAATTTATGTACACAAATTAAATTATACAAGACAAACATGAAACATACCCATCCAATAATAAATTTTCAATGTAAAATGTTAAAGACATTTTAAAAACACAATCAAACGAGAGCTTTAAGAAACTCAAAATTAATCTTAATGGCATTTTTTGGTGTGTTATACTTTTAACTATCAAACACAAATCAATACATATAAAGTGTAGGAATATTGCTAAAATACCAATAAATATTCACCAAAAAGTGATGTTTTGGATACTTCCTCATATACAAATATACTATGTTTTAGATTTTCTTTTTGTAAGCAAAAGATTGATATTCTACTTTAAAATATTTAATTTTGCTTTAAAAATAAAATATAAATCAAAATATAAGTGGTAGTTTATTGTGAACCAAATAAAACATTAAACTAACTAAAAGTAAAATCAAAAGTTATAGTTAAAATATTTTTTAAATATGTGTATAACCTAGAGAATTGAGTATATGAAAAGTGTAAAACCATGACTCAACTGATTAAAAAACTATTTTACTAAAGCTATAATCAAATTGCCATTTGCATAATCATAAGGCTATTGTCTTTTTATTTTGTTCAAAGATCATAAGGCTCTTGTCATCCATGTGTACTCTGGTATAATTAAAGCTTTAATAAGAATTTGAACACCAAAAAAAAACCTTTGATAAGAAAACCTTAGCAAGAATTGAATTAAGAAAACAAAATATGAGAGAGAGAGCCATAAATGGAGAGAGTTGATGAGAACAGCTCAGCAAGAATCCAGCTAGAAGCCGTGAGGCCATGTTCAATGCGGGGTTCTTAAGTGGGGTTCTTAACTTTTGATTTTTCGTTTTTTCGTTTTTTTTTTTTTTTACTTTACGGCTAAGAACCGGCTTTTAAAACTCTTATTTAATAGCCGGTTTTTAGTTTTTCTTAATTAAAAACTAAGAACCGACTCTTAACAAAAGTTAAAAATCCCACCTAAGAACCTTGCAATAAACATGCCAAGAAGGAGAGAAAGTGAAGTCTCTTATCTCGCAGAGGTAGCATGCATCTTTTTAATGCAATAACTCTAAACGTCATATCTTTAAAAACAATGTAGTTTTAGTGTCATTAAGTTTGTAATACTGAAAATTAGCCTTTCACATATAGAAAAGATGATGTAATAAAGAGTTTATAATGATAATTTAATTCATTTTTTTTTCTCGACAAGGATAAATGCATCAGTTATTCTACACACAACAATTGTAATGTATAAATAAGATCAAAATGAGAGTATAGTATGTACATATACAATGTAACATTGCAATGTTAACATCAAAGATAGAGGACAACACTTATAACGAAGGAAAATGTAAAGGGAAGAATGTTTCCACACTTTTTTTTTATTATTATGTTTCTATTTTTGCAATCTCTCGAATTGAATCAAAATGGTTGGGGAAGAATAATTATATTAATCTGGTGGGAAAAAATGTTGGAAAATGTGTAATGTACATTAAATAAAGAGTAATAAAGATTATACTATCCCTGTGATCTGAGCTGTTCTGTCTTTCTTTAATTTACTGCGGTTAAAGTCCTTTTTCTACCTCAAAAAGTTCAAACATCTTTGGCTTGCTTTGTCACAACAGCGAATTAAATGTAACATGCAGAAACTTAACTATATCAGGATTAATTTAATTATATTTGCTTCACATGCATATTTAGGATTAAATGTTACTTTATTATGTTACAGGCTTTACAGGCTACACTCTAATTTCAGTTCACGATCACGCTGTGATGTCGAAGAACTATAATGATAAAAAGTTCAAAAAGAAAGAAGAATTATAATGATAAAAAAAAGAGAGAAGATATAAAATCAGTTAAAATATGACTATAACTTAAAAATATGTTACTTTAAAATAATATTTAAAGTAAATTATCATTTGGAGTTTTACAAGAGGTACTAATATTGCTAAATCATTGTGTAATGTTTTATTACAATATTAATTGTGAAATGTTATAACTTACAGCTTTTACAACGCTCATGATTATTGTTATTATTAACAAAAAATAGCGTTTCTAGTTGTTGGTAGTCATAAGAAATTTATGTATTACTATATGAATTATTTTACATACATTTATCATAAAACAATAAATTTTAACATGTTGGTGAATGTTAAATATATTCTGAATAATGTTACACTCCTTATAATTATGTCATTTTATCATATACTCTTATTGGTAAAACATTTAAAGTTTCTTAATTCTAAATTTAAAAAAAAAATATATGCAAATCGGAATATAGAGGTGTAGGTGTAGGTGTAAGTGTATGATCATGATTTTGGGTGTGGGGAAATGGGGAACTTGTAGATATTTTCACTTTAATAAGAGTTACAGAAGACAGAAGTTTACGTTTAAAATAAATAGTGATCAGACATTTATCTTCCAGAAAATTGACTTACGTTCTTTATTTCTTTTTGTTTCATTGAAGTGACTCAAATCTGTAAAAGTTAAAGGTCGTAGTACACATATACACTATATTTTTCTCAATATATATTTATATATAAGGAAACATGTATATATCATTTAAAAAGGAATAACTCTTTCAACAACATGTCATCAGTATCTACGGCTATGCATTTATGTGTACCACTGTACCTAGTGAACAAATCCTTTATGCATATCTTAAAATGTACGTTGGCCTACACACCAATATTATACATACATGTATTACTATATGACAACCAAAGATCAAGTTGTGATTTTTGTAGAAAGAAGATTAAGTTGTGTTTCTCCTTACACTGGTTGAGATTCTTGAGACTGATGAATAAATTATATAGGGAAAATAATTTATATCTAAACAAAGTGGTACAAATTTTAGGAATTAATATTAACAATTAAATATATATATATATAATTCCACAAATAGATGAAACACACTAAGAAATCTGTCTGATAAAGTAATACTTATTATTTAAAAATGAAGTCTTAGAAATAGATAAAACAAAAACTTTAATGTGTGTTTGATATGTATCTAATATTGAAAATTAAATATAATTACACAAACTTCAAATAACTAAAATGAGGTTGATTATAGAATTGTATTATCAAATCTAACAATAGCCTTCCCTTAATCAATTGATAGTTTCATTGAACAAGAATATTGTGTGACATTGATTCATGACAGAAGAAAAACAAGTCATGCTTTTAATATTAAAACACACTAAGAAATCTGTCTGATAAAATAATACTTATTATTTTAAAATGAAGTCTTACAAATAGATAAACCGAAAATTGTAATGTGTTGTAGTATGTATCTAATATGGGACTTTTCAAAATAGCTAAACATATAAATAAAGAGAAAAAAGCAATGTATATTAAATCCTTTTTTCTTTTTAAACTCATTAGAATAAACCCACCGGAATGATAAATCATTTGGTGAACTTTGCGATCAATTTGTCGACGTGGATGATGATATCGTCAATGCGAGGTCGAACCGCAGCCTGAGGTTGCAGCATCCAAGTCACGAACTGGTGAAGAGCTTCAGGATACGAAGCCTTTGGTCCTCCTCCTGCCTTTGGCCATTTTATCTTAGCGTTCACGATTGCGAGCTGAAGACTTCCATCAGCTTCTTCAAGTACGTATTCAAACGGAGACACACCGTACCTGCAAAAAAAAAAAATGAATATCCAAAACACTCTCTTTAAAATGCATCTCTTTGTTTAGTCTTAAGAGGGATGATAATTGTTTTACATTATTGCGTATAGTGTGCAGCCTAGTGACCAGATATCTGTTCTCTCATCAATATCCGCATGGCTTGGGCAGTCCCAGAGCTCGGGAGCTCGAAACGGTGCTGAACTATGTTCAGCTGTCCATTCCTATTAAAGTTAAGAGAACATGAAGAATATTCACAAGTCCATGATTAATAAGAAATGGATTATTCATATAAACAATACGGAGGAGGTGCATGATCTCAGAGTAGTATGAGTAAGGAATGGATATAGAACCTGTAACTGTAAGGCCTCTTGACGGGAGCGGATTTGCTTCCGTGCTGGACGAGCACTCCCAAAGTCCATCAAAATCGCAAGAGGAGTCTGTCCTTTCCTGCGTGTTAACAGCACGTTTCCAGGTTTGACATCGTTGTGAGCATATGGTGGCTCTAGAGAGTGCATGTGTTTGAGTCCATCACAAAGCTGCAGTGTGATAACTTTCGGCAATCAAAACACTTGTAACTCAGGACTAACCATTTCGTAAATCTCATAGAATAAGGTATTAGTTAGTGGCAAAAGGTGAAGAAAGCTGCAGAAAACCAAAGAGCGGTTTGATACCTGACGAAATATATGCAAGACCTCAGTTGTTGAGAATGTTTCTTTTTTAACCTTCATCGCTGTGGAATTATCCAGCAAGGTCCCATCCAGGTGAACAGGAAATAGCAAGAACGCCTCGTGTTTCCCAGCTCCCTCTTGACCGCCCTTACAAGATCAAAAGTAACACACTTTTCTAAACCAGACTCCACACGAGAAAACTACAGAGACAAGTCTCCAACAAACATCAACCATGAACCAGAGCCTATCTATCTACCTTAACAGAAATGATGGCATGATCAAGGAGAGGAAGCAAATTAGGGTGGTTGAACAGTGAAGACACACGAATCTCCTCCCGCACCAGTTCCAGCTGCTCCTTGTTCTGAATCAGAACTTTCTTCATAGCATAAGTTCCATCAGCTACAAGGAAATCACATATAGAAAAAAAAAACCTTTGTCATGTGACAAACATGAAAGAAGTTATAAACTAAGCCATATGAACCAGTCAAGTTCTAGTGCCAATGAACAAATAAAAAAACAATCTCAAGATTACCAGTAGATAGAACCGCTATAAAAGATCAAAAGATTCAAAGCTAAACTATATGAAAGTGGATTCACTGTAATGCCTATCATCTACATTCAACTGCGGAATCACAGATGCATCACGGATCAAACAACTTACACAAGATCGAAACAAGATTCATCTATTCCCAGCATAAATCAAACACATACGATTCCTACATTGATCCACTTTGATTCCTGGAGCGATTTCTAGCTGACACAAGATCTCTATCACATAATTCACATCTAATTAAGAACAGACTATCATCCAAACTCAGATGCACCACGGATCAAACAAGATTCAACGATTCCCAGCATAAGCCAAACACATACGATTCCTACATTGATTCAGTTTGATTCCTGGATCCATTTCTAGCTGACACCAAGATCTCTACCATATCTAATCAGTAACATCAGATCAGATCCAATCGAGATAACGCAGATCAACGACTAGCTAACCAGCAATCACGATCCATACAAATGATCGATACTAACCGGAGAGATGAGCTGGATCCTTCACTTTCGTCGCCAAACCGCCACCAGACGAAGCGTCGGCGACAATCTCCTTCACCAAAAACACGAACGCGAATCCGCCTTCGCCGAGCTGCCTCACGATCCTGAAACGATTCTCATTGATCCACACGTCGCCTCCTCCGCTGTCGTAGAGCGCGTTCAATCCCGAAAACGAACAGCCCATACTTCCTTCCTCAGACTCTCTTGATTGATTACCTTTGGATCTGATGAAGATTAAACAATTCGAAGATCCTTCAGATTCGCATTCTCCAGATCTCAAATTTTGGAGTTTGAAGCATTCATGTCGAGCTTATACGAGGAGCTTTCACTCGTTTTTAATTATTTTAATAGTAATTAATTAGTTGCAGTTAGCTAATTGGTTCGGTTAAAAACCAATAACCGAGAGAAATGGTTTGATTTAATAGATTAATAGGTTAAACCAATAATTTATAGTCAACGAGTTATAAATACCGGATCCATAAACATCTTGAGATCGTACGGGCCATAATAAGAATTTACTTTTGGGCCTTGATAAGCATTTTTGGGACTCAATAAGCATTTGTTGGGCCTTAATAAACGTTTTCTTTGGGCCTCAATCCAGTTTCTTTTTGTGGATGTTTTGGCAGCTGGCAACTATAGAATAAGCATTTTCAAGGCTAAAAAACTCAGGACCGTAATCTCAAATGAGACACATGGGTGAAAAAAAGTCTACAACTACCTATTTTAATCTACATAGACCACTAACTAGAAAATTACTATATTACCCTCAGTGAAGGAATAATATAAGCCATTCGATTCTACTTTCCCTGTTTAAATCAGAGCCATCGGATCATAAGGAAAGAAGAGAATATAATATTTACGAAAATGCCATTAATGAAATATCAATCATAACCGTTGGATCATTTATCTACGATTTAATCTTAGCCACACGATTCTATCTATTTCTCTTACTCTCTCTTCTATTTTAATCTCAACCGTTTGATCATTCTTCCATCTTCAATTACAGCCACACAATCTTTCTTATCTTATTATTTCATTCGTATGAGTATAACTAGTATAACTCGTACAACTGAACATGTTAAGAAAGTTTATAACTGGTATATAAATGTTATAATTTATATATAATATGTAGCTACTATAATTAACACGACTAGTAAATCATGTTTTATATATGAAAAAAAACAAACAAATATCCTAATTGGTATATGATGACAAAATTTCATGTATTTTATTTGAGATTTATTCACTATATTAGTCATATTATTATGATAAACAAACATCAAACATATTTTAACAAAGCTATGAAGTGAAAATATTGGTACAACCCCTAAACCTAGACATATAAACAAATGATATATTTTTGTTATATATTAGATGAATATTACTGGAATAACTGGTACAACTTAGGCATTTCAAAATTGACAAAATCAATTTAGTATTTCTTATGAGAAAAAAACAATCAAATATCTCAATTGGTATGTACTCAAAAAAAATTTCTTAATTTATTTGAAGTTTTAGATTTTTTTTTTGAAAATTATTACACAACTCCATAAGTTTACATGATCTACCTTATACATTTAAAGTTTGTTAACTTGTTTGTCCACTTAATTTTTGGAAAACATACATGAAATGTATTTTTACAAAATTGATGCTTTCATTGTAACCGGGCATAGGCATGTAAACATAAATAAGTGGTACAACTGAGGTAAATGTATTTATTATGTGGTACAACTAATAATTTTTAATTTCACTGCAAAAGTACAACTATGCACAAAGTGGTACAACTCAAAAACTAGTACAACTATATACATCCAGTACAACTAGAACACTGATACAACTACTTGTTATTTTATTTAGTATGACTATACTATCCTTAATAAAAATGCATTCTCAACCATTAGATCATCTCGTCTCTCCTTTAATTTGAGCAACACGACCTTTCTTATCTCCTTCTCTTTTTCAGTTGGGACCCCTTCATTTTTTTTTCTCAACCATATGATCATTTCCCTTGTTCGATCACGGCCACACGATTTCTCTCATTAGAGTAGAGTTCTTCTTTTTGTTCATCGCCGGTGAGTCACTCTTACTCATCGACGACGCTCTCTCCTTCTTCTTTTTAAGGTGACTCGTGTTTTTTGTAACCATGGTTGAATACCTTTCTGGCTCCGCATCTACCTTTTTGGCCTCGAGAGCAAAAAAATAAAGATGATTTTTTTCTCGAAAATAGTACAACTAGTATAACTAGTACAACTTGTAAACAAACCATTATCAAAACTAAATATTATTAAAAATATATTATTCATGTTTTGATATATGCAGGCGGGGAAATATTCGACCAACATGCCTTATTAGTTTTACATCATCCTCTTTCTATCATCTTCATATGATGAAAACAAAAAATAAAAATCACCATATTAATTACAAAGTTATACTAGTTATACACTTTTTACTTGTATTTGTTATAATGGTCATACTCAATCTATTTATACTAGTTGTAGTTGTACTAGTTGTACTAATTATACTCATTTGAGTTGTACTAGTCGGAGTTGTATTAGTAATACTTTGCATTTTTTTTATCTTGAATCTCGTACGTAAAAAGTAAAATTTGATTTTAGATAAGATATAATTGATTAAATATGACAATGGGTTGATCGATTTCGGGTAATAAATGGAAATTTAGTGGATGGTTGAAAAAAATTTTAATTTTGTTTTAAGGTGAAAGAATACTAATGAAAAAAAAAAAAAATTAAGGTTAAAGTTGGGTGGGGTTTTGTGTTTAGATCCGGGTCAAGTCAGGGTTGGATTGATATGGATTGAATAGTAATAGTATAGTTAGTAAATATGTTTAAATCATTGGCCTTATAGTCTTTTCTCCTTAGTATTGATTTATTTTTAATTTATTTTTTAATTAAAAATTGAGGAGGTCCATTTTAGATTTTTTTGAGCCATCTTGTCTCATTTCAGCATTTGATCCAAAAACTCATCATATTCATTAAGAAACAAACCAAACAAGAAACACATGTCAGTGTGTTCTTTGATTCTAGTTACTAATCAAATTACAGATGATGAAAGCTCTTTAACATCATCAGCGACTTGTTCGTAGTCTGTCTTCAACTTTTGGAGATCTTCTGAACTTAGCTCTCCTTTAGCCGGTTTAAGCATGACCAAGACACAACACGTTGGGCGTTTTGTAGCACCAGCTTGCGCAAGATCCTGCATTACACAAGACATACAGTTCACTGGCTTAGCCCCGAGACAATCCATAGAAAATAGAATCTACAATATACGGAAGAACATTAAACTTACTTCTTTAGATGGAACGTATATGTAAGGGATACCAGCTTCCTCACACAAGACTGGAACATGAGTAATCACATCGATGGGAGATATGTTTCCAGCTATAACACATATTCTGCAAAACGAACAATAATCTATTACAACACAAGCCAGGTGAATAAAAGGTTGCATCAAAGACACCAAAACATACAAGAGATTGTGAGTTTAAACCAGGCCCGCAAATCAAAGAACCTATCAAGGTTCTCAGAGAGGGCACAGACATTTCAAACACATGGTTCAGTTTCCGTGGACAGTACCATGCTACATTCATTCTGTTTAATCCAGAGCATCGGCTTAATTGTACACGGATCTCACATCAAACGAAGTAACTTTTAACATCATGAACAAACCAAAGAGACATAGAATGTGGATATCAACCAGGCCCTCTAATCAAAGAAAAACTCAGAGAGGGCAGACATATCAATCCGCAGCAAGCTCAGTTTACGTGCACAGTACCATGCTACCTTCAGTCTATTAATATCCAGAGCATCGGCTTAATTGTACACGAATCATATAAAGACAAAACCTTTACACACTACAAAGTTAAACACAACCACACGCAAATTAAAGAAACATACTAACAATAGATATCAGCTATAGTTTTCAATTAATGATATGAAAGACTCAACCAAGATAAGAATGTGGATCTAAACCAGGCCGTCTCATCACAATATGATTCAGAGATGGCAGACATGTCGATCTGCTTTAGCTTACTTTTCGTGTACAGTACCATGCTACCTTCATTCTATTACAATCCAGAGCATCGGCTTAATTGTACACGGACAATGTATTATTCAGACAGTATTGTACTAACAAATACTAAATCTTTTTCATTTTAGTTGTCGTTTTAGATTTTTGCATACAGATTAAATATTTTCAAAATAAAGAAAATCAACTAATCACATTTCAACTCATAAAAAAAATAGAATAACATATAAATTAATTAAATTATGCATTGAAATCATAAAAACACATATTTTGAAACATATTACTCTACAATGACAATTAAATCAACAATGCAATTAAATCGAAACAAAATAAGTAATAAAGACAGAGATATATAATGTGGATCTAAACCAGGCCGTCTAATCATATTAAAACTCAAAGATGGCAGACATGTCGATCCATAGTTCACTATTCGTGCACAGTACCATGCTACATTCATTATTTACTATCCAGAGCATCGGCTTAATTGTACACGGATCAAACACAAACAAGACACATGAGATTACATTAAAACAAAACGAAAAACACTAACCCTTTCTGACCACGTCTTATGCTCTTAACCACTTCCTTTACACCTCTCTTCAAGCATTTCTTTCCAGCAGCTGTGACAAAGCATAGACCATTACAGTATCAGAGAAAACTTCTTGTTCAAGTATCTCAGCTAAGGAAACTTACAAGAACACTAACCTTTTTGGATGAGTTTGAATGTTCTCTTCTGGAGTTTTTTACCGGCGAGTGGTTTAGCGATAGGAGCGAGAGATATGACCTTCTTCTTCTCCTTTTGGATTGACTTCTCTGCTTCTGTATCGCTTCCCATGTCTAGCTAACAACCGAGTATAGAGTGCGTAAGTGTGGCGGAAACAAGTAGGGTTTATAGACAAGTAAGCGTTAAGGGTTTTATAGATGAGCAGAAGAAACGAAAATATTGGAAGCCCTAAGTTCATATGGGCTTGGTAGTAAGTGTAGTCATTAGATTTAATGGGCCAAAATAACTGTGGTTGAAGTAGGTAGGCATACTCTCATCTTACTGTCCTTCCAATTATCTATCTACTTGTTTGGTACGTGAGATGAATATGAAATTACATAACATTAAACATTTGACTGGGCAAGAGGCATTTCAAGTATCGGTTCAGTTTGAATATTTTGGATCTCGAGAGTTACAAAATTTTCAGTTCGGATTCGGTTCGATTTGGATAGTAAAACTAGGAACCGCAAAATTCCAGAAAAAAATATGGTTCTCGTTTGATTTCGGTTCCAATTCAATTATTTTGGGTAATTCAAATAAATTATTAGATATATAGATAGATTACCGAATAATTAAGATGATTTAAATAATTCAGATACTTTTGAATCATTTTATGTAGTTCAGATATTTTTTAATAATTTATTTCTTTCAGATATTTTATATGTTACATGTATACACAATTAATATTTATATATATTTGTCATTCGCTTCTCATCGACTTGGTTTTCGTTCGGTTATTTGATATATAGAAATGTAAGAACTATTTGGATATTTTGAGGGTTTCGGTTCGATTCCAATTTGAGTTTTCGGTTTCAATTTTTTTTCGCCTAAGCCTATATTTGACAAACAAAATTTTCTTTTTGTCAACACAAGCAATTTGAAGATAATTTTCACATAAACAATCATAAAACATTAATAATGTAATAATTTGATGAAGATACAAAACAAAGCAGAAATGAGAATATAGACAAATGAAATGACATTCTCCCCATCTCCTCTGTTTACGGGCAGAACCGCAGAAACCTATTTTACTAGAACAGAATCAACCTCAAAGCATGAAGGCACTAACACCATATAAGCTTTTAGCAGTAGCTACGCTTCTAAAACAAGAGCTACAGCCGCAACTTTAGATGAGGAGCCAAACTAAGATTTAGATGCCAAAAGCAAGGGGCTCTTAATATATCTTGTGAAGTAATGATGAAATACAAATGTCTTTTACAAGCATTTATCACTTTATGAAATCAAGAGATTGTATCAAACATAATAACACCATCAGGTTCTAAAAAGGAAAGCTCCAAGATTATGTTGTATGCGCTAAAAGAGCTGAACAGGAGAATCATGTAGGGCAAACACACTAAAACATTATCAGAGGATGGTCAAACCTAAGATGAGTCATAAGTCATACCAAGATTCTCCTCTCAGAAAAGAATCTAAAGTTTTTCTTTGTTTTAAGCAAACTCTAGATCCATTTGATAGCAGTAAGTTAAAGCAAAAAGGCATATCAGTCAACTATGAACATGTAGGTATACTCAGTTAGCAAACAAACAAAAAAACTTGGAAAATAAATAGATTTGAACTATTACAAGAATCAGTAACCAATTCATCTGCTCATATGAACTCAAAATCATTTATTTTCTTTTCAATCTCACAGAAAATACTCTGACTTAGACTATGTTTTCCTTCACTCTATCAAATCTTTTACCTAATAATAACTTAATGATTCTTGATGAAGAGGCAACCGCTGGATGCAGAGGTTTATCGATCTGTTCATGCTTTTTAGCTTCTTTCCAACAACAACAGCAATAAAAACTCCAAGTAAGAAGAGATCGATGAACCGCTGCCTCCAGTGACTTTCACTCTTTTCATTAAAATGAAATAGAAAACAAAAGAAAAGAAAGTTTCCCAAATTAGAGCAAACAAAAATAAATATCAGATCTGAAATGGTCAGAGCAAGAACCAGGAGTAGTAATACCTGGATCTTCTTGCATTGCCTCATCAATCAAAGGACAAAAGCAAACTAAGAAAAAATAAAATAAAATAATAATGTACAAATATTTAAACCACACATGCATCTAGAGATAAAACTTGGGACAAACAGGAATCTAAGATTTGGAGTAGATGTGTCAATATATGAAGCCACACAGAGAGAAACAAAAGTAAGGAAACAGAATAGTAGAGTTTGGATCAGTCAACTAGATAAATGATGAGATACCATTTGTGTTTTTTTCTCGCCTCTCTATCAACTGATTACATGATGGATCAGGTTATAAAAATTATAACATGACTTTTAGTAATTGCTGCTTTGTGTTAGTGCTGATCTTTGTGTCATTTGTATGATACCAAACTCGAATATGTTAAATAAGTTAACGGCTATGATTGGTTAGACTTTGAATTCGAATTTTAGATTTATTTATTTTTTAAATCACTTATTTTAACTGATTATGATGTACTTTTATTTTTTAAAGATATTAAAGTTTTGCTACATCATTTACAATTTTACTTTTTTGTTTGTTCATATTTTTTTTTCTTAAATCAACTATTAAAGTGTTTTTAAAAATGTAGTATTTTTATATCAAAATAACACGCAGTTTAAACATTAACAATTACTTACTAATTCTACAGCTACTTTTATTTTATTTTTGCGTACTATTTATCTGTAAAGTGCAAAAATCGTTTTCTTGGTGTTGATATGCTCTTTATATTTAACTTAGAGTTATGTTTTTATTTTTCTTTTCAATCTAAAATAACTAGGGTGATTCAGATGTATAGTAACCATCGTCTTGTTATTCCAGCTCCCTGTACTATATGTTTATAACTTGATTTGTCTAAATGCTACACATTTCGATTTCAACATTGGGCACGTAATCTGATGTGATACTACATATGTCAAGCATAAGAAAAGAATACGTGAAAAGCCCAATCTAAAAAGTATGTGCTGTCCCAAAAAATTATCTGAGTGGGCTGTAAATGAAGCCCAAATCAAATCTCAAAATGGCCTTTTGAGTAAAATATATGGAGATGCGGGGTATCGATCCCCGTACCTCTCGCATGCTAAGCGAGCGCTCTACCATCTGAGCTACATCCCCATTGATAATATGACGTTTCTTAACATTTATTGATAAAACAAAACATGACATTCATCCCTCGTTGTGAGCTACAGTACAATGCATGTGCTATTTGGTATGATTCTCAGAGCATCTCCATCCGTTAAGAACCCCTATGATGGGATCATTAACCTTTTTTTTCCTTTCAATTTTAAAAAAAAAAATTAAAAACTAATCAAACGTAGACTGCCACGTGTCAGTGAGACCCACAAAACAGTGTAAGAACCGCTCCTTAAATTAGAATTTTTAGGACTGATTTTTAACAAAAATGGTGGGGTCCACCACCTCTTTTTATTAAAAAACTCACTTAGTACGTCCCAATGCTCTCATGGTTCTGTGATAAACTGTTTTATTTAATACTGTAGTTGTATAGTTTTGGTAAGGCAAAGAAGAATCCTAGTATGTTAATTAACTCTTTCCCATTCGCCGACACTATACAGGCTTTATTTTGTCAAACATACAGACCTGGTTGTTGACTTTAGAACCTGTTATTTTGTCCACCAGAGGAGCAGCATAATAATATTTATATGCAGATAAATTTGTTATTGACTATCACAATCTCACGTTGATAATCTTATCTTTTCATTTTAAAATGTTACACTCACAAGTGGTCTTCCACATAATGAAATGAAACACCGACGTACTACAAAAAATTTAGAAAAACTCTTAAATTTAGAAAAAATAATTAAAATACTTAATTTGTTCTTAAGCATAGCAAGTTCCCAATTTTTTTTTTTAAATTCGATAGAAAAAGCTCCAATTTTAAAATTTTCTTTTCTAAAACTATAACTAAATTAGTTAGGAATTTCAATATATGAGAGACGCCTCTGTTAATATTTTGGTAGTTTGTTACATGATTTTGAAAAATAAAATGAAAACAAAATAAGAGATAATGACTAAATAGATCTAAAACAAAATTTATCATTAAAATAATATTTAAATAGAAAAATAGTTAAAATATATTTTATTAAAAAAATTAAATATACATTTATACTCTTAGGTTTAAAATTATAAAGTTTAAAATTAAAAAGTTAACTAATTTATATTTAGGTTTAAAGTTATGAAGTGGAATTTTGGAGGTGAATTTTAAAACTAAAAAAACTAATATCTTTTAAAAAATAAAAAATTATTTTTAATAATAATTATTATTTATATATTTTTTTGTGACAACATTTTTTTTAAAAGAATCCATTTGAGAAATTTGCTACAATAAATTGCAAACTAATTTTAATCATATTTGTTGACAAAAAAAATTCATATTTAGTTTTTTTTTGTCGGCATTTAGTTTTTTTTTTTTCGCGTCAAATCAATAAAACTTGTTATAACTCCACCGCTGCGACGAGAGAGGAGGAGAGCACAGACATCTCCCTCGTCCGTTCTTCCCGGAAAACCTGGAGGAAGAAAAAAAAAGGAAGAGAATTTACATTTGATTCTCAAAGAAGAATTGGTTTCTCTTTCGTTTAATCCACTCGACGACTCTTCCTCATGCTATGTTTATGGATCGAGAGAGAAGGCTTTCTAATCGCAACACGACTCCTGAATACACCAACGGAAAATTCCGCGATGATAATGGCTATGAAGGATTCTTCTTAGATCGATCATGCGAAAAGAGGAGTCCTTCTAGATCGAATATTCTTCGGATCCCGTCTCCGACCTCGTCTCCTCCACGTTCGAGCTCTTCCTCGCCGTATCATGGTTCAAACTCCCCTGAGCGTGGATTCATCGAGCACCGTGTCTCCAAGTTCGATACTCTCGCTGGCGTTGCAATTAAATACGGCGTTGAGGTAACAAATTGAATTTAAATGTTTATTTGGTAAAAAAGGCATAACCTTTATTTTAAAATTGAGGTATGATGAAGAAGATGAACACATGTGGAATAAAGTGTTATGCTTTTTATGTTCTGTTTTTTTTTTGTGTGTGGGTGTGTGTGTTGTTAAAATGCTCTGTTATTGTTAAAGTGTTATGGTTTTGTTTTTTTAGAGGTATGATGAAGAACACATGTGGAATATAAAGTGTTGTGCTTTTTATGTTCTGTTGTTGTTGTTGTTAAAAATGCTCTGTTTCAGGTTGCAGATGTTAAGAAGATGAATGGGCTTGTTACTGATCTTCAAATGTTTGCACTCAAGTCTCTTAAGATCCCTTTACCTGGAAGACATCCTCCTTCTCCTTGTTTATCTAATGGCTCCTTACACCATGGGTACACTTCTTGTTCATCACATCTTTATTTTGCAATTACAAGAGTTTACACTACACAAGCTTTGTTTCTTGTCTGTCTCCTTAAGTAGAGATCATTGGTTGTGTTGGACTGAAGCTGCTGCATATTCATTATCAATGGCTCTGATATATGGAATCTTTCTTTATTTGCAGAGAGGGATGTTCATGCCACGAACTGGAATCACAAAACGATAGCAAGGGCGACGTGTTTGACTCATTCCAGTCTCTGAGATTGAAGTCTTCAGAGAAGAAAGTCACTCCAGCTATGTATTCACTGCAAGGGTACTACGGGCTAAAACCAGCTAACAGAACAGTTTCTGTTGGAGGAAGCTTGGAGATGGGAAGCTACAAGACAGGAAGCAACGGTGATAGTCAATACCTAAGACCTTTCCCATCCACAAATGCTCCCTTGAACCACCACAGGAAATCTAGAAGCTTGGTGAATGCACTTCTCGAAGAGATCAACCAGTCACCTGTTAACAACACTTCTCAAGAAACGAGTTCCAGTAAGTTTATGAGAAGACGCCAAAAATCTGAAGCTGACTTTTCGTCCCGGACTCCAGAGCTTATGTTGAAAGAAGAGAACAGTAGCAGCAATGGTGGGTTTTTACCAGTAGGAGGAAAAGGTTTAGCTTTGAGATCCAAAGCCTCAAGTAGAACTAATCTATCAGCAGAGTCTGAGGCCAGTAATTTCAATCCGGTACCAATCAACTTGATGGATGCTCCAGTTTCAGACAGCTTTTCCAGTGTAAGAAAATCGTCAAGTGCATCAAGTCTACAAGATCCAGATGGTAACAGCAATAACGGTTCATCATCACTCTCTCTATGGTCGACTTCAAAATGGAGTTTGAAACCTGATTTGCTTACACCTGCGGCTATCACAAGCTCAATCTTTGATGGATTGCCAAAGCCTTTAACTGGTCGGAGAAACAAAAAGGCCATGGACTAAAAGAAAATGGTCAGTTTCTCTGTTATTTAATTGTCCCATTCTTGTTGTTGAAACTATACAAATCAAAAGCAGAAGAAGCTGTTTAGGCTGCTTATTGCTGAGTAAATAGAAGTAAAGAGATTAGAGAACATTTGAAGGAAGATAGATAGACAAACTTCCAGATTGAACATTATGAAGGATGCTTGTGATGGTAAATGTAATGGTCGGTTCTTTTTGTAACTTGTAACTTTTTCAATATAAAGAACAGTGTCACACAGTAAAATGTATTTCATGCATTTATTTAATAATCTAATTGGCTACACCCTCGAGATCAAGCCATCCTTTACCTCACAGAGAAGCGGGTCAAGGTTTCATGAAAGGTGAAGCAGCCGTGGGAGCTATCATAGCCTTTTACCCTGGTGTGATGTATCCTCGGGCATGACGGGATGGTATGGATCCTAATGTCTGTGATTTTCCCGTATGGTTGCTTCCCTTTGTCAGAGAAGGGCATGTGAGCTTACATTCCAAATGTAGCTTTTGAGAATGCAGGAGAGGCAAAGATAATGAACTTCTGGTCTAGAACCAGGAGACAGCAGTTTGGATGCTCCTGTACTGAAGACGCTTGTTCTAGTGGCTACAAGAGCGTTGTGCAATTAAGAATTGATGCTGAATTACAGACTGAGCGACTTTAAAAGAAGACCAGAATGGTATACTCTGGTTGATGAAGTGGAAGATTTAAGGAGATGGAGCTCAAGTCTCCAGTTTCTTTTTGTTGTTCCCTCTAGTTTCTTGGGAACGAGTTTCATAGTGAGATGAAAAAGATATAATTGCAAGAGGAATTTTATCTCTGCATACAAGAAAACAATCGATACAACAAGGTTATCTTTCTCTCTAAATCAAAAAAGTTACAACAGATTTAAGAGGAAGAAAAGGGATCTATGATGTTGGAAAACTCCTAATCCCTAGACTCTGTCCATGCCACAGCCCTTCTTCTTCTTCCTCTTCTTTGAATGGCTTAGTTGCCGAAGAAGCCTGGACCAGCACGAGAAAGCAGTTCTTGCCCTGCGTCTTTTCCCATCTTCACCATGTCCTCAAACACGTATGGACCTTTTCTTGAGGTCTCAAGAACTGTCACAAAGATGGAACAGATAAGACACGCATGATGTTTCAGATGGGAATGTCACATAGGTATATGTAGGGGGCTTTCATACCTCGAGTACCATCAGGTGATGCAACCAATCCTCTGAAAAAGCAGTTGCCTTCTTCGTCCTTGGCCGCGTATCCAGCAATAGGAGTACGACATGAGCCATCCAGCGTTTCCAGAAACGCTCTCTCGCATGCAACTGCTAGTCTTGTTTCCTCGTGGTTCAATGAGGCTAAGTAACTTTCCTGCAGAAGTAAAACAACAATAAGAATCATTCCCATGAAAAGTAAACATCATCAGATTAAGAAAATAACTTCAGTTTAGCTCAGAGGAATGTTCTTTATACCATTTTATCATCATCTGTTCTGCAGGCAATTCCAATTGCTCCTTGAGCAACGGCTGGAAGCATATCATCAAGAGATAATATCGCTGCAACATTCTCAGTCATACTCAGTCTCTTAAGACCAGCTAGTGCTAAAAGAGTTGCATGGACCTTTCCTCCTTGAAGCTTCGATAGTCTTGTCTGCACATTACCCCTAAAGTTTTCCTCAACCTGCAGAGGTATTAAACACATGTATCAATACAAATAGGAAGTGGCAGCCTCTATGTTGTGACACAAGATGTGAAAAAACTTACAGCTAATGAAGGATACTTGTGGAGTATCTGCGACTTTCTTCTAAGAGAAGCTGTTCCCACAACGCTTCCTGCTGGAAGATCAGCTAAAGAGGCAGCAGTGAGACAGATAAAAGCATCTCTGACATCCTCGCGGACAAGGTTACAAGGCAAAACCGTTTTCTCCGGTAGATAAGTCGGCACATCTTTCATGGAATGGACAGCTATGTCGATATGACCGTTTATCAACGCCTCGTCTATTTCTTTGGTGAAAAGCCCTTTCCCACCAATGTCAGCAAGAGGCTGAGAGAGAATCTTGTCACCGGTGGTTTTAATGATCTCAATGTGAATAGCTCCATCTTCAGTGAGTTCAGGGTGTATTGCCTGGAGCTTTGCTCGTGTCTCGTATGCTTGAGCAAGCGCTAGAGGACTGTCCTACACAGTGAGAGTATATAAGCAGATAAAACGAAGATTTTGGCATAACTCAGTTCACCACTAATGCAAAATCAATCACAAGACAAGATTTGGCTACAAGAAAAACACAAACAATGCAAGAGATTTGAAGTAGAATCAAAAGTAACATATCACATCTCTAGCCAGATAAATTACAACTAAAACATCCAACCAGTGTACTGTCCACTATAACTCACTAAAAACAAAGTAACATATCACATCTCTAGCCAGATAAATTACACTAAATCATCCTCCAAGCATGACACTGTCCACTATAACTCACTCAAACCAAAGTAACATATCTTATCTCTAGCCAGATAAATTACTAAAACATTCAACCAGTGTACTGTCCACTATAACTCACTCAAACCAAAGTAACATATCACATCTCTAGCCAGATAAATTACACTAAATCATCCAACCGTGATACTGTGCACTATAACTCACTCAAACCAAAGTAACACATCTCATCTCTAGCCAGATAAACTACACTTAAACATTCAACCATGACATTGTCCACTATAACACACTCAAACCCATGTAGAGGATCTAAACAGAGGACTGGTAAAAATCAAAACTTTGAATCAGAATTACGGAAACCAAGGCAAACCCAATAGCATTCAAGCACTCATATACTCGTAAGAGATCAATGACCCACACGAGAAGCAAAAAAGAGAGAAACTTTACCTTCCTCTTGTGCCAATTCTGATGATAGCAGTTCTAGTTTTCTGTTCAACAGCAACACAACCTCTAACAAACCCAGAAGAGCTTCGTTTCCGTAGACATTTAGCTAGAGAAGGAGAGCTGATCTGCGGAAGCGAGAATCCAATAACCGTGAGGGAGCTGGAGTTGACCAGGGAAGAAGGTTGACTCGTGAAAGCTACCTTGTGAGCTTGACAGAGAGATGAAGAAGCTATATCCATGGATTCTGAGAGAGAACTGAGAAGTTGGAATGTGTTGGAGAGATTTAGAGGGAAAAGGAGAAAGAGAGATCAGAGCTTCAAAAATGGAGGTTGATAGATCTCTCTCTTTGATGATTTTTTGGATAGGATAGTTAGATTTTTAATCACCTACGGTAACTCATACCAGAGTCCCGTGTTCTAATACGTTTTCCACCGTCCATTTTTCAATCTCGTGTGGACTCAACCTTATTGGGCCTACGCGTGACGTATCTAATGGGCCTAATCTAAGGGTTCGATCTTAAACCCAAATTACTCTGAGCGGGACGGGTTATCGTCGATAATCGAATAGAGAAGCAGAATTACTGTAATATAAATCTCATAGTCATTTATCCAAAATGGCATTATAGCCATGATCACCTTGGTGTTTATAATTTGTCCATCCTTGAAACAAAAATGGTATCAATCATTTCAAAGATTTAAACAATCAAGAGTTTTTATAAAGAGAAAATAAGCAAGTGTTCTTTTTTCTAAATTGTCATCTCATGAGCGGTAAAGCATTGTGCATGTTTACATAAACAGAAATAAATTGAAAATTTGGTATGTACCTCATATTTTGAAGAAACACTGGATTATGATGGTGAAAATTTTAAAATAATTTATAAGAAAATTTAAAGTCAATAAATAAAAATTAAGTAGTAACCAATAAAACAAAATAATATTATGCATGATAAAATCTACCAAACTTTGTAATCTTTAATAAAGAAATTAATACAATCTACAAAACTTTTGATTTTTTAAAAAATTGGTTTAAAATTCTTCTAACTTTGGTATTGTACAAATACACAAAACAAATAATAGTCTAGATACTTCATGCACTTGTTTGTTATGTTCTTTTTTGATGATTTGTGCTAATTCATTTGACTGCTTAACATTAATGTAACACAAGTTCTTCTAACAAGATTTATTGAAATGAAACTTAGAAGTTGTTTTATCTTTAACTTAAAAACATAGATTATTCTAATTTCTTTTGGATAGTTTCAAACATACAAAATAAATAACAATTTACAAAACCTTAAATAATATTTCTGAAACTAAATAAAAGATAGGATATAAGCAAGTAAAATAGTTTTTTTTTAAAGATTAATAAGTAGATAGTCAAAATATAAACTTATAAAAAAGATAGTGGGCTTGGGCTAAAACCTCAGAAAGCCTCTTTTTGATCTGATGATTATTCAAACGACATTTTTTCTCACATTTCCGTTTTTACCCTTCACACGGTTAGGGTTCCCACAAAGTTGACTCAGATCGGAGCAAGCTCTCTCTGTAGCTGATCGAGACCCAACGAGAAGAAGAAGAACCTAATCATGTCTAGGCAAGTCTCAAGGCTTCTCGGATCCCTGTCTCGCCGTTCCTCAAGCAGCAGCTCCGAAGTTTCTCCGACTCTCAGCTCGTTGACACAATCTCGCTCCTTCGGGTCGGATCCTCCGCCTCCTGCCGCCGTCTTCGTTGACAAAAACACCAGAGTCATGTGTCAAGGTATCACCGGAAAGAACGGGACTTTCCACACCGAGCAAGCCATTGAGTACGGCACCAAAATGGTAAAGTCTTGACCTTTTTAAGTGGGTCAGTGATTTTGAATTAAAGGTTGTGACTTTATGTTAATTTTGTGTACGGCACCAAAATGGTAAAGTCTTGACCTTTTTCAGTGGGCTTAGTGATTTTGATTGAAAGGTTGTGACTTTATGATAATATTGTGTGTGTTTGATTATGTAATTAGGTGGCAGGAGTGACACCAAAGAAGGGTGGAACAGAACACTTAGGTCTCCCTGTTTTCAACTCTGTTGCTGAAGCCAAGGCTGAGACCAAAGCCAATGCCTCTGTGATTTATGTTCCTGCGCCTTTCGCTGCTGCTGCTATTATGGAGGGTATAGAAGCTGAGTTGGATCTTGTTGTGTGTATTACTGAAGGAATCCCTCAACATGACATGGTATAAATCTTTCCTTTAGTGCTTATTGCATAGGTTTGTGTGCTGGCTCATTTGATTTGGAATGTGTTTTGTGTTGTTTAAGGTACGTGTAAAGCATGCTCTTAACAGTCAGTCGAAAACTAGGCTGATTGGTCCAAACTGCCCTGGGATTATCAAGCCTGGTGAGTGCAAGATTGGTATTATGCCTGGATATATCCACAAGCCTGGCAAGATTGGGATTGTTTCGAGATCTGGAACCTTGACATATGAAGCTGTAAGCTCTCTTTTATACGTCTTGCCTTTGATATTTTGGTCTCTTTGATAGTTGAGCTGTTTGAAAGTTTATGTAGATGAGTTGTTGGTGGTTATGGATTTTGTTAGGATTACTTTAATGGTTGCTTTCGTTTCAATTTTTCATACAGGTCTTCCAAACAACTGCTGTTGGTCTAGGCCAATCTACTTGTGTAGGAATTGGTGGAGATCCTTTTAACGGAACCAACTTTGTCGACTGCTTGGAGAAATTCTTTGTTGATCCTCAAACAGAAGGTAATGTTTTTGAACTTTGGCCATTTATCTTAAACAGGTGAACCATATAGAATTTTTTTACTGTTGTTCCTGAAAGATGGAGACTAAGAAGAGACAGCTAGCTGTTTCAGGTATTGTTCTCATTGGAGAAATTGGAGGCACTGCAGAAGAAGATGCTGCAGCTTTGATAAAGGTAACTGAACCAACTGTGTATCTTTTTCTCTGTTCTCATTCTTAAAAGTAAGCTCAACTTTTGGTTTTTGATAAATATAAACAGGAAAGTGGTACTGATAAGCCTGTTGTTGCTTTCATTGCTGGACTCACTGCACCACCGGGTCGTCGAATGGGTCATGCAGGAGGTATGTTCATAAGCAAGCCATCAGACGCCTAAACCTACTTTTGGTTCGTTACTCTCAGTTGCTTATCTGGTTTTCGTTTGTTGCAGCCATTGTTTCCGGTGGCAAAGGAACAGCTCAAGACAAGATTAAGAGTCTAAATGATGCCGGAGTGAAGGTTGTTGAATCTCCAGCTAAGATAGGAGCGGCCATGTATGATCTCTTTAAAGAAAGAGGTCTTTTGAAGCAGTGAAGTGAATTTCACTAGCTCACGTTTTTTTTTTCCATCTTGAAACCTTCAAGAAGTAAACAAAAAAAAAAGAACCCTAATCCCTCGCCATTGATGGGTTGCAAACTGTTAAGTTTATTTTTCTAAATCGATTTTTTTCCAGTTAAAAAGTGATAATGAAAAGATTGAATAAATCGATTTTTATTGAATGTCTTGAAATCCAGTCAAGCTCAAATGGATACAATATTCTCTATTGATAACTTCCACCACAAGAAATAGGAGAGGGTCATTGTCTATATATAAAGAACAAGCACAATGGTAGAGATCAATCCAAGTACCAACATCTTCTTGGAGTCGAAATGTGTTTAGACATGAGCTATGAATCTGTGGTGTTCCAATTATACTGTATCCTGCAAATGAACAGACAAAAGCAGCAAGCCAACCTCTGGATTCCATAGAGCTTTTACAGCTTTATCCAACTGGCTAATCCCAGTATGCATCTCGGGTTCATATCTTGAATGTCACCTTCAGTCCGTATTTCAAATGAAACTGTCTGAGTTTGAACATTGCACGCAGAGCTATGAGTAACTCGTCCAGGACTTGTACTTTCTGCAACAAGTTTACGCCTACAGACTTTTGTTTACATCATAGTTCAACAGTCAATGAAGTACTGGTCCAGATAGTTCACATCTACGCCTGTAATGTTATGCAGATACATTTGAAAAAGGTTAAGAAAATAATTGATATGGATACGTTTGCATCATTAAAAGAAAGGCTAATGTCGTGAAGAAAAGAGAAAGTTTTGGTCCAGCGCAAATACCTTGCAAGAAGGAGCCGTTCAATGGCATCAGACAAAGATCAGCAACAAGGAGGTAGCTTCTTATTGTTTCAAAATCGAGCTTGTCCCAATCTTAATAAGTATACTCTGTCATCAGAAGCGTTTACTTCATTTTCTATTCACAACAGCTGCAAGAGGAAATCTACCGTCTTTAACTAGACAAGTAAGATAACATGATGTCCTATAATCGTCCACAAACTTATTTGTAGCATCAACAGCAAGCATGTAATTCCTATCTACTGAAACAGGAAACCTTCCTTTATCAACCATTTCTCTGAATATCCCAAACCCGGCACTGATATTTCCACTTGACAGTAAAGAGCTTACGAGCGACAAGTAAACAGCTGAATCAGGTTCCATTTCCTTTTCTTCCATCTCACGGAAATAAACCAAAGCTTCACTCGACCAGCCACACTTGCAAAGACCCTGAATAAGTGCCATGAAAGTAATTATATTTGGACAACAATCTTTGCCCTTCATTTCATTCCAACGAGAGATTGCTTCACTAGGCCTTCCACTAGCACACAGCCCATGGATTAAAGTAGTGTATGTAATAACATCAGGGTCTTTCTCATCCTCATACATTCTCGCAATACAGGACACGGCCCGATCAATCTCACCTTCCTTGCACCATCCATCTATCATACTGTTGTAAGCAGCAACAGAAGGTTTTAGTCCTTTTGATACCATTTCTTTAAACAGGTCATCAGCTTCACTAGTTCGACATGCTTTACATAGAGCTTTTATCAATACATGGTAGGCAATCACGTCAGGGGAATGACCACTGGCACATACGTCTCGGAACAGCTCCAAACCTTTATCCACTCCCTTATTTTTTATGAGACCATCAATTGCAGCAGTGTAGGCAACCATGTGACCAAAGAAACCTTCTCCAGCCACATCATCAAGGTACTTGCAAGCATCAACAGCCCTCCCATTCTCACACAGTTTTTTTACAAGGAAGGTTGAATGTTTTATCCATGGCTCAAATCCATAGAAACGCATCTTTTTCAGAAGGTCCAGTGCTCCTGCAACATTGCATTGTGCAGCCAAGCAACCATAAATACTATTAAGTGTGAACTGACTTGGCTCAACTCCTGATTCTTTCATTTCCCCCAAGAGTTTCAAGCTTTCTTCTGACCTTCCTTCTTTACACATCCCCTCAATTATATTGTTGAACATCAGAAGACTTGGAGTAAGGCCGTTCTGAACAATATTATGTAACAAGCTCACTGCCATATCTACCTCATTAGCTTTGACCAAGCAGTCAATCACACTACTAAGACAATCCGAATCTGGGAGAATTGCTTTGTTGTGATCCTTTAGAAGCTGTATAATCTCAGACTCACTACCATCAAACTCATCATTTCCCATGAGGTTCTGAATAAAACTGTAAGCATCATGCACCAAACCATCTCGAATAAACCGATCCAACAAAGTTTTGTAAAGAAGCATCACAGATTTTGTGTCTATGTCACCAATAATCACTTCTGTTATCCGATTTAACTCACTTTCCTCAGAAAATGAACGTATTAGCTTCCAATGTATTCCTCTATCAGGTAAAACCCCAGACCTCTTCATCTCCAAATACAAACTCAGAGCCCTCTCAAGATCTTTACCCTTACAAAGCCCTCCTATCAACACATCATACAACGCAATATCACCGTTCATACCCATCCCACGCATCTTCTCAAACAACGCAAGCGCTTTATCAACCCGACACTCCTTTACAAACCCATGAATCAAAACACAATACGTCTTATAATTCAACCTAATCTTCTCCCGTTCCTCCAGCATCTCAATCAACTCAAAAGCCTTATCAACCTCCCCCCACTTACAAAACGACACAACCAAAACCGTCGAAACGTGCTCATCAAGCCAGCCTCTACTAAGCATCTCATCAAAAACACTCAACGCTCTCTCACACTCCCCAGCGTTGCAGTAAACCTGCAAAACTGGTGTGAGAGTAAACTTATCGAAACAAAACCCACAACGCCTCATCTCCTCCAACCTCATCTCAACCAAATCAACCAAACTCGACTTAGAGATAACTTCTAACAAACAGTTGTAAGTATACACATTGGGAACACAAAGACCCATCTCTCTAACTCGATCAAAAACAAAACTTGCTTCCTCCACAAGTCCAGCATTACCCAAACACCTAACCAAAAACCCTAACCCTCCAGGAGACATCGAACATCGAGAATCAACAACATCAAGAACTAAGTTTTTCAGTGAGGCATTTTGTCGAGCACGTGATAGGATACAAGCCATGGCGTTGTAAGCGTACATATCGTGTCCATAGCCTTGCTGTTGAGAAGCCCAATTGAAGAAGAGGTGAGCCAAGGCCCAGGTTTTGAATCCGTTTAAGACGGTTTCGACTACTTTGGTGTTGAGCTCGGGAGCGAGACGAAGTAGCTCAGGGTCGGAAGGGGAGAAAGGTTGTCTTGTGAAGATTGTGATTAGGGTTTGAGCAAGCTTGGATTGATTTGGAGGGAGGAAGCTTGTGTTGTTTACTAGCTGCTTCGTGGTGAATGGTCTGGAGAATCGCTGGTGAAGAAGAATAGTGATTCTCGAGAAGGCCATTAGAGAAAACGTTCCGACCAAACTGTGGTTTTGTTTTTTGTTTTTCTTAAACCCTCTTTTGGCACCTGAAGGTTGTGTTTTTTTTTTGGCACATCTAAGTGGAAACGCGATTTTTGCAAACGTGATTCTGAGTTGACAAAAGTCAACCTAACCTATAAATAATTTGTTGTATGTGATCATGTATAAAATTGTATATTCATTTGCATTCAATTAGTGGTTATAAAAATTATTGATGTAAAGAATATTTGGATATATTCCAAATATTATGTTTATCTACTTTATCATTAATTTAGATATTTATTTTAATTATTAAAACTTTGGAATTATTTTTAATATTTTTAATAGTTTATAAGTTATTTTTTTTTGTAAATAAGTTTTTTTCTTCCTAAATATTTTTTTATAAAACACCAAGAAAAGTATTTTCAACTCTAGTGTCTTATATTCTAAATAGTCAATCAACTGAATACAACTTTAACCGTAGAAATCTATTTATATATAAATCAAATAATCTATAAATTATTAAAATAAATTTAAGATAATTTTAACTAATTAAGATAAATATCTAAATAAATGATAAAGTAGAAAACATAATATTTGGACTCTCTGACGTTTACAACAAAGTTTTACATATATTATATCTTATGAAAATTCATATTTTCTGTGCTATTTACATCTAATTGAACCAAATTGGTATAGTTTATTTGTATATCTTATGTAATTTTTTCCACTATTCTGCTTAATTAGTAACAAATTGTAGTTTTATAAAATTTAAACTCCAATTTTTGGTGTAAAATTTACTAACTATGCATTAAGAGACACATATAAAATGTAGTTTGTGACTAAAATCCTTTTGCATTATAGTATTTCTAGTTGTATTTTTTTCCAATCTTTCGTTGTATCGTATATATTTTTATAGTGACGGGAAGAAAACATATCATAGCTAAAGCTCTTTATATCTCTTTCATACAAGCACCATAAGTTTATATAAATCATACAAATGTAGGTAACACGGCAACACATAAACGTAATAACTAAATGTTCATGCATGCATGGTTTTACATGGTTTTGTGAGATTCTTAACAAAAACAATGGCATTGTCCTCCGTTAACACGTTTGCAGTGACCACCTTTTCCATTGTCACATCCCTTAAGACACCACCTGTTGCATCTCTTTGTGTCACGGTTCGTGTTGCACCTCCCAAATTTTGGATGGGTATTGCAACACAATGATTTACTGTCTAACACATATCCTTCAACATCTGCACATAAAAAAAAACATTAACACTAAAAGTTATAGAAATATTTTTAAGAGTGTAAACACTAAACATTAATGTACCAAAGGAGAAGAGGAGAACAAGAAGCAAAGCAAAAGAAAAAACTTTCACACTAGCCATTGTTAATCTTTCTTTATAGATTTGTAATAATGTTTAAACCTTGTTTTGTATTTGATAAAAAGTGATATATTTAGCTCGTATTTATACTTATATGGATTCTACATTTTCCTGATTTGTTGATGAAGCCAAACTAACAGTCATAGTAAAATATGAAACAAATAAAGTCATTCTATTTTTACTTACATTTGTATGTTGACCATATTGTGATAGTCAAAACATTGTGATAGAATATAACAAATACAAATCTGAGTTAGATATTGTTATCATTTAAACGTGCTCCTTCTATATACAAATGTATGATGTGCTAAATTTTCTTCTTGTATACAAAAGATTGATGTTTTAAGGTATAATTAATGAATTTGTTTTTGAAACTAAAACATAAATTAAAAAAAAATTATGAGTGAGTGGAATTTATTGATAAAATTAAAAAATAATAACTAATATATATATATATATATATATATATATATATATTTCTTAATATATTTGAAAAACTAATGATTTTTCATGCAAAAACAAAATAGAAACTCATATATTCAGTTGACAAAAAGAATTTCAAATGAGATGTTTTAATTTATGAGGCCCATTAATCTCTTGGGCCCAAATCACCAATTAGTACTTACTTAGAAGCCCTTCTAAGCATAAACTTCAAGTTAATCATCATCTCCTTCGTCGGCGTATTCCCGATTTGCCGGAGCTTGAAGCTGAGCAACCAGTGAAGATAAAACCCTAACTACCATGGATTCTCCCACTAATTCACAGAAAACGGGTAAAGGAATAAGCTTTATTCGCCATTTCACTCTCTTTACGCCCCTCGGACTCATTCCTTTGTTGATTCGTTTCTTATTCTGTAGAATCATTGTAGTGTTGGCCTTTGAGATATTTTACCTAAGTTTCTGAATGTTGTGAGCTCCTGCTTTAGCTTATTTACGCCGGAGATTGCAATTAGAAGTGTTGTATCATCGTTTTTTTTTGGCATTACTTTTTTATTTGAATTACCTTGACGTTCGGACCGAATTACTAATCTCCCAACTCCGAAACTACGACATGTAATATTAGTTTCGTTCCAGCGGTCAGTCAAATTAGGGAGGCCAGGGTCTGTTCCTTTGAGCTAATGACCTCTTTTTTTTGGCAATTACTGAGAGTTGTGTTCTTGATTAGTGAGAGTTTATGGAGTCAAAAGAAGAAAAGAAGAGATGGTTTATGTATATTGATTTGTGTATAATGTTTTGTAACAGTTTCCGATGATGATGAGATTGATTACTCCATCAAACCAGAGTTCTATGATTCAGACCTCGATGATAAAGATGAGGTGTGGATGGCTAAGAAAAGAGATGGCCGTACCTCTGATGCTGTGCTTAGCTGTCCTGCTTGTTTCACCACTGTCTGCTTAGAGTGTCAAAGGTAACTTTGGTTTAGGCTTAGAGTTAACTAGTTTCTGTTTCGTTGTTTGTCTTTGGTTTAGGCTTAGAGTTAACTTGTTTTAATCCATACCCGTGTGTTTGCTTCCTGGAGCATAGGCTTGGAGATAGTCACTTGATTTGGAGATTCTAGTTTACATGTTACAGGCTCTACGTACTTAACATGCCAAAGTCCAAAGATTTTGTTTAGAATTGACAGTCTTAATAGGATCCAAACAGATTCAAATCTTCGATTAAATTAGAAAATCTCTACTCTCATGCGCTAGACTAATACAAGGACTTATCAGATAACTCTCTTAAGATAGCAATAGAAGATAGGATGAAGACATGCTCTTATTCTTTCTGTCCTCTTCAAACCAACTTGTTTGTAACTTGGTCACCTTGCATTTTTATGGTCCTGTATAGTTCAGTAAAACTTGTATAATCAAACATGTGGTTTCTTTTGCAGGCACGAGCAGTATGTGACGCAGTACAGGGCAGTCTTTGTGGTCAATTGCAAAGTAGATAACGATAGAGTTTTGCAACAGAACACAGTTCCTTCAAAAGCTGGTAAACGAAGGAGAGATTCTGAGGAGAAAGAAACTCATTCTGAAGACAGCGAAAGAGTGAACCCAGTCACTTGCTCAACTTGTTCCACAGAGATAGGAGTGTTTGACAGTGAAGAGATCTACCATTTCTTCAATGTCATTCCGAGCGAGCCTTAGGGAAAATAACTTTTACTTTAACAATGGTTTTATGTTTCAGTAGTTTGAGTCTAACAAAAACATATGAAACAAAACAATACGTAAAAGAAAAGTATCGGTTTGTAGGCGGTTTTTTTGTTATCTACTCATTTAAACTATATCAATTGTCGGTTTTTCGATGAGCTCTATGTATTCATATTTAATATATTACGAAAGAAAATATAGTTTGTAGTTCTTGTTTCTCTTAGCTAATGAATCCGTCGGATCATTCTCATAATTTTTTAGACGTTTATGTTTTCTAGAATGGTAATAAACCAAATGTTACCCAATGTTACTGTGTGACTTGAGAAAAAAAAATATAGATTTATAGATGGCAGAAGATAAAGTGATCCTCTGAATCTTAAACATGAGATGACGTGGACTATTCTGATTGGTGGAGTAAGCAAATAAAATCTAGGAAGTCATCGCCAAGTGAGAATTAGAACAAATTAAAAAAAATTCTTTGTATGAAACACGAGTTGATTCTCTTTTTGCAGAAGTGTCACTTTCTTGTATTTTGGTCCACAAGAAAAAAAATGAGAATGGGCTCCAGCTGTTTACCACATTTGACAATTGTCAAATGATTCGTACACCCTATAGATAAGATTAAATAGTGTTCATTTTTGGTAATTGCCTGATCATAAGCAATTAGTGTTTAGATTTTTTACAAATCCTCTAAGCATTTATCCAGCTAACTCATGCCTAATCATCTAACATATAGTAGATGCTTCATTTAACAACAAGGAGGATATTGAGACTCATGCCTTGTATGTATGAGCATGTTAGCACGACACATTAGCAATAATTAAGTCGTTATGATTGAACAAATATTTGCAAAGCACGACTATTAATCACAACTTCTCTTTTTGGTTAAAAAAGCTTCACAATCATAACAAATATTAGTACGATAATATACTATAATGTGAATGAGATAAAAATCTTCGCTCTATAATCATAAAGCAGATAAATTATTGAAACGAAATAATAACTCCAAAATCTCGACGCAATGACATATCACAATCGAACGTATCTGCCAGGTAGATACAACTACATTTTTGTAGCTATGCTCCAAAAGAAATGATTATCTTGATAATTCCATAATAATAACACGAATTAAGATTACGATTGTGATTATGTTTATTCAAGTTGCACACACGAACGCAGGATCAGAGTGTTTGTAAATACTCATGCAGTAAAGTGTCAGAAAGTGCCTAATTGTCATATTACATGAACCATTTATTTTAGTTTAAATCTATCAAATAGTTATTTTTAAAATTTTATCATAAAATAATTTTTTAAAATAATTAAAATATATTTTTATTAAAAAAATTAACATATATATTTTTTAAAAAAATTTCAACTCCAATACTCCACCCTATAACTATAAATCTTAAATCTATATTAGTTAACCCAAATATTATAAAAGTTTATTTTGATTATTTTTTTTTTTAATTTTTTTTTTGTAATAATTTTTTTGAAAGAGTCATCCTACAATATTTTTCTTTATTTTATAAACATAAAAGAAGATAGTTAATTGTTTAGCAAAAAAAGAAGATAATTAATTACAAGTTTTCATATGTGAAAATAATACTAAAATTATTAAAAAGTCATAAATTTCTAAACCTAAAAAATTAAATTCTCCTGCCGGACACTGGTCCCCACGCTACAGTCAACACCGGGGTCAAGCGCGTGAACTGAAACGCCTTCGGACAAAAACACTCAGCAAAGAAAAAAAAAACACTCGCGGTTAATTAGCTGTGAGGGGACCCACCCGCCATGTGCCCTCCTTCCTGTCTCCACCAGAGCTTCCTGCTTACTACTAACTCTCTAAATCATTCTTCTTCTTCTTGAGAGAGAGATAGAAAGAAAGAAACTCTATCCTCCGCCGACACTTCCATGGAGAACAACGACAGAGCAATGACTAACGCCGTCAAAGGACCTCTTAACGCCGTTAAGAAACCACCAACCAAAGACCGACACAGCAAAGTCGACGGTAGAGGGAGGAGAATCCGTATGCCGATCATATGCGCCGCTCGTGTTTTCCAGTTAACAAGAGAGTTAGGTCACAAATCAGACGGCCAAACCATCGAGTGGCTCCTCCGTCAAGCCGAGCCTTCTATCATAGCCGCCACGGGAACAGGTACAACTCCGGCGAGTTTCTCCACTTCTTCTCCCGGAAAACGCTTGGAGGGGGGAGAAGCAGGACACCACACAATGGGGGCTTCTTTAATGAGCAGTGGTTCTGGTGGAGGTGGTGGTGGTGGTGGGTTTTGGGCGGTTCCGGCGAGGCAGGATTTTGGACAAGTGTGGAGCTTTGCCGCCGGAGCTACGCCGGAGATGTTGTTTACACAACAGCAGCAAGCAGCTACACTCTTTGTCCGCCACCAGCAACAACAGCAACAACAGCAACAAGATTCAGTGGCTGTAGCTGCAATGGGTGAGGCTTCAGCTGCTAGAGTTGGGAACTACCTTCCGGGTCATCATCTTAATCTGCTTGCTTCTTTATCGGGTGGGAATACCGGGTCGGGTCGGAGGGAAGAGGATGACTCAAGTTGAAAAACGATTTTTAGGTTTTATTAGTTAAAGGCTAAAAACGATCTTATCGAAACTAAGAACTCTACCCTAAGAGACGAGGCTTGATCATGGCCTAAAGTGGTCATAGACTACTTAGTTTGTGTGTTTTTTTGGTTGTGTTCAAGTTTTAGTTAATTTTCAGGTTATTGCTTGTTCGATTAGGGTTTAAGCTTATTTGGTCTCACAATTTGTGATAGAGAGTTGATTGATTTGTCAGTACTAAAACGCTATAAAGAAGAGCAGAAGAAGCTCTTTGTACGTTTTGTGCGTGATTTTTATTTTTATTTTTAAGGGTTCTCAACAATGAAGTTGAGCCCACACGAACTATATTTGAACTCTCACAGGTCAGTAGTTCAGAATGTTTCTCGTGACTGGTATGAATGAGAATTGAAGATACGCAGACAAAACGAAGTGAATTTGTGAAGTGGTCCTTTTCTTCTTTACTTTTTAATTTACTGGTTTGTAATTGTATGTAACTTTGTGCATGCATTCTCTTCTTCTTTTTTTTTGGTAAAAACCTCTCTAGCGTTTTGTTGGCAGAACTAAAAAAGAGTATTATACACTCTTCTAATTAAGCGGCTATTTAGGCGTTAGGCACAACTCATCCACTCCGATTTATGCAAATCGATTTAAAAAATCAGATTTCCGATTTTAGTCCGTTTAGACCGCCTAAATGACCGCTTAACCGTCTAAATGATTGTCTAGCTGTTTAAGTGACCACCTAATTTATTTTTAAATATTTTATTTATTTATTAATTTGATCTAAAATATTATAAATGCAATTTATTTACGTAATTTTGATGAAACTATATCTTATTAAATTTATATATTTATATTTATGTGCTTTATACAATTATAAACATAAAAATGTAACTTTATAAAAAGTAAAAATTAACATGCTTTATGATACATTAAATAATATAAGATTCCGCCCTGTGTAATTTCTACTTAATTCCCAGTTTTTTTTACTAAGGCGCTAGACTTGACAGTTCGACTAGCTCCTAGCATTATTCATAACAAGGATTATACCTTTTGGAAGGAAATAATTATTTGGAAACTCTCAACAAAAACACAAAATGATTGTTGTTATCTTGTTAATGTTCCTCACCAAGCATACAAGTGGTTCTTTGTGGTTTAACCAGTTGGACCGGGTGAAAGATTGCTGGGATGCTTTGGACTGTAAACGCAGTTGTACAAGGAAGAGTATAAGACCATTGTCTCCAAGCTTACTATCTCTATTATAGATAAAGATCGACTGACCAAGATTTGTTTTCTATATAATAGAAAGAGTAATCACCGGTTTGTTTGATGAGAATTTCATTGATGTTACACTGAAAATGATTCCAGCTATTCCACCTGATAAGAAAGTAAAATCATTAGAGGTAAGTAACTTGCGAGTCAAGGAAATGAAATCGAACCCCATCTGAGGAGTGAGAGCAAGTCCATTGTTCATCAACATGCGACTCTGAAACCCATCAAACAAGCTGAGTCAGTCAGGGAGAAAGTAATGATCGGTAAGAAGAAACCAAGAAGAACCATTGCTTGATCAAAGCGGCTTCTCTAATGAATCACGTTCTGGCTGATACTGCGCCATTTAGATCCAAAATACATAAACAGAACCACTTCACGCGTTTAAATAATTTTTCTTATTGTCATGATCCCACTGGACTCTAGTAGACACAATCGAATATGTTGTATGAAGATACAAATTTATATTTGTTTAGTTACATATATAGTTTGGATTCATACATGTTTGATTTAACGAAATTATATTATAAATTTGTCAAACTACATCACTTTAAGGACTTGAAAGTGTGATGTTGCACTTGTGAGCCCAAGCTGTGGTTCCACATTTCATTGTCTATGGCCATTTTCTGAGTGGTCTATTAAAAACTGGGTGTGCTTTGAGTGTGATATTTGATATTATCATGATTTGTATTATATAACAGAATATAACCTATATACATACTTTACATATTTTTGTAGACTTCAACTACTGTAAAAGTGTAAATACATCTCACAACCTGTTCCTATTTAGGTTAAAAGTTGCCAAAAACCAAATAGATAGTAATCTTAGTATATTTTCATCTATTAACTGAAACCACTAAAACATGATTTAGTTTAATAAGAACATATATAAAGCCAACACAGGTAGAAAGACTCTTGCTTCCCTCAAGTGGAACAACACACACTTAATTTGACTTGTGTCTTACGTCAAACAAAAAGCAAAGAGTTCATCACTATACAGATACATACATCATCTTAAATTTTAAATGTATAATATATTTCACAATTGGAGCAAACGTGGAACAGTTTATTGATACAAACCCTTATTGTTTTTTTAACAGAACAATTGGTTATTACATCATGCAACAGGTTTGAGAACATACAACTTGCAAGCATGAGAATCCACTGTTGCCGTCAAGTTCCCTACAAACTTTTGCTTCAATGTCTTGTGCTGTTCTCATATCACACAACAAAACATATTCATCAGAACACAAAAACATTTTCTTTTTTTTTGTTTGTTATGGTGTTTGGTTTATGTAAGTATGTATGTGCATACCTCCCACACATCTCTGACTTCAACAATGCTATTTGCAGGGATCTGAATATCATCCCAAAAAGCAGTAATTGGAGATCGTGTTGGTCCACGGTTCAACAGAAGCAAAGCTACTCTGTAACCTGACAATGGTCCTGCCCAAACCTGGATATCACCTTCCATTCTAGCTTTCTTGGCCTGAACACCATGTGGATCTACAAGAAACGCTTATTAGTTTCTAATACATACTCAACATGGTTTCTGAGGAACCAGCTAAACAACAGTAATTGAGTACCTTGGTTTATAGCAATGACCTCCTTGTTTGAGACTATCTCCATTGTCTCTTTGGTCATGTTTCTTATGTCACAGCCAAGTAGAAGAGGAGCCTGTGAATGTTATACATGCATCATTGGTTGCAGACTTGGTAATACTTTTCTTACTGGTATTTACTTACCTTTGAGATTGCCCATATGCTAAAATGGACTATGTACTCATCTTTTGTCATCCCTCCATTTCCCACTTCAAGCATATCCGGATCTGCAACCAACAACAAAGTCACCCACCACTAGTCATTAAAACACCTATGTTCTCTTTATGTATCAGTACACTACCGTTCCAGCCACCAGGCCTTGCATGCGCAGCATAGATCTCATTCATGTCTGCAATAGAGATCATACTGCACAAGGACCAAAACCATGTGTAAAGATCAAGAATCTTAGCCGTTCTTTCATAGAACATCTCTTCATCTTTTTCTTTTATTCTTCTTTACCTGAGCCAACTATCATTGATGTCATTAGTAGTTCTCCAACTGTTTCCTAGTGGAGCTCCCCATAGAGCCGGATGCATGTCCCCCCTGATAAGAAACCAATTCATAAGTCTTAAACTCTTCCATGGAAACATAACACAATGTTTCTTTTGTAATGGAACATGGTCTATACCATTCACACAAGGAGTGAAAGATAGGACGGCCAGATTTCATCAGAGCGCGTGTCATAACTGGATACCTAACCGTTGGTCTGGACCCATCGTGGTTGCAGTTGTCATACTTCAAGTAATCTATTCCCTGAAACTCAAACCAAGCATTGTTACTACTAGGCCTGGGCTTTCGGAGGTCCCGTCGGTTTCGGTTCTGTTGATTTCAATTTTTGGATTTTCGGTATTATATTCATAAATTCTATTCGGGTTTTACTAACTATCGGGTTGGGTTCGGATCGATTTCTTCCGAATTCGGTTCGGATCGATTTCTTCCGAATTCGGTTCGGATCGGATTATAACCAATGTTTAAAATTGTTCAAAGAAATATTTTTAATACTCTAAAATATCTAAATCACCTTAACATTCGGATATATTCGAGTTCGAGTTATAACCAACCCCAAAGTATTAAGTTCATAAGTCCCGTTCAAATATCTTTGTATAACAGTTCAGATCCGGTTTTGTTTTTTTCGGTTCGGATTTAGGTAGATATTTCGGATTAGATAAAAACGTCCAGGTCTACTTACTACTTACAACTCTCATTCTTTTTCACTTAATGAAGAAAATGTCAGAAACACACAAAAACGCACCCATTCTGCAAATGTCTTGGCATCTTTCTCCTCATAGCCTAGTGAGCCAGGCATGGTTTTGCTGCATGTCAAATACCTGTAAATCAAACATATATGAGTCCAATGCATATGGTAGTGAACCAAAAGCGAGAATAATGTACCCTGCATCAGAGTAAATCCCGAGCTTAAGCCCCTTGCTGTGAACATAATCCGCAAGGGCTTTAATACCAGAAGGAAACGTTGACTTCTTTGGCACCAGTTTTCCCTGGAACCACCACCACAGAGTTTAGCAAGATAAGAATCTAGCAAAGTGAGAGAACAAAGAGCTGATGATGAATACCTTTTTGTCACGAGAAAGTTCAGCCCAGCAATCGTCTGAGGAACAAACCAAACATTAATCAATCAAACAACTTGAGATTTATTATACAATGAATGTTATATAGAGCCATTACCGATGTTAACATAGTTGTAACCGAGCTTAGAGAGGCCAGTGTTAACCAATGCATCAGCTGTTACAAACATATGATTAACGATTTGTTCAGAAGACTACATAGAAAAGTAAAACTGAATAAGCTCACCAGTTTCTTTGATGACTGTCTCGTTTATGTTACAGTTGAAATGGTTCCAGCTGTTCCACCTGCAAAATCATTACAAGGCATCATCAAAAACACAACAGAGACATGTTCCACAGAGCGAGAGAGACATATAGAGTTGTACAGACCCCATGGGAGGAGTGATGCCGAGGCCATTAGCGAGTAAATGTCTTCTTAAGATCTCAGAGTCGTCTCTTTGGACTGATCTAGAAGAGTTGACCATGGTCATCAACGTTGATGACATCATAACCATCATCATAAGTACTGACATCTTCACCATATTACTTTTCTCTCTTCTCGCCATCTCTGCAAAATCTCTCTAGTGGACAAGAAGGAAGATGGTCCACAAGCACTGTTTTATAGTAGAAGCTCAAGAGTGTTCTATTAGTTATGCTTATTCCCTTTTTGCCCCTTGAACTCTTTATCTAGACTTGATAAACATCACTTCATAAATTACTTTTCATATAAATCTATAAATCTAACGTCCACAAAAACACATGAGGTCTTTAGAGCATTACCAATAGAAACCTGTAGATGAATAGTTCATATTTAAAATAAATACAAAAATATGTAGTGAGAGCATCCACTGATGATCTCTTCATCATAGTTTTTTACCAAAAAAATCAATAAAAAAATTAAAAAGTGAAAAAAGAATATGAAAAAAAATTAAGAGTATAATTTTTTTATAAAGAGATTTTGACTAAACCATAAAAGATTTCCTTGCATATGTGTTACTTGATAATTGGTGCAATTATATTTCTATTTATATTTAATTTGTTTAATTAATTTATATTATAATCAAATCAAGAAGAGATTCTTGAGAAGAAACTCCAAAATGATGCTCTAAAGTTCTCAGTGAGGACTCATGAAAACTCACTAGAACCACCTTATAAATAAAACTCACTACCATACCATTTATTAACCACTTATTGATAATTTATTTTTAGAAATTTAAATTTAATTATATAAACAAATAGTATTACAATAGTTATATTTTTTTTGTTAGATACTTGTTTTGAGTTACTAAGCAATAATGTTTCTCTTATAATTCTAATTTTATTAGAAAAATTATGATACCAAATTTCAGAAATTATGATTAGAAAATTTTATTTAGACAAAAATGAAAAGTTTTTTTTGAGAAAAAAGAAGGTCACGTTTCTTGGACTTGTAGCTGATGAGATAAGGAAATAACACTGACTTTTAATGGAAGCAAAGTCGAAATTTAACACACATGTTTCTGTTTTCTTCTAATAACATTTGTCTTTTTGTTGTTTGTTTATATGCATATTTTAAGAAAATAATTCTCAGCGACATTTGATTGGGAACTATACCGACCACCAGTTTAAAATTGACTATATTTTCAAACTATTACATCATGTTTTTTTTGTTGGTATATCTAAGTTTCATTTTCTATTCTCCCAGTCAAAACTTAATTTCGTTAAAGGGTTTTCAATCTTATTGATTAATCAGTCTGTGATGGCAAATATCCAAATGATTCGTTTGTCTTCTTGTTTTTGAGTTCAGTTCTACATTATCTTCTTTGTTTTTATTCATGTCTATGTAAGCTAAATCATGGCCAAATAAGAGAATCAAATATCATAAGACAATATAATATTTCTCTTGGAGATTTGGAGTACATAAATTAGATTATCATAGACTATATATATATTAGTATCCCGTTGTGTATGATTACTCAGTTTCAAATTTGATAGCGAGTGTATAATATGAGTTGCTAAATGAACAAAGCAATCAAACTATTGTTGTAATCAGTTTGATTATAGCAAAAAGATTTATCTAAAAACTGCCGAAACATTTATAGAAAAAATGTAATATCATAGACTAGGTTATGTTGTAGTCTTGGTTTGTAGTACTTACCAACGCCATCAACGTATCACTATTCCAGTTCAATGACGTGATTATGGATGCATGCATGCATGCAGCATGCTGGTTGAATAAAATAATCAAATTTCACATAAAATATATGTTTTTGAAGATACTAAATTAAACACATCCAACATATATTCAAATGTAACATAAAACTTTGAATACTCTTAAACAGAACGGATAAATATTCAAGATATTTTAGATACTTTAAACATCATCTCTAGCTAATGTATTTTTCACTTTCACTCTTTTCTTTTTGATAAATCCTATCGGCTAATACAGTCGATATCGAAAGGAATGCACTTAATGATACAAAGTGAACTGGATATCACACTGCATGATCCGAATTTGAAATACCTTCCGACTAATATTAAAGAGTGAACCGATCATCTGTTACGATTCCCAAAGAGAAAAACGAAACCTGATTCACAAGAAACCCCTCACAAAAAAGGAAAGAATCCACTGTAGCTTCATGAATGAACTCTCCGACCCACCTTCTTCACATTCCTCTCTTTATCTCATATACTATAAACACACCTCTCTCACTTCTCTACGATGTTCAAGCAAGCATCATCAACATTCAAGAGAGAAAAGAAGAAGAAAATGTCGGACTGGGGACCGGTGCTAGTGACGGTGATACTATTCGTGATGCTCACTCCAGGACTCCTGTTTCAGTTGCCTGGAAGACAAAGATACGTTGAGTTTGGTAATTTTCAGACAAGTGCTGTCTCTGTTATCGTTCATTCTCTTATCTACTTCTCCCTTGTCTGCGTCTTCCTCCTCGCTCTCAAGATTCACATCTACATCGCCTAATAATTGTTGTAACCCTTTTATGTTATGTGTTTTCTTTCTAAAGATTTTTTAACTTTACATTGTTTTCATAGGGTCTAATCCTTTATAATTGGACCCTTTTTGCATTATGTGTTTACCATTTTCTCTTCTTGTGAAAGGAGAGATTTGTATAACCGCCATTCAGATTCTAAGAGACCGCAAAAACTTTTTAAAAACCTCTAGGAACCTTGGTGATTTAGTCCAAGCTTCTATCAAAGAGAGCATGAAACTAAGTGACAATACAGATCAAGAGACAGCAGTTTAAATTCCCTAACCAAAACCTTCTTGCTTAGCCTGAACAAACCTGCTGAGACAAGAGGCATAGCCAGAGCCATTCAATCCGGTTAAACTTATCTAACCAAAACCGAATCGAACAATAAACCGAGCTGGAAAGTGGGAAACAACTTTGGTTCATAGATTGGCTGATATCACAATTTGTGTTTTAGCTTTCACTATTAGATGGTCTTTTTGTCTTACAAAACCTGACTTCTTGCTGGTTCTTTAAAACTAGAATACAACTCATAGCTTCACTCAGAAGAATAAAAAGCACAATACTCTACTCAAAAACACATACTAGAAAGTTAAAAAGTATCTCGAGTGAGTGAGTGAATGAAGAGAAAGAGGCTATGTGAATGCGTCTCGGCTTTATGATATTAAGGCATAGATTTGGCGTAGCTTTCTTTCACCATTGTCTTAACGAAAAGCTCTCCTGCTCTGTATGAAGATCTCACCTGCACAAATATTATCATATATAATCCAAATCAAGCAAAGCACGTCAATGTTTTAAGATATCTAAAGTAAGAGCTTGTTTGTTTGTGTGGTTTTGTACCAGTGGACCACTTGCTACATAGCGAAATCCAATTGATTCACCGTATGTTTTCCAGAACTCAAACTTCTCAGGCGTCACATACTCTTTCACAGTCAAATGCAGTGGAGTTGGCTGCATTGTGGATCAAAAGAAAATGGTTAGCTAATGTCTTCTGTGTTGGAATGATGTCTGAAATGCTAAGTTAAGTATTTTACCTGTAGATACTGACCAAGTGTTAGGATGTCAACATCTATCGCTCTTAGATCAGCCATTGTTTCCTTCAACTCCTCATCTGTTTCTCCAAGACCAAGCATTATGGAAGTCTTTGTGATCATTCCCGGTTTGCTGATCTTTGCGTGTTTCAAAACCGACATGCTCTGCTCATATCTGCATTCTCCACATTGAAAAGGACATTTTATACAATTAGAGATGCAGAGAACTTATGCATGTCTCGTTTTAACCGATTCAGTAACTGATTGATTGTGTGATAAAATACAAGTTGACTACAATTCATGCCATAAACAATTGTGCAAAGCAAATAGAAAAATATGAAGAACAAGAAAACGACACTCACCCAGCTCTAGGATCCCTTACAAGTCGCTGGAGCCTTTTCACAGTCTCTATATTGTGAGCAAAAACGTCCAGTCCGGAGTGTACAAGAGAGTCTACAGCTTCCAGGTCTCCACGGAAATCAGAAGTTAAGCACTCTATCATTATATCCGGCTTAAGTCTCTACAGAAAATGAGAACAAACATTTCACTTGATTTTTGAAATTTCATAAACATTCTTGAAACAAGAAATCAAAGAAACGAGCAACACAGTAATCTTAAGAGACCATGGGGACAGAGATCTCTTCCTATAAGGTATTAACAATTAGACTGACCTTCATAGCTTTAACAGTCTGTGCAAAATGTCCACTTCCACCATCAGGTAGATCGTCACGGTCTACGCTGGTAATAACTATGTAGTCTACACTGTAACAAAGGAAAAGGCCAAGAGAGCATATCATTTCACACTGATTCACAAATATATATAAGGCTTCAATAACCTAACTTTTCAAGCATTGTACGCACAAAAATGACTACACCATTGTCTAGTTTTCATACCCTCCTAATTTATTCAACCAAATTGACAATTAAGCTATGTGAAGTGTTGTTCCTGACACTAAGCTTCTCCTAAACAATTGGAGAAAATATTATCATGTGTCAATTTCTTAAAGCTCTTCCCAATATCACAAGAACACAACCTCTGAAAGAAGCTAAAACAAGGATATAAGCACATTGCTAAGACTGTGAATCAGATAAATTCCACTCACCCCCAGCTGGTAATGGCCTTGGCAGTGTTCTCTGGTTCCATTGGATCAGGAGGAGCAGGGTTTCTACTGGTTTTAACTGCACAAAACCTACAGCCACGAGTACAAGTATCACCAAGAACCATGATGGTTGCAGTAGCTATACCATCACCACCTCCATTCCAACACTGCACATCAAAAGCTAGCTACTTTCACAATCCTATACAAGAAGACAACACACACACACACACACACACACACACACACTATACAAAATCTAGACCAATGGTTACTCATCAAATCAACTCTATAAAACTAAACACACTTGAAAACTACAAAACCTCGCCGATATTAGGACACTGAGCTTCCTCACAAACAGTGTTGAGCTTGAGACGAGTCAACGACTCCTTCACCTCTTGAAACCTCTCTCCCTGTGGTGCCTTTTGTCTTAACCAAGCAGGTTTCTTCACGTTCGGATCTCTACCCGTGAAAGGACCCATCTTTGGCATCCCTCCTGGGTAAGGATCGCTCTTTCTCACTCCAGACTCCATCAGATTCTTCTTCAAGGACGAATCTTCCTTCTCTGACGACAAGGACACCGCAGTGGTGTGCTTCGATACATCCCCGGATCCGCATCGGATTCCGAAACCAACATTGCAGAAGCTAGTGGAGTGGCGTTGCTTGTGGGTCGAGGTTGAGACTGAGAAAGCAGGTTTCGTGATGGAGCAGTGATGAATCATTTTTTTTGTTTGAGTTTTTTGAGTGTGGGAAAAATGGAGAAGAAGGTAGAGACTCTAGTTCATCTAGCAACTTCGAGATCTCCGCCAACAACCAGTTCGGTTCAACTACTCCGGTTTAATTTTGGTTCAGTTTAAAAGTTTCCGGTTTAATTTTGGTTCAGTTTAAAAGTTTCCAGTTTAATTTTGGTTCAGTTTAAAAGTTTTCGGTTTAATTTTGGTTCAGTTTAAAAGTTTCCGGTTTAATTTTGGTTCAGTTTAAAAAATTCCAGTTTAATTTAGATCCGTTTTTTTAATGATATATTACAATTACCAGAAAAACTGCATAGACAATTCAATAACTAATAATACTACTACCTTACGAGGATCTACGTCTACCTTCATCATCAGAATCGTCATATGAAGATTTACACTTGACTAGATTTTACATATACTATATTAAAAAAAATTGTAAGTTTTTTTTTCATATTCTGATTAATTGTTTAATAAATCGTTTTACCTACTAATTAAAACATCTTTTATAATCTGTAAGAAATTGTATAATCTATGATTTGAAACTCAAATTTTGGTGTAAAAACTTTTAAATTTTAACCACTACAATACGATGTTTCCACAATTGGTCCCATTTAACATCAAATTAACTCATTTCATCGAACAAATTTAAAATTTCTTCAATTAGAGTCGTTCATTCAGCAAAATCAAATCAACTGAAATTGAATTGAACTTAAATAGATAAAGTGATTTAAATTAGATAATGCCAAATAAATCGAATGGATGTTATTTTTAGGAAACCGCGATATGTAAATATTTTTAATATATAAACTGATCAAACTGAATAAATTCAAGAACCAATTTATTAAAAAAAAATAGTAATATATGTAAATTTTATAATAAACTAATAATATATACATAATTTATTTTAGTAATATAATATTTATATTTGAAGCATTTATTTTTAATAAACTTTTTTTTCTTTCTAAGTTAAAAAGGCTATTTTGTTTTTTTTTGCATTTATATAAAATTAAAGAAAACATAAATTTTTAACTTTTTATTGATAAATATTTATGCTAAAATATAATTTTAAAAAATACTATGATATTAGTATCTTTCTTATTTATTTTAATATTTAAATAAAATGGAAATATTCTATTCAAAAGTTAGAGTATAACATACATAATTATGTTTTATTAAATCTGATTTCTAATTATTTAACAAGATTTTTTCATAAAAATAAATATAGTTATACTTGATAGTATTAAACCGAATAACCAAACTAAATCAAAGTAGATATGATATCAATATCGTAATTAATTTTTGTAAACCGAAATATCGAAAAAATCAAACCGAAATCGAATCGAAGCCCGGATTGAACACCCACACTGCCAACAACCAGTTTCGATTCAATCACTCCGGTTTAATTTGGTTCGGTTTAATTTCAGACTAATTGGTCCGGTTTTAATATAATTTATTTTGGCTCCAAGGATTTAAGTGATAAACCCTAACCCTAATATAAAGGTAAAACCTTCGCCGCCGTCTCTAGAGTGGGCTAATTCAATGGCGGAGGTGGAAGAGAAGCTAAACAACGAGAACCAGAATCTAGAGAAGAAAGTGAGGTACAAAGGTAAACACGACAAGCCGAAGCCATGGGACGATGACCCAAACATCGACCGATGGACAGTGGAGAAGTTCGATCCGGCATGGAACCCCTCCGGTATGCTCGAAGTCAGCACATTCTCCACACTGTTTCCTCAATACAGAGAGAAGTATCTTCAGGATACTTGGCCTCGAATCGAATCCGCTCTCAAGCAATACGGCGTCGCATGCAAACTCAACCTGGTGAATTTAACGTTATTTGGGGATTTTTGTTTCTAGGGTTTTTAGTTTAATCTGTTTTGGGGATTGGAATTGTAGGTTGAAGGGTCTATGACTGTTTCGACGACGAGGAAGACGAGAGATCCTTATATCATTGTTAAAGCTAGGGATTTGATTAAGCTTCTTTCGAGAAGTGTTCCTGCTCCCCAGGTACTTGTTGTGCTCTTAGCTAGAATCGAAATGCACTTATCACTTTTGTATTGAAGATTGTGGAGCAAAAGGCTGGAACTTGACTCTGTTTAGGGAACCTTGACAGTGCTAATTGAAAGTGTTTAACTTTCTGATATTTGAGTTGATTACAGGCAATCAAGATTCTGGAAGATGAAGTGCAATGCGATATCATCAAGATTGCAAACTTGGTTCGGAATAAGGTACAAAGTCATTCTTAGTCTGAGGGGATTTTACGAGGGACCAAGTAACATATATTAGCTGGATTGTCATTTACTATTGTGCTTACATTGTGGTGACAATCAGTACCACCATTTTATTATGGCCACTACTTCTAGTATAGGCATGGAATACTTGATGACTTCCTGCCAAAATTCTTTTTAATGTGGTGAATTTACAATAAGCATCTGGTATGCATTGTCAACGGTTCCTAATATAGACTATCTTTTCAGGAAAGATTTGTCAAAAGAAGGCAGCGGCTTGTGGGTCCTAATTCTTCTACCTTGAAGGTGTGTTGTGTGTATTTAGTGCTATGATTCGTGGGTATGTTTAGAGATGGTCATAGTCATAGTAATGCTAGTAGTGTGTAATGCTTATGAGGTGTTATCTACTTATGCAAACTCCTGAATACATGCCGGATATCATTCGTTGGCGTTTTGCTTTGAGGCTTAATAATTTTGGTTTCTTGCAGGCGCTGGAAATATTAACAGACTGTTACATTCTAGTTCAGGTAATTGTGTGTCTCTTTTTGTAAATGACACTTCTTTTGGTACTTTTATATTGTCTTTTGTTTTTTTGATATCTTCTTGATTCCTTGCGGATGTAACAGGGAAGTACTGTAGCCGCAATGGGTTCTTTTAAAGGTCTAAAACAAGTTCGAAGAGTTGTGGAACAGTGCCTACGTAATGAAATGCATCCGGTATATCAGATAAAGGTGTGTAGAAATATTTCGCTGTTATTGTTGGTTCTTTGTGTTTCACTTACGCTCTCACGGGAAAGTGTTTGAGAAGCTTTGTCTCTAGCCTATGTCGTATTGGTTTATATGCTTTCCGCTCTTGGCTATGCAGAACCTAATGATGAGAAAGGAACTAGCAAAGGATCCAGCGCTTGCAACTGAAAACTGGGCTAGGTTTCTTCCTAAGTTCAGGAAGTGCGTGCATTCAATTATTTCTAATTATGACAATTGAATCGGGTGACATTCTCAGTAACTCATCATGAGCTCATCTATCTATTTCAAATTTGATTTCCCAGGACTAATGTTCAGCAAAAGAAGCCTAAAAGCAAGGAGAAGAAGGCATATACACCATTCCCTCCTTCTCAGACGAAAAGCAAGGCAAGAAAACTTGCTTCTAGTTTCAGCTTTTGATGATAATGAGTCATTGTCTTTTGTTTTCTTTTTTCCTGCAATCCTTTTTGACCTTGTTGTATGATTTTTTTCAGGTTGATATTCAATTGGAGTCTGGAGAATACTTCATGAGCGAAAATAAGAAGTCAGAGAAGAAGTGGCAGGAGAAGCAAGAGAAACAGACGGAGAAGAGTACAGAGAAGAAAAGAAAGAGAGATGCTTCATTCCTCCCACCTGAGGTCTCTCTCTCTTCTGCCTTTGTTGCCACAAATATCAAAACCGAGTCTCTCTTCCTCTACTAGAAATTTCAACTCTACTCCTTGGACTTTTAATTGCAGGAACCTACCAAGAACAGCAACAACTCAAACAAATCTGAGGAGAGCAAGAAAGATTTAACCGAGTTAACACAATCCTTAAAGGTAATGATTCTGTTCTGGGTGAGTTAGTTGGTACTGAGTTGTTTTTGTTGTTGTTGTTGATGATCTGTGGTTTTGTCTTCAGAGCAAGACAAAAGAGTTTAAGAAGCAGAAGAAGACACATGAGAAAGTGAATGCAGAGGAGTTTATTGCTGTTGCTTCTGGTGAAAAATCTTCCAAGAAGAAATCTAAAAGTTACTGAAGATTAAATCTTAAAAGCCTCTTTTTGTTTGGAATTTAAAACATATCTCTATGTATAACTATATAAACAAGTTCAATTTTAATTTTATTGAGTCACTGATAAGTTTTCATGCTTTAGGTCATCTCCAAAGATACACTATTTGTTCTTCTATAATTTACATTAAAATAAAATAATTTTATGGAAAATTATTAATATACCACATTTTATTACTATTTTTTATTTTATTTTAATCATTTTTACTTTTATTTTTTAAGAAAGACAAAAATGATTATAATTTTAAGATTAATTAATTTAAAACTTTTAGAGTTGAAAGATTGGGAGTAAAATTTTGGAATGTAAAATTAAATATTTTAATTAATATATGAGGTTTTTTTAAAAAAAAAAATATTTTATTGAAAGTAAAATAATAATATCAATAATGTAGTAAATTTTTTTAAAAAAATCTAATTTTATTATAAAATAACTTTTAATTTAATAATTTATTATATAATAGCGTTATCCTATAATAAAATTAATAGTGTGCGATTGGAGATGATTTAAAAAAAAATTATCTAAATACTTTTTCTAAAATATATTCAAAAATTATTGGAAAAGTAAAAGTATCACTTGCTTTCTTTATTGATTTGTTCTTTCTCTTTTAATGTTTTTTCTTTTTTTTTATAAAGTATTATTTGATACATGCATAATTCCTTACCAAACTAAATAAAATAAAATATATTAAAAGATTCTCATTAAAAATAGACATAAATTTAGATATCCACTCTAAAGTCAGTGTGTTTTGCATTTCCAAACCACCTGCAAATATTTTCAAAAGCTAATTTATAAAAATAATTTTGTCGCTTATTAGGTTAAAGATATATTTATATTTTGTTTCTTATATTCTCCTATTCTGTTAGCTCCACAAATAGAAAGTGAGAGAGGAAAATCAATGTGTCGTCGCGATTCTCTGTAAAAAAAGTCGCCGCCGGAGAATCTGAGCTCTCGCCGATCGTTTTCTCCACCGATTTTTTGTGATTTTCCGGCGATTCCGCTCGGTCCTCATTTTCCGGTGATTTTCATACACTTGTCAAGTAAAAACATTTCTTCAGCGACACGAGTTTTATTTGGGTTTCTGGAAATAAGAATCAGTAACAGACAGTATGGGCTTGACCCTCCTTGTAAAGGTTTAGACTTTACACGAATAGACTTAGTCTGTGTGTTGATAGGTTTTGAGTGAGAGACAGTTAGGTTGTAATGGGAGATATAACTTGGGTTGAGGAAGGTAATAGCAATTTGACTAGTTCAAGGAAAAGGAGAGCTAGACCTAAGCGTTTCGAGTTTATAGGATGGGGTTCAAGACAGCTCATTGAGTTTCTCCAGTCTCTTGGTAAAGATACAACCACCAAGATCTCTAGGTTTGAGGTTAGTGAGACTATCTCAAGGTACATTGCTGAGAATGGGCTGTTAGATTCGTCGAACAAGAAGAAAGTTGCGTGTGACTATAGGTTGATGTCGCTTTTTGGGGTTAAGACGATACTGAGGATTAAAGTGTATGATCTTCTGGAAAAGCATTATGCAGAGAATCAGGATGATGCAGATTTTGATTATCTTTATGAGGATGAGGCTCAGATTATAAGTCATTCGGAGAAGATGGTTAAGATAAGAAAGGTTGTTCAGAAACCTAGAGGTATTTTTGCTGCAGTCGTGAGTGAGAATGTCAAGCTGCTCTACTTGAGGAAGAGTTTGGTTCAGGAGCTGGTTAAGTCTCCGGACACCTTTGAGGGTAAGATGTTGGGAAGTTTTGTGAGGATCAAGTCTGACCCTAATGATTATCTTCAGAACAACCCTTATCAGCTTGTTCAGGTCACAGGTAATTTTTCTGAAAGTTTATATTGATTTCTGATTATGTTGGCTTTCTTAATCACATCTTTAAGCTTCTGTCCGTATGTTTAAAGGTATCTTGTCTGCTGTAGAAAGTTGAGCTCTCTTTGCACTTTTGTTTTGTTTGTTATCTAGGCGTGAAGAAGGAGCCTGGGACTGACGGTTTTCTTCTTCAGGTTACAAATTGTGTGAAAGACGTTTCTATCTCTGTGCTATCTGACGATGATTTCTCCAAGGTAATTTTCTTAAAAATATTGTTCATTTCTCAAATTTTGTGCTTCCAGTTGATGGCAAATCAGGTATATGTGTGCTCTGAGAACCGCCCATTGGGGTTTCTAGGTATCTAGATGTACTATTATTCCATTATTAAATTGTTTGACGCATGTTCATTCTAGCCTTATAGTTTATGATTTATCATAGCTTTTATGTAAAAAAATTGCAGGAAGAATGTGAAGATTTGCATCAGAGAATAAAGAACGGTTCTCTTAAGCAGCCCACAATTGTAAGTTTATTTTTCTTTTAAGAAGGCTAAGATACTTGTTTGGGCGGCTCTCTGTTAAAGATTAGCACTTATCTGTCACCTATCCCAACTACTCTCTCACCTCTCTGCTTATAGCGTTTAAATTTTTTGTATTTTGTGGCGGTTTAAACAAAATTCATTTGAACTTTCGGCTAGGTGGAGATGGAAGAAAAGGCTCGAAGTTTACATGAAGAACAGACAAAACATGTATTCTACTTACTATACCTCGCTCTTGATCATGACTTCAAGTTTTAACTGTGTTTTCAAGCTGAAAAAGCTACCGTTGGTCCTATTTCTTTTGACTGACTCAACTCTTGGCTACTGAACTTATTAGTGGCTTGGAAGAGAATTGGCATTATTACAAAAGCGTATTGCTCGGGCCACTGAGAAGGGATGGCGAAGAGAATATCCTTTTTTACTATATATATTTTGGTATACTCTAAAATGAATAAATATCATTCGGATAGTGAGATCTTTGCTAATTGTTTTTTCTTGATTCTATGAGTTGTTACGCTGTCTGAGTATCTGGAAAAAAGAGAGCTACTTCAGACTCCAGAAGAACAGTCCCGGCTACTCCGTGAACTTCCAGAAGTTATTGGAGAGGAACTTATAGTACCAAACCCTGAAGCGTCCCCTGAGGCTCATAAGAGTGACAATGAACAACAACTGAGCGAATCTCCAATATCGAGCATCCAAGAAACCCCAGAAGCCCGCAACCTCTTTGGTGGAGAAGATCAACAATGTAATGGTTTTCTGATGTCAAACTCCAGCACAACTCCGGGAATCAAGTCTTATGCGGTGGACTTAAATCGGAGATTGCCAACATGGACTGCTTCTGCAGGTGCGTCATAGCATGTGTAGGGTTCTTGTTTCACTGTGATGCATCTTACCATGGCTATGCTGGTTTATAGAGGAATTGATATAGCGATCTTCTAAAGATTCGAGATTGCTTAAAAGAATGAGATGTTGTGGAACTAGTTCTAAACCGAAATCTTCTTAATTTTAGGTGATGGATATCTTCATAGAAACGTAGAGCAGCCAGCAAATGGCATCACTGGAGAAGAAACACCGACTAAAGAGCCTGAAGTTTCTCAACTGCAGTCAAGCATACCAGTATTGAATCATAACAACGTTGCTCAAGCTCAACCAAATCCACCAGAGATAATAGAACTGAGCGATGAAGATGAGAACGATGATGGAGAGACTCTAGACCCTACAGTTGAACATGTTCAGGTTCTGTCTTATGATAAAGAGAAGGCAAACTGGTTATACAAAGATCCTCAGGGTGATATACAGGGACCTTTCTCTCTCAAAGAACTCAAAGCTTGGAACGATGCAGAGTACTTCTACAAAGGCTTCAAGGTTTGGATGACCGGACAGAGCCTGAGCTCTGCAGTTTTACTAACCGATGTTCTTCGTCAAGTTTACTAAAAAGTGGTTTCAGTGATCTTTTATCATCTGGATTTGTCTTTAAATTCATTAGGTTTTGCTCCTCCTTTGAAGTAAACAGCAAATAAAAGAAAACCGAGGTAGCATTGTTATGATCTTAAAGTTAAGACTCCATGAGATGAACAGATTATTGTTTTATCATATCATTTATTCTGCAGATTCTTTGTCTATATCTATAGTGATTAGTGAATCTTGTTGACAATGAGTGTTAATTGTCTATATCTGACCTTGCAATCAATTGTTATAGGCGAATATCTCAGAGGTTGATTAAGTGCTTAATCTTCCATATCTCACTTTTACTTACATTCATCACCAAGGTCTAAACCAGGGTATACAGAGCCAGAGTTGCTTACTTTGTTTCCTTTATCATCTCCAAAGTCGAGTGGCAAATTAGTCCTAAGCTTGTTTCTTCCTACTACCCCAAACATTATGTACATGTAGCATTTTCACAACAGTAACATTGAAAGAGAAAGACTGTTTCACTTACATAACCTCAGTCAAGATTTGTCTCTGTAACATTTCTGCAATGTTTTTTTTTTTTGTGTAGACCTTTATGATCTAGCTTTTATGTAGTAGCTTTGCATCTTGTTTCAAATCCAGGCAGAGAGGTTTTATTGTGTTCCAAGTACAAAAATAAGTAATTTTTGCTTCTCAGAGTCTGAAACTAAACCACATGATCTTAAATATCTTATTCGAAAAATTCCCACAAACTAACAGAAAAATTCACTCAAGGAACAAGCTTGAATATTCACTCAAGTCCTTTACACATTTTTCTTACACCTACAACTTAAGAGCACTACCATCACAAAGGTATTTCTCAGACGTTACCTATGAGCCGTTGGTGTATGAGGCATGGTATAGGGCATCTGAGCCATGTTCATTGGTGCACCAGGAACCACTGAGCCAGGGACTGGAGCAGCAAAAGCCATGTGAGGTGGAGCTGAGAGGTTCACAGGTGTTCCAACTGCTGAGACCAATGGTCCACCTACTGGTTGACCTATGCTGGGTGTTCCATACACAGTAGGTCCCGGTGATGGTTGGGATGCGGCTTGCTTGGCTGTTTTGTTTCCTCCTGCAGCAACAGCAGCAGAGACGGTATTGTTGTTGTTATTGTTGTTCTGACCAGTGATCGGTCCTTGTGGAGTTGAGACATCTGCGTCACCAACACTAGTGATGTCGTGAATGCTTGTTCGTCTTCTCTCTTTGTTCATTGAGTTTAGACGAATGAAATACTTTTGAGCATGGCTCGCCACTTGAGTCGGTGTTCTTGTTACCACAAAGTTACGAGAAATGCTACGCCAATCACCTTTCCCGTACTTATCCAAACCAAGAAGAAATAACCTGCAACACAGAAGAGGACAAAAACTATTATTAGTTCATAAGAATCATTGCATAACCAACAAAGGCATAATCTTCATGGCCATAGTTTCAAACATGAAACCCACACAGAAGCCTACTAACAGAACCAGTCTAAAACCAATAGCAAACATCACAATACCGGTTTTGTCTTGTATTAAACTCTCACAGCAAAACATTAAAACAAGAAAGAGTAAACCTCACTGTTGCATTGATGTTATTGAACACGAAGGAAACACAGAGAGCATGGATGCAGCAAACAGATTTGCATCAGAAATAAACAAAGATCACACCTGTGCTCATCCTCAGTCCAGGCAATACCCTTTCTTCTTTCTTGATCTGCCTTTGCTTTACTTCCCTGGTTAGACTCACCCGCATGACTGTTTCCTCCTTTCTTAGTACTTCCTCCATCAACACCATCACCATTTGATCCTTGAGGAGAACCATAGGAAGGAAGTGGCACACATCCTGACTCAATCCTACTAACATCCTCAACTAAAATCTCGTAATGTTCTTTAATCTGCTCAACACTTTTTCCCGGAACATCTGCAGCAATCTTCTCCCACTTATCCTCAGATTCATCTGTATAACTAGCAAGAGCTCTCTCAAAGGCTATATCATCTTCCCTACTCCACACAGAACCATCACTAACTTCCTCCACAGTCATTATTCCAAATCAAACCCACCAAAAATCCGATAGAATAAACCTTAAACCCCTCTCTAAAATCTGAGATTCCAACCAGAATTCACGCAAAGTTGAGACCTTTAGGGTTCCTCAAACTCAGATCTTCCAAGTATAAACTGAACCCAGGACTTGAAATCAAAATTCCAGCGAGAGAGAATCTAATCGAAAAGGGAATCTCTAACTCTGCAGAATCAAATTGCCTAAAAATAAGGGAGATAAACCCTACAAGATGATAACTTTGCCGTACTCTACAGGGGGAACTAAGAACAGAGAAGTGAAAAGAGAGAGGAGTTCACGAGGAAGAGCAGAAGAAAAAAAAGATTGCAACTTTGAAACGAAAGAGAAGATTAGGGATTCAGACAAGTTGAAGGAGAGAGAAGAGAGAGGAGAGGTCAAAACGCCATTGTTAAAGAAACAGTGATAACCATAATAAGCTCTTACACCATTGATAGCTACAGTTTTCACAGCTCTGCTCTGCTGTTTTTTCTTTTTTTTTACTTTTATTTATTTTTCTTAGACTGTACCTTATTTCTCTCTTTAAATTACTCACTTTTTTCCAAGAAATCATGTTTTAAAAAATGTTTTAAAAATTCAGTTTTTACATTTCCAAATGGTAATTAGTTATAAATTTTAAATATTACTAAAATTTTGTTAGTTAAAAAAAACTATGGAAATAGTTGATTACGAAAAGTAATGTATTAACTAAAATTTTAAATGTTTTTTTTAATTAATTAAAAATTTTAAAATATATTTTTGAAATAGAAAGAGTTTCTTTTTGGTTTACAAGTTTTTTTTTGTTTTAATGTAAATTATTTTGGTTTTTATTTTCTTTTTACATGGGCCAACCAGTAAATCTTTAATGGGTCTGAATTGGACTCCTAAAACCAAATGTAAGCAGACCAAAACTCCTAATGTTTTTTTTTGTCTTAACCAAATGATATCCATAAATACCAAGCTAATATTTTTCCAATATTCGTTAATATATGGACATAATCTAAATTACAAGTTAAATTTCATCAAGTGATAGTTCACTTGATGTGTATATATATTTTAATTATCAACTTTGGAATCGTATTATATTAGATTAGGAAAGAAATTGAAAAATGGACAAAGAAGATAGGGAAGAAGATGTTGACATCTTATCCACCAAAAAAAATATCCTATCAGACTGGTCCCCCTTCCCAACTTGTCCCATCAATTCACAGATCTCTTACCATTTTATCTCTTTCCATTTCTCGAATTTTCTAGGTGGTGGTTAACTTCTGGTTTGAAATGTAAAAGTTACACACTAGATTTTAGATTCTAGCTATTGCGTCTAATCACAATGATACAAATTAACCCAAAACAGTAGCATCCTTCATTTGATTGTTCCCAAAACGTTACTCCACAAGTAATCAAACAAACAATGAAGAAACAAGAGTGTAAGCAAAAGAGCAATTAGAGCTCTTTCTTACACAACTTGAATGAGGTTTTTAAACTAACACGAATACATTAACCTCTTCTCCTTCTGAAGTAGTTTTGCATCCACAAAACTCTAAAAGTGTTCTTCAGATTTTTATTTCCATGGAGTATAATAATAGCAAATACCCTGCAAAAAAAGCATACGACTATGAAAGACCAAAGAAACTATAGACTCCGAGAGCTCAGTACTGACACACAAAACTATTATCTTGTTATCGAAACACTCAACTAGATCTTTGTTTCTAAGTTAGCAACAAGATATTAAAAAAGAGCATGGACTGGAGATGAAAACCTGTCTTAACAAAGGCTTTTAAGCAGCAGCCTGTAGCAACTCCCTTTCAGCACGTTCTCTGATCCTTCTCTCAAGCTCCGGCCTAAAGTGTCTTATCAAACCTTGCACGGGCCATGCAGCTGCATCACCCAATGCACAGATTGTGTGTCCTTCGATCTGTTTTGTTACCTCTTGAAGCATATCAATCTCTTCCAGCTTTGCATTGCCAACTTTCATCCTCTCCATGATCATCCAAAGCCAACCTGTCCCTTCTCTGCAAGGAGTGCACTGCCCACAGCTTTCATGTTTATAGAAGTAAGAGAGCCTCGCAATTGCATCCACAACATCGGTTGATTTATCCATCACAATGACCGCTGCAGTTCCTAGCCCTGATTGGACAGCCTTGAGCGCATCAAAATCCATCAGCACATCTTCGCACACGTTCTTAGGAATCAAAGGGACAGAGGAACCTCCAGGAATGATGGCAAGTAGGTTGTCCCAACCACCCCTAACACCTCCACAATGCCTCTCAATAAGTTCCTTGAGAGGTATACTCATCTCCTCTTCAACCGTACATGGCTTGTTCACATGTCCCGATATACAAAACAGCTTTGTCCCAGAGTTGTTCTTCCTACCAAAACTCGAAAACCACTCAGGTCCACGCCTTAAAATGGTGGGAGAAACAGCCACTGTTTCAACATTGGTCACAGTTGTGGGGCAACCATATAAACCAGCATTAGCAGGGAACGGAGGCTTCAACCTAGGCTTCCCTTGCTTCCCTTCAAGGCTCTCAAGAAGCGCAGTCTCTTCACCACAAATGTACGCACCAGCACCAAAGTGGATATAAACATCAAAATCATAACCAGAACCACATGCATTCTTCCCTAAAAGACCAGCTGCATATGCTTCTCTTCTCGCCTTCTCAAGATTCAAACGCTCATTCACATACTCACCCCTGATGTAAATATACGCCGCACTAGCTCTCATCCCCACACCAGCAATCAAACACCCTTCCAACAACTTGTGAGGGTCATGACGCATAATCTCCCTATCTTTACAAGTCCCAGGCTCACTCTCATCAGCATTAACAACCAAATAAGAAGGACGTCCATCAGAGACTTTAGGCATAAAGGACCACTTAAGACCAGAAGGGAAACCAGCACCGCCGCGACCACGAAGACCAGACCTTTTCATCTCATTAACAATCCAATCAGTACCCTTGAGCACCAAATCTTTGGTCCTATGCCAATCACCTCTCTTCATAGCCCCCTTGAGAAAAGGGTCATGAAGACCATAGAGGTTGGTGAAAATCCGATCTTCATCCTTGAGACCACCGAAATGAGTCTTTTCCGGTGGCGGAGGAGGTGGTGGTGGCTGTGGAGTGGCGGAAGTGGACGCAGCTTGAGTGTTGAATGAACTCAGAGATGGAGCCAATCTGTTACTTCCCTTCAAAACAGATACTGCTCTCTGCAAGCCAAGAATACCCCTCACAGGTGCCTGTAATCAAATGCATACAACATAGAGGTTATATAAGCAAAAATGTATTCAACATCAGTGCTATGATCAAAGTCTGAAGTTTCCAAAACCTTAACATTTGAGATCGAGACAAAGCATAACCTAGAAACTGAAGATCATCAAAGTGAAACTGATTACATACCATGGATCGTGAAGAGCTCGGACAGGTAGAAAGACTTAGCCTTTGTTCCTTTAAGGCCACGCGTATGAGAAACAGAGGAGGAAGAAGGTTGTCGGTAGCTCGGACAGACACCTGAGACCGATGAACTCGAGATAACTGTTTGGTTCAGCTTAGACCGTGTCGTCTCGACGTTTGGGCCTTTATCAGGCCTGACCCAAATAATCTAGTCCGGTTTCTTTTAACAAAATGTTTATTTAGGCTGTATTAATCAGGAAAGCCCATTAAATAAATATATCCAATTAAAAAGCTACCACCGCCATTAGGCCCATTATACTTTTTGTCTTATTTTGTCGGCGTGCCACCTAAGGCGATGGAGTTACGTGATAAGTCATTTCTCTTATCATATCCTTATACAAATATAAGATCAGTAACTTATCATACCCTGCTTATAGGTTTGTTTCCACTGATGCTCGCATTGTCAGTTTCGAGAGTCTCTTCTACGATTCAAAATCCCTAATCTCCTTTTTTTTTTCTCTTTCTCTTTCCTCTCACCTTTATATATTAAAATTACTTTATTTCCATCTCTCTATAAATATTAAATCGTCACCCCACAAGTGCTCAAAAGCAAATCCTAGCCAAAAAGAAAAAAAAAAAAAACGAAACCCTCTCTGTCTCTCTCGCGAGCGTTCCCAGATTCTTCGATCTGCGAGAAAAAAAACCTATAATCTACAGGTTACTCCTCCTTTGACTCTCTTCTTCTTCTTCACCTTGATTTGTTTCCTTAGGTTCTACGACTTGATTAATTAAATTTTTAAGGTTTTTTAATTTGTTTTTTTTTCTGTCGGAAGATTTGGTTTGTCTGGTTTGTTGCAGATCTCTCATTTAATGCATGTGTGTTTGATCTTATTGCAGTAATGACTTCTCTGAGCAGGGAGCTTGTGTTCCTGATTCTCCAGTTTCTCGATGAAGAGAAATACAAAGACACCGTTCACAGGTTCTTATTATTAACCTCAATTTTGGAAATAATTAAACTAATTTATGGTTTTAAAAATGTTGATTAATAAACCGTAGATTGGAATTGGAGTCTGGTTATTACTTCAACATGCGTTACTTTGAGGAGCTTGTGACTAATGGTGAGTGGGACGAAGTGGAGAAGTATCTCTCTGGTTTCTCTAAGCTTGATGATAATAGATACTCTATGAAGATCTTCTTTGAGATACGAAAGCAAAAGTATCTCGAAGCTTTAGATAAGTAAGCTCCTTTCTTGAGTTATGTTAGCTTAGCTTATGTGGTTTTGTGTGTGTGTCTCTCACTACTTTTATTCCTCCTTTTGTTAGGCGTGATCGTGCGAAAGCTGTTGACATTTTAGTCAAGGATCTGAAGGTGTTTGCAGGTTTTAATGAAGACCTGTTCAAGGAAATTACCTTGCTTTTGACATTGGATGACTTTAGGTTTGTATAACTAAAATGTTTTCGCCATGGATGCTTATATATGTATTATTGAGATTGTTTATCATTCATCAAATTTTTTATTTGCAGAGCCAATGAGCAGCTCTCCAAGTATGGGGATACAAAGTCGGCAAGGGGTGTAATGTTTGGTGAATTAAAGAAGCTGATAGAGGCTAATCCTCTTTTCCGTGATAAACTTCAGTTTCCTGTTTTGAAAAGCTCAAGGTTGCGGACACTAATAAACCAAAGGTGCTTGCAAATTTTCTATTGTGTCTTTTTTAGTGTAATCATATTTGTATGAATGACTAAAACCTTAAGATTTTCTGGAATTTCTTGTAGTTTAAACTGGCAGCATCAGCTATGTAAGAATCCTAGGCCGAATCCTGACATCAGATCTCTCTTTCTGGACCATACTTGCAACCAACCGAACCAACCGAATGGTGCGCGAGCTGCATCGCCTGGTACAAATCATTTAATGGGTAGTGGTGTTCCTAAGATGGCAGGGTTTCATCCATTATCAGCTCATGGTGTAAGTGCCGAATGATTATGTTGCCGTTACCAGAAATAGTTTTTTTTTCTATGCTGAAATGTTGCCTCATGTTTTGGACAGATGTTTCAGCCTGCACCAGGACCAGGTGGACTCCCAGCTAATCTTTCAGGGTGGATGGCTAACCCATCTGTCGTGCCTCATCCTTCTGCTGCACCTTCAGGTCCTATAGGCTTGGGTTCTCCAAACACCGCAGGTTGTCTATTTGTTGAACGCTTTGTGTTATATTTCTGAAAGTTGTCATCGCTTCCATTCATGAGAAAAGTAATTATGGAAAAATAATCAGAAATAGACCTGCCAATGCTATCTTATCTTAGTATTTTACCCTTATCACAATTTTTAAATCCATTTATTTTTAACAATTTTATTTGACTTGAAACACTGTGTTAGCAGCTATGTTAAAGCGCCCTCAGACTCCTTCAGGTCCTACTCCTATGGAATATCAAACTGCTGATTCTAACCATGTTTCGAAGAGGTCAAGGCCGTATGGAACCTCAGAGGAGGTACCCATCAATACTAATCTAGCTGTTAAGTATCTAAGAGTTGGTATAAGTGTCTCAGCTATTCTCTTTAGAGAGAACTACGATTTTAGGTTCTATACTTGTGAGATGCGGATGATGAAAAATGTGGCAGAAGAGCTTGAGAGATAGCTTTTCCATTCCACGCATTCCTTTTCTCAGGGTGGTTAATTTCCTGTGGTTTTCAACTGTTTTTCTTTCTTTCAGGGGGGTAATATTCCAGTAAATATTTTGCCAGTTACATATGCTGGCCATCCCCATGGACATAATACATTGTCACCTGATGACTTGCCCAAGGTAGTTGTTACAACTCTTGCTCAGGGTTCACCTGTCATGAGCATGGACTTCCATCCAATTCAGCAAATTTTACTATTGGGTATGTCCTATGAAGCCTTACTCTCAAACGTGCAGATTCTGTATTTTCATTTCTTGCTTTTTATTTTACTTAATTGATTAAGGGTGTTGAGAATATATGTTATCATGCCAGTTGGTACAATTGGTGGTGATGTTTTCCTCTGGGACCTGGGTGCTCGTCAAAGGATTACAGAGAAGGGTTTTGATGTCTGGAAGCCTGATTCGTGTTCGAAAGAATTGCAGGTTTACCTCTCCACCTTTTGATATTTTCCCATACTGTCTAGGAAGAAGTGATTTAATTATTTTGAATCGTGGACAGGCATCTTTGAACGCTGATGCGACGGCATCGGTAAATCATGTGGCATGGAGTCCCGATGGAACACTCTTTGGTATGCCAACTGTTCTCCAGCAAATTATTTTCTCTAAGAGCAAGGGAAAATTTTTGTATTAAATTGTAAGGTCATTCACATAACAGAAACAGTCACTAAACATGGGAAACCTGCACATTGTTTTCATATTTCAGGCGTGGCATACTCAAAAAGCATTGTGCATATCTATTCCTTTCATGGGGGCACTGACATACGAAACCATTTGGAGGTTCGTTTACCAGTTATTCCTTTCAATCATATCAGTCACGGTAGTTGGTACTAGCTGTTCGTATATTCAACATAACTTTACAATTTGGTTTTGTCTTTCCTCTGACTGCAGATTGAAGCTCACACAGGAAGTGTTAGCCATCTTGCCTTTTCATATCCTAACAAACAACTATCTGTTGTTACTTGTGGCGATGACAGAGTCATTAAGGTTTGTCTTTCTGACTATCTATGTTCTATTGGCACTTTAGTGGTTGGCATGACTAACGTGAACTAAAATAATCCAAAGGTTTGGGATGCTGTTACCGGCGATAAACGGTTTACTTTTGAGGGTCATGAAGCTCCCGTGTTCTCTGTTTGTCCTCACTACAAGGAAAATATTCAGGTAACAAGTGTTGTTTCTTTTTGTTGTTGATGTAACTTACAATCAGTCTCATTGTTGCTCTGATTCATTTTTCTATCATGACATCAAATACCATTGGATATAATTGTCGCCTGACTGAATGTGGTGTGTATAGATTTTACTTGTAGACTAGAAGCCCCTATACTGTTCCTTTCTGTCTACCGGATGAAAACCTACGTATGAGAGAAATTTTCACTAATACATTCTAGGTCCTTTACAGTTTGTCTTCTCAACAGCAACTGATGGAAAAATAAAAGCTTGGTTGTATGACAATGTCGGTTCAAGAGTTGACTATGATGCACCTGGCCATTCTTCGACAAGAATGGCATACAGCAGTGATGGAACAAGGTTCATCCAACTTTCTCAAATTGTCTCAGCATTTCATAAATGTTTGACTGTTATCTTATAGTTTGAAATTAAATAATTGAATAACATGCACCAGGTTGTTTTCATGTGGTACAAACAAAGAGGGAGAGTCCTTTTTAGTTGAGTGGAATGAAAGTGAAGGCTCTATAAAAAGAACATATCTCGGCTTGGGACAACGGGCTGCAGGGTTTGTGCAATTTGACACAACCCGGAATAGATTCTTAGCTGCTGGTGATGAGTCGACTATCAAAATATGGGACATGGACAACACAAATCCTTTGACAACTATTCATGCAGATGGTGGCTTACCGGTAATAATACTCAATGATCGTGGCCTCTTGCTATTTCTACTACTTCTCATGTAGCAGCTAATTGTCCGTGGAAAACCTGCAGGCTTCTCCTTGTGTTAGATTTAATAGGGAAGGAATACTTTTAGCTGTCTCAACCAATGACCATGGTGTTAGAATTCTCGCGACTGATGATGGAATTAGGTTGCTGAGAACAGCAGAAAATCGCTCGTTTGCCCCCGTCATGAAGGTATATTTTCTTGGATTTTATGTCTGTGGACTTCATAGGCATTTTGTTTATACAATCTGGTGTGCAGGTTCCTGCAGGTGGTGGTTTTGGTTCTTCAAGTGCAAATGCAGGAATAACTATGGCAGATCGAGCTACCTCTTTTGCAGCTATGGAGGTGAGTTGAAGTCTGAATTTGGGTGGTATCCTTGTAGTCTACTGAATATTTACTGTATGACTAAACAGTTTAAGTTATTCAGAACAATGAAGTGCGAACACTAGCGGATGGGAAGCCCAGAATCGCTGATGATTTAGGTGAACGATCTAGAGCCTGCAAAGTTACAGAGATTACAGAGCCATCTCAGTGCTGCTCCTTGAGGCTTGCCGACAATGTGCCAGTGACGAAGGTAATATATTATGCTTCTATCCGCAGGCTAATACTATCTTTACATAACGAAATGGTTACAGTTAAAAAGTGTGAGTTTCAGGTTTCCAGATTAATTTACACAAATTCTGGATCTGGAGTATTGGCCTTGGCATCTAATGCAGTGCACAAGCTGTGGAAATGGCAGAAAAGCGATCACAATCTGGCTGGAAAGGTCTCCTTACCTCCTTGATTTAGTTTCCTTGTACATTTGTTGTTTATGGTTATGATCACTTCTCAAACTATAGCCTTCATTTATTTTCTTCTAGGCAACGGCTAGTGCACAACCAGTATTATGGCAACCTGCAAGTGGGATTATGATGATGACCAATGAGACAAGTGATACAAACCCTGAAGAAGCTATTCCTTGTTTTGCTCTGTCAAAGAATGACTCCTACGTTATGTCAGCGTCAGGAGGAAAAATCTCATTGTTCAACATGATGACATTCAAGGTGACTAAACCGTATCTTCCTTTGTTTTACCAGCATGGCATTTTCGAAGAAGTTCAGAGAATTTTCCTGTCATAAAATCTATATGGAAGTATCCGGTTACAAAGCTGAAATCACCACCGTAGCGTTCTGATAGTTTGAAATAATGAAAGATAGATTTGAAAACGTTTCATGCTCTAATGATGTATTATCTTAACCTATAGACTATGACGACGTTCATGCCTCCACCGCCTGCAGCAACATTCCTTGCGTTTCATCCTTTGGACAATAATATCATTGCCATTGGCATGGAGGACTCATCTATCCAGATCTACAACGTTCGTACGGACGAGGTATTGTCTGGAATGAAATTATGATAGCTACTATTGGGTGGTATAAGTCATGAACTTACAATGACGAGTTGCATGCTTTTTATGCTATAGGTGAAAACCAAGTTGAATGGTCATCAGAACAGGATAACAGGTCTTGCTTTCTCACAGACACTGAACATTCTTGTTTCTTCGGGTGCTGATTCACAGGTAAGAGTAATTGTGTTGTGAGTATTAGCTTCTTTGAGAAGTTAAGTAAAACTGTAATAACTTGCTTACATTCTGGGGGCTCTTTAGTTGTGCGTTTGGAGCATGGATGGATGGGAGAAGCAAAGTAGTAAGTATTTGAAAGTTCAACACGGAAGATCAATGCCACCAGTTGCAGATACCCGCGTGCAGTTCCATCAGGATCAGATTCATCTGTTGGTTGTCCATGAGACGCAAATAGCCACTTACGATGCTCAGAAACTGGATTCATTGATGCAGGTACTTAACTAATAAAACTTAGAATGAAACTAATGTGTATTACAGCAGACTCATACTATCAAATGAAAACAGTGGTTTCGACGGGAAGCGACAGGTCCAATCACGTCAGCTACATATTCATGTGATAGCCAGTCAATCTTTGTGAGCTTTGAGAATGGTAGTGTCGATGTCCTCACTGCTTCAAATCTCAGATTGAGATGTCGGATTAACCCAACTGCTTACTTACCTCCAAACCCAAGGTGAGTATTGTTTTCATTACATAACTAATAACTTGTGAGGTAATGATGAAACATGTGTGGTTTTTTGCAGCGCAAAAGTATATCCGCTAGTGATCGCAGCTCATCCATCAGAGACTAACCAGTTTGCAGTAGGGCTCAATAACGGCGCAGTCCATGTGGTTGAACCATCGGAAACAGAAGGCAAATGGGGAACCTCACCACCACTCGAGAATGGTGCACCACCACCTGACAACTAACCTTGAAGCCAGCCCTTTATCGCATTTTCTTTTTTTTTTTAAACAATTTACATCATTGACTTGGAAGTTTTGTAGCCTTGCTTGGTAGAGTCGGCGTTTTCGCTTTTGATTTACTCAAAAAAGATCAAAATTTCTCAAACTTCAAACTTTTTCTGGTTGGGTAAAGAGATTAATTTGGTATTATTGGATATAAATATACAAACCCAAAAGTAAATCCCTATAAGCATCACAGCAAACTGATTTCTTCAGAGCCTTTATTCCTTAGGAAAGTAACTGTATCAATGGTTCCTTCGTGTGTACCATGCGGGTATAGCCGGGTGAAACATTGGATTCGGACTTCAAACTTTTAAAAATTTTGGACATAGAAACATGCCCTTATAAAAAGTTTTGGATATAGAAACATGCCTCTAAATTACGAAAAAGTTTCTTTTTAAAAAAATGTTTTCGAGTTTCCGAAATCTCAGATCCGGTCTTGGTACTATGACTGTATGCAAAACTATTATTGATTAATCAGAAGATCTGAATATATGTTCTGGTCATGTTGCCATTTGCCAAGCCTCTGCCCTAAGTCTCACCATTTTCAGGAATACATACAGAAAACATGTTAGGTGAAAGCAAGCAAGATTGCATTAGGAGTGAAAATAGTCTGCACAATATTATTACAAAGGGGATCAAAATGAAATATTATGTAATGGATCTTTACTAAGTGACTTGAAGTAAAGTGTTACAAAACCTCCTTTTCAAGTTTCAGGACGGCCATGAAAGCTTCTTGAGGTACATCAACTCTACCTATGGCTTTCATTCTCTTCTTACCTGCCGCCTGTTTCTTAAGAAGCTTCTTCTTCCGAGAAATATCTCCACCTGAATGAATCAATCATAGTAACAAGTTCAGAGATGGCTTTGTGAGGAACAACACACATCAAAACTAAAAGCTACTTCATTATATATATTTCTGAATAATATTGGTATCAGATAGAATGAATATAAGTTTCTGATAGTACTAGAGGTGTAAAGAGCTTAGGCTCAAGCCAGGTAGTGAAAGGAGGCATGGAAGCAAGGGAATGTGTATTTACCGTAACATTTGGCCAAAACATCCTTTCTGATTGCTGAGAGCGCTTCACTAGCAATCACTTTTGATCCTATACAAGCCTGCACATGTATATGTTTATGTCAAAACCAGCTTCCATGGTTTGTATAGTCTAGGGGGCATCTTCAGATAACCAATCAGGATCAAGTTAAGTTTAATAAATTCAGAAGAGGAAGATCTAAGATCTAATCCCTCAGATGTGCCTAAGGCCCTCAGTGGAAGAATAAAAAAACTCCAAGCATCCATAGAAAACTATAAGTTATTCAGAAGCAAAATCAAATGATATATAAAAGCTTAAATGTAAATCACCTGGATGGGCACTTTAAACATTTGTCGCGGAATAAGCTCTTTGAGTTTTTGAGTCAAAGCTCTCCCAACAGAATATGCCTGGAAGGATAGTTCAAAATGATTACACAGTACTGTGAGGACAGGACTCTTTCATAACTCAATGCTAAATATTGGGAGATGTACTAATCTTAGAGGTAAGAGCTTTAAGCAAACAGGAACAGTTCTAAGGCTTTACACATGAGTTGTGAGGAAGCAAACGTACTTATGCTAAGTTCAACAAAATTCAGATTAATAAGCTTTACTAACCAACCTTGTCTCTGTGTACAATGGTTGACAAAGGTTCCACCAATTCAGCATTAATCAAAATATCCAGTTTTATCAGGTCGCTTTCTCTGTACCTGCAAACGTATACAATATAGATGCTAAGAAATATAGATCTGCTAAAGTTTTTACATCACTTGCTGAATTTAATTACTAAGAAAGTTATATAAATTTTCATCCTTGAAATAGACTGACGAGCTTCTAAGTTAATCAACTAAAACTCAAGACATGCATCACTAAGTAAGAGATGATCTGTGCAATAAAAGTCAGTGGAACTAACCCAACAACTGAGTATTCCATGCTAGCATATCCCTTGGTCCTGGACTTCAACTGATCAAAGAAATCTCCCACCATCTGCAAAATAGCAGGGAGCCAATGACGATCAAGAGTGACATACCTAACCTTTCATTGTGATTATCTGAACAGTGCAAAGCCAAAACCTCACCTCTGCAAGGGGTAACTCATAGAGGAGAGAAGCTCTGTTCTCAGCTATATATTTCATTTCTTTGAACTCCCCTCTTCTATCTTGAGCCAGCTCCATAAGCGCACCGATGTAGTCTTTTGGTGTAAGCAACTCAATCTGTATGATATCATTTTGCAGTAACTATATGTAATTCCAAGAAACGTGCCATCAGCAATATTAATGCGGTAAAAATGTAACCTTAACGTATGGTTCTTCAACTGATTTCCTTAGCCCAGGTTGTGGAAGGAGAGATGGGTTTGAGCACATAGTCTGCAGAAACATCAATTTAAATGGTAGTAAGGCTCTAGATATCAAGAAAGGATGTAATTTCCTGAGAAGATCAATATTAAAAAGTATAGGATCAAGAGGAAATTACAGTATCACCATTTACAGTGTGCACTTTATATACAACACTTGGAGCAGTGGTGATAAGATTTAAGTTGTATTCTCTCTCTAGCCTTTCCTGCAAAGAAGATGAACTGGAGCATAAGTAATAAAGCATGCTATATTTCACTTTGAAGACTTCCATCAACTTAGTGTAGCAAATAATCAAACAAAATACTTCTAAACAAGATGAGCAAACATGTCTGACCTGCACAATTTCCATGTGGAGAAGACCCAAGAAACCACATCTAAAGCCAAAACCCATGGCACTTGAAGTCTCAGGCTCAAACTGCACAATAGCAACCAAGTTGAGAACACACCCATATATGAATCTCAGCTAATGTAATCCTTTTTATCCCTAGACCAAATGTGAAAATCATTAACAAAGATTATTATCACTAACAAATATTATTTTCTGTAGGTTCACTTTGCTAATGATACCTTCAAAGCGGCATCATTGAGTTGCAGTTTTTCCAATGCATCTCGAAGATCCGGAAACCTGTCAACACACAACATGTTAAGAAAGTTGCATGAATAAAATCAAAAGTCAGCAAAAGAAACAACAGAAAACTCAGTACTGGTCAGCGTCAACTGGAAACAGGCCACAGAACACCATAGGGGTAGCTTCCTCGTAACCAGGTAACGAGCTTTCTGCCTTTCTGCTAAAGTTTGTTATTGTATCTCCTACCCTGGCATCTGCAACCGATCTTATAGAAGCAGAAATGTACCCCACCTGTAGTTAAGAACACTATCATTTAAAAGATTATGTGCAAAGGAATGTAAATGAAACAAACAAACAAAAATTATGTTCAAAAGAGTACACTACCTCACCAGCATATAACTCATCCACTTGAATTTGATTTGGAGATAGAACGCCGATTTCATCTGCGAAATAGTCCTGGAATTGATGCAAATTTGAGCACATATGAGATACTAATGAAACACAAGAAAGCATTCTTATAAGATAGGCTTCTCCATTATTGCAAATGGAAAGACATCCAAACCAGAGTAGTAGAGAGAGATGTAAAAACCTTTCCGCTTGCCATGAATAGAATCCTGTCGCCTTTCTTCACTTTCCCATCTATAACTCGGAAGTATACGATAACACCACGATATGGATCATAATAACTGTAAACACATGTATTGTGGAAGAACAATATTAGTAGTTAACATGTAACCACTGCATATTTGACAACTAATCAACACAAAAAGTGTTTAACAGGAACTGACTTGACAAGACAATAACCAGTCCAATCATCATATAACAATACAACTTAGACTCTATGCTTCGCCTTCATAATGTTTTTTTTCTAGGAAAAGGTAAAAGTAATCATGGACAGAAAACAAGAAGTGCAAACCTGTCAAAAATTAAGGCTCTGAAGGGTTTTTCTGCAGTTTCGGGAGGTGGAGGTATCCTTTGAACTATTGCATTCAATATATCCGTAATACCTATTCCCTCCTATATCAATAAATCATGTATGCCCCCAAAAATGTAGATAGAGAGTTAGACATCTTTAATCTTTATGAAGCAGAACAACAAAATGATTTTAAAATCTAACCTTTGCTGAGCAGAGTATTGCTTTGCTACAGTCTAATCCAATAACCTATAAAACAATCGCAAAGAATCACAAAACAAAGCTAAAAGGCATAAGGTAAAGTACAAGGAATATCTAAAACAATGTCTAACAGAAGCTAGAACCAAGTTAAATGTACTGATAACATTTTGAAAACAGTAACATAAAAGACTGAGAAGTGTTTTAGTAGACACCAAAGAAGGAATACTATTCATATTATAACTGGCTTTATTTCAAGATTGCTATTACCAACAAACATCATAAAAAGGGCTACACAATGAAGAGAATCACTAACCTCCTCAATCTCCCTGAGAACTTGCTCTGGCTCAGCGCCAGGAAGGTCAATCTTATTCACAACCTGCAAGAAGAAGTCGAGTTCATTTGCTTTATACTTTGGTATACAAACCAAATTGTTGGACAGGAAAGGGACAAAAACACATTGCATTATTGTTTCGTGAATTGTTATAAATCAGATTCAAGAAATTACCAAACGTTAATGATATCATCATTATATCCTAGACTAGCTACTCTTCAATGATATAATAAGTACTACATACACTTGAAAACTTAAGAAGAGAATATAAACCCCAATAAGATGAAGCATGAAACTGTACTTACAGGAATGATTTCGAGGTTGTTTTCTAGAGCCAGATAAACGTTGGCCAGTGTTTGCGCTTCCACACCCTAAACCACATGTAAGGGGAAGTACTTAGAAAGTTTTGTACTAATGTACTTGGTCATAGAAAAAAACTTCACCAAGCACAAAACAGCTAAAGCAAGACAGGCTCCAGGTTTCCACACCATGCCAGAAAATAGTATGTCACGGAAAAAGAAAAAAATCACCTGAGATGCATCCACAACAAGAAGAGCACCCTCACATGCAGCAAGAGATCGGGAAACCTATTAACAAAAGGAAACTTATTCTTCATCAAAACTGCAAGTTAGTCATCTCTACGGATTCATAATGTAACATTCAAACCGCGGGTTCCAAGTAACTTCTCACAGATGACAAACTGAACTTAACTTTAAAAGTTAAACCTTAAACGTATCCGTAGACACTTAAAGTCTAAGTTGGAAAGAACAAATGGATTAGAAGATTGAAGTACCTCGTAAGAGAAATCAACATGACCTGGAGTATCAATCAAGTTGAGGCAATAAGGTGTATCCTCATAAACATAACGCATTCGAGCTGCCTGCACAAAACATACAACAAAAAGGTTACAAAAGTAAGAAGCTTTGTTCTCTTCTCAGTTCACAGAAAATGAAAAATGACTAATACAGAACCTGAAGCTTGATGGTGATGCCTCGTTCTCTTTCTAAATCCATATTATCAAGAAACTGTTCCTTCATATCTCTGTTCTGAACAGTACCAGTCACCTGAAGCAACTTATCCGCCAAAGTAGACTTCCCATGATCAATATGAGCTATGATACTAAAGTTCCTAATCTTCGAAATAGGAACCTACAATTTCAAAAATCCGAACTTTAAATCAGAATCCTCATGGGTTTCAACATATAGACAGAACCTGACCTTCAAAAGACGGTCTTGACCAGAACGGGCGGATAGTTTTGAGCCAGCGTCAGAGAGGTTGCTCTGAGGCTGAGTTCCTGCTGTGGCTTGGCAAAGTATCTGTAGCCTCCGGTTAGAGTGGCGATGGAAGGTAGAGACGGAGACACGACGGAGGGTAGGAGAAGAAGAAGGAGTTCGGGATAAGAAGAACGTTGGAGGAGATAAGTCCATAGCATAAGCCATGGTGGTCATGGCACTGTGTCACTCTTTAGACCTCTTCTTCTGGTTTTGAGTGAAAATGTTTTTTTTTTCTTTTGTCTTTAAGAATTGTGAACCACATGCTATCCGGATCAGACCGGCCCATCCAACGGCCCAAGTCCATTTTGCTTGTACAAGTGCATACACTAAGCCAGAGCAAAACTAAATACACAACTCAACAAAACAGTGTGAACCATGGTGGTTACTGGTTAAAGAGTTCCCAGTAGGTTTCGGTTCGGTTCTGTTTTCAATTTTCAAAAAAGATAAAAATAGATAAATAACTTACTGAACTAACCGGAATAACTAACTAAATTAACCGGAATAACTAACTAAATTAACCGGAATAACTAACTGAATTAACCGGAATAACTAACTGAATTAACCGGAATAACTAACTGAAATAACCGGAATAACTAACTAAATTAACCGGAATAACTAACTGAATTAACCGGAATAACTAACTGAATTAACCGGAATAACTAACTGAAATAACCGGAATAACTAACTGAATTAACCGGAATAACTAACTGAATTAACCGGAATAACTAACTGAATTAACCGGAATAACAAAAAAAAATAATTTAGTAAAAACGAACCAAATTTTTTAAAAATTATATCAAAATATAAACGAAATAAAATAAATTTAACTGAGAAAAACAAATCAATTTTCAGTTTATTTTGGTAAGATTGTGGCCGAACCGAAATACTCCAAACCGAAATATCCGACCTGAAACCGCAGGGCTAATTTATCACATCCTCTGTAATTACACAAAATGGACACAAGAACGAATGTTCCTACACATGAAAAAGAATGATGAATAATGATTTTACAAGCTTTTTTATAAATAAGCAAACGAACACATTTACAAGTCTTTTTGTTCAAAATCGTTGTGCTATGTTCTGGCAATAATATGAGACTTTTAATCAATAATGAGTTGATTAATGTTTTTTTAATCATTTTCTTAGATACAGATCTTCACATGCCTTTGCTTAATAGCAATCCCTCTGAAAAGTCCAAACCTTTCCACAGTTTTTGGTTTTCCTCTTCGTAGGGGTAATAAGAGTGAGAAAAAGGCAAATATTTGGTATTTTACTTATAGAAAACCATTGTTAGGAACGATGCTAAACGCTAGTCCAATAATTGGATTAGCCATAACACTTAATAAAATAACTGTGAATTAAGCGAAAAATATATTGGATAAATTTTTATATTATTTAATATATTACAAAATACATTATTATTTTTTAAAATTAATACATTTTTGTGGTTAAAACTGTATAAAACACACAAATATAAAATATAAATTTAATACGCAAAATTTCTATCAAAATTATGCAAATAAATTGTATTTATGATATTTTAAATCAAATAAATAAATAAAAATAATTATTTATCAAAATTCAAAAAATAAAAAAATAAATTAAACATTCACTTAGATGGCTAGTCGGTTATTTAGACGGCTAAACAATCATTTAGACGGTGAAGTTGTCATTTAGACGATTTAAAAGAACTAAAGCGGATATTCAATGTTTTAAACTGATTTGACATAAATCAAGGCGGATGAATGGTGCCTAGTGCTTAAACGACCGTCTAAGCGGTTACACAACTGATTTTTAAAACATGGTTAAAACAAAAGGACATAAGGTGGGGGTAGACGTTCGGATACCCGTTCGGGTTCGGATTGAGTATTTTAGATTTTCGGATATTTTGGTATAGGGATATATAACATATTCGGGTATTTTCAGACTTCGGATCGGGATCGGGTATTTGAAGTTCAGGTTCGGATAATTCGGATCGGGTTCGATTATTTAAAATTACTTAAAAAAACAAGATCAAAATGAACATAACTCCTGTATCAAAACAAAAAAAAATTGGATTAAATAGAATTGTGTGTTGTAAAATAAAATAATATAATATTAAATAACAAAAATAAAATAGATTTTTAACCAAAGAATAGAACATTAAATACATAAAGATAAAGAGTAATACTTTATCAAATAAACTTTAGAAAAAAGTTTTAATCACCAATAAAATTGAAAAGTGTAGAGGAATTAAAAGCGAAACTATTAAATTTACGGCGAAAAAAAATTTAATTTAGCATAAACTATAGAAAAAAAATGAACGGGTTTAATAATAAAGGATTTAGATTATATATATTTTGGATATTTCAAATATCTATCCGAATATTGGGTATTACCTGTTCGGATTCAGTTATCTAATCTTTTCTAATTCAATATTCATTCGGATATTTTCATAGATCGGATCGGGTTCAAGTTCGGGTTTTTCGAATCGAGTACAGATTCGGTTTCGGGTATCGGGCAAAACGCCACTAAGAGGTGAGTCAATGTCGTCGTGGTAAGAGGATTTGACCAAACCATCAGCTCTTGTGACTGTCTTTTTTTTTTTCTTAACTTTGAGATTAAAAAAAAAAGATAAAGTTTTTGACTTTTCTTCGTTATCGAGCTGCTTGGATACCAATTTAATGGTGGTCCAATCGTTCTCTGTTGTTGAATGAATCTTTTTTTTTTCTTTTTCTCCATTCATACTACTACTCTCCTTGACTTTCTTCTTTCCTAACATATATTCTCGTGTTCCCTTTTGTCTTTTTTCTTTTCACTGTTTCTCTGTCGTGAATCTCAAGCTCGGAACTTTGCTAAAAGCCCACCTCTTTTCCTCTTCTGGGTAAGTTCTTCTTCTTGTTCTAGCGCGTTCATCTGTGGTAAAAAATCAGATCTTTCTATGGAAAGAGAAGAGGGGATGGCTCGCTTGCACAGTTTTTGACCTAAAGTCTTTGGCTTTATGTATTGTCAGACTTTGACTAAATGGTGTGAATCTGTTACTATTGCTCCAAGGCGATTACTATGTCTTGACACGGTTTTGTCTGAAATATTATGTTTCCTTTGAGTCTTAGATCTGACTTTTTGTTTACTTGTCCTGTGTGATAGGTTAGTATTTAGCCCTCGCTTGTGTTGTGGATCAAAGTCTCGAGATTTTTCTTAAACTGGTTTCAAACTCCGTGGCATGATCTTTCGGACAACTCTAGCTTGAGGTCGGTCTTTTTTTGGAGGAGTTAAAAGGAAAAGTTATGGGGAGTTTTTGCTCCAAGAGCCTTGGAATCAAGCTTGGCAGTGAGTATTCAGGTTCAAGTGTGGCTGATGATGGGCTCAGAGAACCTGATTTTGGCTACCAACAACCACCTGGTCAAAACTATTTGATGGGTCCTGGTACGAGACAGTCTATGGTTAAGGAACCAACCCCGTTGAAAGATGTATTCTCATTCCGAGAAAGAGAAGCTGAAGATATGTATGATGGGATTCCGAGGTTACCTTCATCTCAGAAACTCCGGTCTGGAAAATCAACTCACACTGCAGTTTCAAAGGTTAGTTTTGCAAGTGTCTTTTTTGAGTGTTCTGAGAACAAACAATCCAAACTTGATGTATTGTGGCAGGTTACAGAAGTAGGCAGAGCCGGGTTAGGTAAAGCAAAGGATGTTTTGGATACTCTTGGGAGTAGCATGACGGATCTTAGCAGTGGTGGTTTTACTTCTGGAGTTGCAACTAAAGGCAATGAACTTGGGATCTTAGCCTTTGAAGTAGCAAACACAATTGTCAAAAGCGCAAATCTCATTCAATCACTTTCTAAGAAGAATATCATTCATTTGAAAGAAACTGTCCTTTATTCCCAGGGTGTTCAGAATCTTGTCTCGAATGATTTAGATGAACTCCTCAGACTTGTTGCTGCTGATAAGAGGTGAAAATTCAAGTCTAGACTGCTTCCTTTGCCTTGGCTCTTTGTAAAACATTGCAGGATAGTTAACTTGTTATATTTACAGGCAGGAGCTGCAAGTTTTTTGTGGAGAAGTGGTTCGGTTTGGAAACCGATCCAAAGACTTCCAATGGCATAATTTACAGCGCTACTTTGACAAGTAACTTTATATAGATTCTTTGTGAATGAGATTATGTTCATCTTTGTGTGTTTGTAGTTGTTTAATTGTTTATTTTGTTCTTAGGATCATCAAAGAATTAACCCCTCAAAGACAGTTGAATGAAGACGCAGTCTTAGTTGTTGACCAATTAATGGTTCTAGTGCAGTATACTGCTGTAAGTGATTACTTTCTAAAATTAGAAACTCTAAAATCATATAGAGATCCTCTTGCTAATAGATGTGTGTTATCTTCTTTAGTAGCTGTTTACTCATGATGTCACTCAGACATGTCTCTTTTGATTCAGGAACTATACCAAGAACTCCAAGTATTGGATAGATTGGAGAAAGACTATGAGCAAAAGCGCCGAGAAGAAGAGAACTCAGCTAGCAGCAGCAAGGGTAAACTCTTCAGAGACTACTTGCCTGCTTCATTAGATTTGAAACATCATTTTCGAAAAGTCCTCTCTTTTAAACATAGGTGATGGCCTTGCAATCTTAAAAACGGAGCTTAAGTCCCAGAGAAAGGTAGTGAAAAGCTTAAAGAAAAAGTCGTTGTGGTCCAGAGGTCACGAAGAGGTACTGCTTCTTTGTCATTTAAATTGCATTTCACAAACTAAAATACAGCAAAAACTAGCTCTCCTGGTAGAAAAATTTCTTGCAAAAATGAAATAGATTATTGTGTCATCTGAAAGGCTAATTTGTATTACAGGTGATGGAGAAGCTAGTAGACATTGTTCATTTCTTGTTGTTAGAGATTCATAATATCTTCGGTGGTGCCGGTATGTAAGTTCCTCCTTTTTGTATTTCCACCATGTGCTACTGAGCATGTATCTAAGCTTTAGCATGTTCTCTTGTCCACTTCTCCATTCCAGAACAGAGACTATGTTCTCGTCTATTGATCTTTCCATGATTAACTATTCACACTGAAACGTAAATTATGTTTACATCAAATTGTTTGCTCAGATGATCAACCAGTGAAGAAAGGAGCAACAGATCATGATAAAAGATTGGGACCTGCTGGTCTTGCTTTACACTATGCAAATATAATTGTGCAGATTGATACACTAGTGAGTTCTCAAAACCGTAGCATTGCTTCATTTGGTTTTGTTGGTTCTACGTGTATTCTAATGTGTGTGTTTGATGGGTATAGGTTGCCCGTGCAAGCTCTATAACTTCAAATGCAAAGGATTCTCTATACCAAAGCTTGCCACTGAGTATAAAACTGGCTCTTCGTTCCAAGATTAAGTCCTTCAGTGTCGATAAAGAGGTAATGTTTTCTTGTTTACACTCTCTTATCTTACAAAACTGAAAGAAAGAGTGTGTTCTTTTGGCCAGTTTCACTAATAAACAAGGTGGTATAATTTATGTCTCTCATGACAGCTTTCGGTTACACAAATTAAGGACGAGATGGAGAGGACACTGCATTGGCTTGTCCCTATTGCAGCCAACACAACCAAGTAAGGAATCTGACCCTGACTTAATATTGTATCCTCTCCATATGAAACTTTATTTTCTATTATGGCTAAAGATTGTTGAATGGGTTCATTTCAGAGCTCATCATGGTTTCGGTTGGGTTGGAGAGTGGGCAAATACAGGGTGAGTGGTGAATGAAAATGAGACACTGCAACTGCTCTGTGTGCATGTTTTTCAATGTTTTTTGTTGTTGTTGATCTTTCAGGCCTGACTTCAGTAGTAAGCCTAGTGGTGGAGATATACTTCGCATTGAAACACTCTATCACGCTAGTAAAGAAAAGACAGAGATCTACATTCTTGGACAGATCATTTGGTTACAACATTTGGTTACAAAAGTAAAGAGAGATGCTCGAGGAGGTCCTAGGTTTTCTTCTATCAAGTCCCCATTGAGTTCTACGATCCAGCAACTGATATCTGAACCATTCCCTGTCCCGTTAACAGAAGAGGAACAAGAGATGTTACAAGAGGCAAGCAAAAGAAAGAGGACTCCATGTGTTAGCAAGAGTCATGATTTTGATTCTGAGTACTCGCGGGTGAGGAAGTGTGACCCTTTGAGCAAAAGCAGTGAGTATTTTCGTGGAGTGAGAAGAAGCAAATCAGCTGCAGTGAAGAGGTTCTCTTCAGGTTTTCCACTTCTTGATTTTGTTATCGACAAGGAAAAAGCGTTGGATGTTATTGATCGTGTTGATGTGCCGAGAGATTACAAAGCATTGTTGAAAGAAGGTAGCTTAAGCTTCTAATGGAGTGGTGTTATGTGGTCGAGTCCAATGCACCAAGCCGGCTTCTGGTTCATGTGTTGGGTTGTACATATGTGGAAGAAGCTGTTTATGTGACATGTTAGATCATTTACGATATTTCAATTCAATAAGTGATGCACTTTTTAGAAAGTTTCAAATAACGATGATGATTATTAGATTACCTGCACCATTTTCTGAACAAAGAGTAAGAGACTAAGATCACTAATCATAATCATACATTGGAACAAGAATCTGCATGACTTGGAATCTTTATTTCAACAAGTAAAGGAGGTAAAAGAAACACAAAAATTGAGTAACAGTGAATAAATATGTTCAACATCATCTCACAGCTCTCACACAAATGATGAGAATCGCAATGCATTAGCAGCACCGCCAAAGCATTGTTTTTTTTTTCGTTATTGTCAACAAAAGAAGAATAAAATGAGAAGAAAGCATCCAAAAGAGATGAATCAAGCCCTTAAGCTGCTGCCTCCTTGGAGATCTTCTCTGCCTTTGCAACCACCTCGTCAATGCCACCAACCATGTAAAAGGATTGTTCAGGAAGATCATCGTACTTACCATCGAGCAATCCCTGCAATGATTTACAATTCATATGAGTTCAAATATAACAAACAATCATGTAGCAGGGAAGGACATAGGGGCATATTTACCTGGAAACTGTTGATGTTTTCTTTAAGGTCAACGTATTTTCCAGGAGCACCCGTGAAGATCTCAGCAACATGGAATGGCTGACTCAAGAATCTCTGAATCTTACGGGCACGAGCAACAGTCAGCTTGTCATCTTCACTTAACTCATCCATTCCCAGAATGGCAATAATATCTTGCAAATTCTTGTAGTTCTGTAGCACTTTCTGCACACCACGAGCAGTGTTGTAATGCTCCTCACCAAGAATGTGAGGCGAGAGCATACGGGAAGTTGAATCCAGAGGATCCACAGCAGGATAGATACCGAGCTCGGAAATCTTCACATAGGAAGGAGAAAAATATCAACATATAATCTTTATAGGCAATACACAAAAAATATTTAAAAGAGGCATCAGAAGGAGGCAAATCCACACCTGTCTCGAAAGCACAGTTGTGGCATCCAAGTGAGCGAAAGTGGTAGCAGGAGCAGGATCAGTCAAATCATCAGCAGGGACATAGATGGCTTGAACAGAGGTGATGGAACCTTTCTTGGTGGTTGTGATTCGCTCTTGAAGAGCACCAAGATCGGAAGCAAGAGTTGGCTGGTAACCCACAGCAGATGGGATACGACCAAGCAACGCAGACACTTCAGAGTTGGCCTACACAAGACAGTACAGTGAGCTAAAACAGTTACATCAATCTCTGGCACACAACATAGCTAACCTGAGTGAAACGGAAAATGTTGTCAATGAAAAGCAACACATCTTGTCCCTCAGCATCACGGAAATATTCGGCAACAGTCAGACCAGTAAGTCCAACACGGGCACGGGCACGGGCACCCGGGGGCTCGTTCATTTGTCCATACACAAGAGCACACTTGCTCTCAGACTGTCAGGAGAACAAAGCAAACAAATATCAGTCGAATGCCATTTGCCAGAAAAAAAAAGGTGAAGACTAATCCAAATTATTTGAAAACCTGTTTCTCGCCTAGCTTGATGACACCACTCTCAATCATTTCTCTGTACAAGTCATTGCCTTCACGAGTTCTTTCTCCCACACCAGCAAACACGGAGAAACCACCTGTTCATCAAAAGAAGCTAATTAATAAACTAACTCTGGAGCACTATTGCGCAAATTACTTAGAAAAATCCTTGAGAATACAAACCATGAGCTTTGGCGACATTGTTAATCAGTTCCATAATGAGCACAGTTTTCCCGACACCAGCACCACCAAAGAGCCCAATCTTTCCTCCTCTTTGGTAAGGAGCAAGCAGATCAACGACCTGGAATGAAAGTAACAAACTTTAGCTTAGAGCATGAACCGATGTGAACAACGCAGAGCCAGAGCCCTGACTGAATCTACCTTAATACCAGTGGCAAGGATCTCTTGCCCAGTAGCAAGATCAACCAAAGCTGGAGCATCTCTGTGAATAGGTAGGTAGTGCTCAGTCTCTACGCAACAGCAAAAAAACACATTATCATGACATATTCTCAGAAAGTAAGACACTGATTAAAGGTATCTTAAAACACTTACTAATCTCGCCTCTCTCATCAATAGGTTCTCCAAGAACATTCATGATACGTCCAAGAGTAGCTCTCCCAACAGGAACCTTAAAAGCAATACAAAAGCAATGATCCCTCGTAAAGGAATACACTTTTCAAGAACCAAATGTATCTAAACAAAGTCAACATTGAAAAATAGACAACCACGAGATGAAGCAACAGATCTAGTAGACCTACAAGATCTATACACACAGAACACTACTTACAGTGATTGGAGCACCAGTGTTGAGAACACGTCTTCCACGGACAAGACCCTCAGTACCATCCATAGCAATAGTCCTAACAACATTCTGACCCAAGTGATGAGACACCTCAAGCACCAACCTTGTGGGGTGATCCTGCACCTCGAGTGACGTCATGATCGGAGGCAACCCTTCCTGATCTTCGAATCTCACATCCACAATAGCACCGATGACCTGGCAAACCTTTCCGATCGCGCCTTTACCACCGTAATCGTAAGTCTTCTTCGCCTCGTCTTTAGCTGGAGCAGACGATGTCGCAGCTGGTGGTGAAGAGGTCGAGTATTCGGAGACGCGTCCGAGGAGGTCGCCGTAAGGAGCAGCGTGGCGAGCTGGTGAAGGAGACGGAAGCCTAGGGTTACGGCTCCCGAATCTGGCGGCAGATCTGGCGGCGGATGAACGGAGAAGAGATGATAAGACTCTCCGAGACGCCATTACTGTGTTGTGTGTGAGACAGAGGAAAATGCTAGGGTAACTACAGAACCTGAATCTGTTAGATCGAGTGCTTCAGTTTTAGGAAACTTCCAAAGTTAATGGGCTTCACTAATGGACTTATTTGGGCCTTAATCATACGTTTCTTTGCTATCTTCCTCTAAAGGATCACGTAATAATATAAGAGAACTAGACTCGGGATATTTTAAGATGTAAAATTCTATTAACATTTTTATTAAAAAATTGTTAATTTATAAGAATTTTATCTATTAAAAATATTTTGTATTTAAATTAGTGATTTAAACCCAATTCAGACTTGCAGTCGAAGCGGTAAACCTAGTGATTTGATATGTAATTCCGGTTTATGTTTAAGAAATGTCCATTAATTAAAAACTTGATAAAATCTGTAAAAACCGTTAAAACCAAAGGCTACATGTTAAACCAATGGATGATCAATATGTAATCAAGTTTTTTAAAAAATGTTATTTTAAAAATTAAAATACTTATTAATTTTTAATATTATTGTATTTTTTTGTATATGTTGTAACTCCAATTTATTATAAAAATGTTTAAATTATTTTTTATGTGAATAAAAATAAAAAATAGATTTAAAAACTCTACTATATTATTAAACATGGTTTTTATTTTATTTTTAATGTTAATATAAAATTAATTTAACTATTGACCATAGTTCATCAACGGTCAGTCCAATAACCCAATAACCGGAAAAGTAGCTTAGTTCAATGTATAGATTATGTTTAGAATATTGATTAAACTACTGACCATATATAGTTCATTTCCTTAAATTTTGTTAGCGGAAATAATATTATTGAAATATAGTATCAATATTATTGTTTTCAAACGACATAATTTTTATTTATTGAACTTTGTATTTTTGTAACTAATAGTAGTTGATAGTTATTTCATATATTGAAAGTAGTGGTTCCTATATTTTGGAATTAAAGGATGATGTTATAAAAAAATATGCATACATCTTAGAAGTATTTTCTTTAGTTAAAGTTATAGAATTTGATTATTCAACAAAAGAAAGTTATAGAATTTGATTTATATTTAAAAGATTAATGACATTTTCAGTAATATTCCAGATAGTTGTTAAACAATCATAACAATAGAATAAAGAAAAGACAAGAAATTGTTTATAAACTAATATCTACTTACTTGAGTTTAGCAGAGTAAAGAACATTGAAAGGTTGGTCAATGTTTGACAGTCAAGGAGTTACGAGATTGTGTGCCTCGAAAAACTTATTCAACTGTTTTGGTGAAATCAAAATTTCTTTTGTGTTAGTTCATCAACCTCAACATTTAGCTTTATTTTTAGGAACATAGATAAATTTTTGATGCATTTAATAATTTTTTTGGAGGTAGTCTAATAAACCACGTCTATCCACAAACAAATCAAACAACTCTTTAGAATCAGAATTCTTCTGACACTTCTCTTAAAAGAGCTTACGGAATTAGGAGATTTTCTAATGATTGGTTTTTATCTTCATCAACTTATCTAAAACATAAACCATCTCTTCAAAGTTTAAAGATGTTTATGTCCGTTTTCCAGCAGTTTCAAAATGTTGTTG
>CAJHQP010000380.1:0-201657 GCA_905132765.1 Moricandia arvensis
ACCTTGAGTGCATTGCTTTGGACTCTGCTGGAGACTAATTGTATCTGGTGGCTTCTCTTTGATTTGAGAAGAAGACATTAGTTCTTCTCTTGATCCAGTGATCACTTCACTAACTTCTCCATTGACTTCTTCATTTCCAATCATGGTTTGATAATCTCTGCAATGGTATTGAAGCTGATGCATGTATGGTGGCTTCCATATCTTGATATGGTCAAGGTGCAAGTCCTTTTGTTCAGCTTCCAACTCCTTATGACCCCAGCTGGTTCTAGCACGAACAAAACACACTCTAAGGATGATATTCTTGTGGACATATGCTCCAGGTTTCCACGAGTAGGTCTGTAACCTTCCAGCACAATCAGATAGAAGCTTCTCTTGGGAATGATCCAAACCGACAAGTTTTGCAAAATTAGCAATATCTTGATGATCACGTGGCCATTTGCTGTGGTTTCTGGCTCGTTGGATCCATGACAGAGCTCGTGACATTCTCCAATTGATTTCATAATGAAATTCTTCCTGAGCTGAGACGTGCAACATTAGTTCTTCAGAGGGTGTGAAATCAACAAAACCAGGTGTTACTGCAGCTGATTCCTTCTCAATCTTGTTCCTGAGATTCCACAGCTCTCCTCCAGGCTCAAATACATCATTCTTCATGCCCAGTTCGTGTCTTGAAAGCTCCATTGCCCTGGTCTTGTTCCAAAAAAAGTACTGATCAGAAAGGTACCCAAGAAAGTCTTTTGGAAATCACATGGATCAAAGACAATCAGTTGCATTATTCCTAGATATGCTTGTGGTTCCTTGGGTCCATTCTCTTCTACCACATCCTGAATGATTGATACCAGCACGTCCTGGACTGGCTGCTCTTCTTTCTGAATGGGAAATGATGATTCTTTGGTTTGATCTTCTTGGATAGGCGCAGCTGGTTCTGGTTCTGCCACTTTGAGTTCTGAGACAGAAGTGAAACACTCTTGGTTCTGTGCTTCTATGGCTGGACGTGTTGTGTTGGACCTTTTGAATTGCTTATCCACATCCACCATTAGTTTTAACAGTGCCTCCTTTTCCTTCTCACTGAATAAACAGGATTGTTTATCATCTCTAAATGGCTTAGAGATTGTTTTCTCCTTGCTGTAACAGATTGGTTTCTTGATAGATGATCCAAAAGTACTAGATGGACGTGATCTCTTGCTGTCAGGCTGTTTCTGAACCGGGATTGAAGAGTAGAACTTTGTCTCAGATGGTTGTTTTTGAAGTACTTCCTTGTGGTACTGTCTTGGAACATACTCTCTACGCATCAAAGCGCTCAACTTAAACCATGTTTCTACTGGTTCTTTTCTGTTAAGTCTTCTGCTCTTTACCAATTGATTCCACCAGCTTAAAGCATCACCACAAAACTTAGCAGTAGCCATTTCAACCTTCTTTACTTCAGCACAGTTTTGACGATTGAAAACTAGTTCAATCTTCTCTTCCCACTCCACATATGCTGCAGGATCAGCCGTGCCATAGAAGGAAGGAGCTTTATGTTTCAAAACGCCATGCTTTTGGTTTCTTTGCAGCTGATCATACCCTTTTAGATTGTACTCATCTCTGGATGATCCACAATATTCTCTTTCTTTTCTTCTCTGCCTCTGATCATCCAACCTGAATTTATTATCTTCTGCAAAGAAGCAGTCTTTGCTCCTGCCATGGTTCCTGAAACACACAAAACACAAAACCAGTAACAAGTTCTATAGAAGCAGAACACTTAAAACTACAACAGAGAAAAGTTTGAATGATTTCGATTTGCAGAAACAAGTAGACAATAAATCAGAACAGATTCAAAATAAATTCAAACCACAAACTTCTCTGATCAATTTCGAACTCAAGATATGTCAAGAACAATTCAGAACTAATCAGAACAGAATAGATCAACTTAGCAATACTGAAACAGATCGATTTCTACAAACCCTAAACGGTTTCAGATCAAACAATCGAAAACTTCTGCAACAAGAATCTGAAAAGTTTTATCAGAAACAAGATCAAGGAACCCTATTTCTATCAGATTTTTGACACAAAACACAGATCAACACGAAATCAAAGTGAAAATGAAAAGAAAACAATCAGATTCGTGATCAGAATACTTAAAGCTAATAGATTTCAACAACAGAAACAAAGATCTGATCAAAACACAGTAGAATATGAAAAGACAAAAACGAATATCTGTGAGAAATCGATTGCTTCCCTTCCAGAGTTGCTCTGATACCACATAATAAGATCCTAGGAAGACTCTGGGTCTGGGAAGAGAGATCAAGGGATAATCCTCGCGAGAATGAATCAGAAGACTCAAATCCTCCAAGGCGTGTGGGATGAATGGTGACACAAGAAGCAGTGGACAGGCTCCCTGATACTCCAAGGCAACTAGATCGGATATTACACACCAAGTAGAAGCCCTTAAGGTTCTGGATATGTTACACCAGAGATTCTTCGACTCAAAGAGAAGAGAGAACGAGAGAGATTGATAAAAGACTGCTTATTTTAGAATGAGGGATGCAAGGGTTTAAATAGAAACCAAGGAACACGCTCCTTAGGTTTCGAAAACTTAATGAAATAAAAACTATAGATTAAACATAACATAAGGTAAATAGATAGAGTAGTCTTCATAGGTTTGGACCGATATTAGCACCTAGGAGATGTGTAAAGCAGCTTGTGGCCTCGTTAAAAACCTTCCTCCGTAAAACCTCTTTGGGACAAACCGAGAGCAAGGAAAAGAGCACACACAAGTACTTTGCCTAAGTACTAATTCAGCTAGATGAGGAGATAGCTTGAAAGGTGATCAAGGTATCTCGGATCATCAAGCTTTGTCCAAGACCTTCTTCTTGTTTCCATATGAGTCTAAGTAATCCTCCAATGGCCCCATTTAGTTTCTTGGTTCTAGAACGAGTCATGAGACCTTCTGGAATGGCTAAGGCATCTTCATCAGCTGGTTTGTCTATGGGTGCATTCCTGGATACATCATCTTCCTTGTTGAGCTGGTCCATGATCACATTACATTCCTTGGTGCTTTCCATGATCACATCATCCCCTCCCTCTTCAAAAAGATTTGTCCTCAAATCTGATTCATCTGCAAGAAAAGAAACTAAATCAGTAACATAAAATTCATTGCTTAAATTCTCACCTTGCAAATCGAGGCAGTAGGAATTGTTGCTGATTCTTGGTGTAATCATGATCCATTTGATTCTACTTTCTCCTGAGGCATTCCTTAGACCTTGAGTGCATTGCTTTGGACTCTGCTGGAGACTAATTGTATCTGGTGGCTTCTCTTTGATTTGAGAAGAAGACATTAGTTCTTCTCTTGATCCAGTGATCACTTCACTAACTTCTCCATTGACTTCTTCATTTCCAATCATGGTTTGATAATCTCTGCAATGGTATTGAAGCTGATGCATGTCTGGTGGCTTCCATATCTTGATATGGTCAAGGTGCAAGTCCTTTTGTTCAGCTTCCAACTCCTTATGACCCCAGCTGGTTCTAGCACGAACAAAACACTCTCTAAGGATGATATTCTTGTGGACATATGCTCCAGGTTTCCACGAGTAGGTCTGTAACCTTCCAGCACAATCAGATAAAAGCTTCTCTTGGGAATGATCCAAACCGACAAGTTTTGCAAAATTAGCAATATCTTGATGATCACGTGGCCATTTGCTGTGGTTTCTGGCTCGTTGGATCCATGACAGAGCTCGTGACATTCTCCAATTGATTTCATAATGAAATTCTTCCTGAGCTTAGACGTGCAACATTAGTTCTTCAGAGGGTGTGAAATCAACAAAACCAGGTGTTACTGCAGCTGATTCCTTCTCAATCTTGTTCCTGAGATTCCACAGCTCTCCTCCAGGCTCAAATACATCATTCTTCATGCCCAGTTCGTGTCTTGAAAGCTCCATTGCCCTGGTCTTGTTCCAAAAAAAGTACTGATCAGAAAGGTACCCAAGAAAGTCTTTTGGAAATCACATGGATCAAAGACAATCAGTTGCATTATTCCTAGATATGCTTGTGGTTCCTTGGGTGCATTCTCTTCTACCACATCCTGAATGATTGATACCAGCACGTCCTGGACTGGCTGCTCTTCTTTCTGAATGGTAAATGATGATTCTTTGGTTTGATCTTCTTGGATAGGCGCAGCTGGTTCTGGTTCTGCCACTTTGAGTTCTGAGACAGAAGTGAAACACTCTTGGTTCTGTGCTTCTATGGCTGGACGTGTTGTGTTGGACCTTTTGAATTGCTTATCCACATCCACCATTACTTTTAACAGTGCCTCCTTATCCTTCTCACTGAATAAACAGGATTGTTTATCATCTCTAAATGGATTAGAGATTGTTTTCTCCTTGCTGTAACAGATTGGTTTCTTGATAGATGATCCAAAAGTACTAGATGGACGTGATCTCTTTCTGTCAGGCTGTTTCTGAACCGGGATTGAAGAGTAGAACTTTGTCTCAGATGGTTGTTTTCGAAGTACTTCCTTGTGGTACTGTCTTGGAACATACGCTCTACGCATCAAAGCTCTCAACTTAAACCATGTTTCTACTGGTTCTTTTCTGTTAAGTCTTCTGCTCTTTACCAATTGATTCCACCAGCTTAAAACATCACCACAAAACTTAGCAGTAGCCATTTCAACCTTCTTTACTTCAGCACAGTTTTGACGATTGAAAAACTAGTTCAATCTTCTCTTCCCACTCCACATATGCTGCAGGATCAGCCGTGCCATAGAAGGAAGGAGCTTTATGTTTCAAAACGCCATGCTTTTGGTTTCTTTGCAGCTGATCATACCCTTTTAGATTGTACTCATCTCTGGATGATCCACAATATTCTCTTTCTTTTCTTCTCTGCCTCTGATCATCCAACCTGAATTTATTATCTTCTGCAAAGAAGCAGTCTTTGCTCCTGCCATGGTTCCTGAAACACACAAAACACACAACCAGTAACAAGTTATATTGAAGCAGAACACTTAAAACTACAACAGAGAAAAGTTTGAATGATTTCGATTTGCAGAAACAAGTAGACAATAAATCAGAACAGATTCAAAATAAATTCAAACCGCAAACTTCTCTGATCAATTTCGAACTCAAGATATGTCAAGAACAATTCAGAACTAATCAGAACAGAATAGATCAACTTAGCAATACTGAAACAGATCGATTTCTACAAACCCTAAACGGTTTCAGATCAAACAATCGAAAACTTCTGCAACAAGAATCTGAAAAGTTTTATCAGAAACAAGATCAAGGAACCCTATTTCTATCAGATTTTTGACACAAAACACAGATCAACACGAAATCAAAGTGAAAATGAAAAGAAAACAATCAGATTCGTGATCAGAATACTTAAAGCTAATAGATTTCAACAACAGAAACAAAGATCTGATCAAAACACAGTAGAATATGAAAAGACAAAAACGAATATCTGTGAGAAATCGATTGCTTCCCTTCCAGAGTTGCTCTGATACCACATAATAAGATCCTAGGAAGACTCTGGGTCTGGGAAGAGAGATCAAGGGATAATCCTCGCGAGAATGAATCAGAAGACTCAAATCCTCCAAGGCGTGTGGGATGAATGGTGACACAAGAAGCAGTGGACAGGCTCCCTGATACTCCAAGGCAACTAGATCGGATATTACACACCAAGTAGAAGCCCTTAAGGTTCTGGATATGTTACACCAGAGATTCTTCGACTCAAAGAGAAGAGAGAACGAGAGAGATTGATAAAAGACTGCTTATTTTAGAATGAGGGATGCAAGGGTTTAAATAGAAACCAAGGAACACGCTCCTTAGGTTTCGAAAACTTAATGAAATAAAAACTATAGATTAAACATAACATAAGGTAAATAGATAGAGTAGTCTTCATAGGTTTGGGCCGATATTAGCACCTAGGAGATGTGTAAAGCAGCTTGTGGCCTCGTTAAAAACCTTCCTCCGTAAAACCTCTTTGGGACAAAACCGAGAGCAAGGAAAAGAGCACACACAAGTACTTTGCCTAAGTACTAATTCAGCTAGATGAGGAGATAGCTTGAAAGGTGATCAAGGTATCTCGGATCATCAAGCTTTGTCCAAGACCTTCTTCTTGTTTCCATATGAGTCTAAGTAATCCTCCAATGGCCCCATTTAGTTTCTTGGTTCTAGAACGAGTCATGAGACCTTCTGGAATGGCTAAGGCATCTTCATCAGCTGGTTTGTCTATGGGTGCATTCCTGGATACATCATCTTCCTTGTTGAGCTGGTCCATGATCACATTACATTCCTTGGTGCTTTCCATGATCACATCACCTTCCTCCTTCTGGATCTGAGCACACACTTCCTCCAAAGTTGGAAGCTTTAGTGACCTGAGTATGTGCTTAATCAGATTGTTGAAGGACGGATTCAGAGTCAATATTAACCCAAACACCTGATCTTGTTCACGCCTCTCCATGAGAGTATCTTGATCTGTTGTGTTGTGTCTAAGCATCTCCAGTTCGGACCACAGTGCCCTGAACTTACCCAAGTGTTTGGTAAACTCAACATCTTCTTGAGCAAGAGTGTTTATGGCTCTCTTGAGCTCAAACACTCGGCTCAGATTGGAAGTGTTACCATAGATCTTCTGGAGAGTCTCCCACAGGTCCTTTGGAGTCTCGCAGTAGCTGTATGCTTCCAGGATGGGTGGATCTAGAGAACCTTGAATCATGGTTTGCACCATCATGTCATCTTGTATCCACTTCTGTTGAGCAGCTAAAGCAGCCTCATTTGCACCTTCTTCCTCACTAGCAACTGATTTTGGAGCTTCATCACTGATGTGGCTCCACAAACCCTTGCTCCGAACTGCAGTCTTCACAAGCCGAGACCACAACAGGTTGTTTCCACCACCTTTAAGAGTAACCGGAACAGCTAACATCACTTTGCTTCCTTCCATCTTCTAAACGACCCTCAAGAACCCAGAAAGTTTGAACCTTTGAACTCGAAATGAAGCTGAAGATAGTAGATCTAAACACCAGGATGTAAGTAACCTGGCTCTGATACGATGAGATTTTGAGAGGATAAGAGAGAGTGAACTAGATTAAGAGAGAAAGAGTGAACCGAGAAGAGATTTAGAGAGGAGATTGATTGATGTTCATGATGAACAAGAGAGAGAGTAAGAGAGAAACACGGAGAGAGTGAAATGTATTGCTTGATGTATTAACCAGAGAGGAGTTACACTTATATAGGAAAAGTAGAGCCTTACAACGGATACAAGAGGTAAGGTAACCAGAGTGGGAATGTGGCTGGTCAAGGGAAGAGGAGCGCCTGGTTTAAACTTGTGGCTGTGGGTGCAAGATCCTTTTGGCATCTTGACTAGATGCCTTCTTCTTTCCAGCAAGGGACAGGCTGTCTTGGTCAAGCATAAACCCTTATCCGCGAGCCTCCTTCTTACTGAGTAACCCCAATGGTTACCTTCCTTCTGTTACCCAAACCAGTTTACCTTGCCTTCTTCCTGCCTTGTAACCCAAGTATCCACCATTGATGTACGGACCTTGAGTTGTACAGACAAGGTCCATCCGTACAAGTTGACCCATATTTTGCACAAACCCAAAATGGTTTTTGGTCGAGTTTAAAGTGCTTTAGGTCGAGTGGTCCGTATGGTAGACCGTACAATCCGTACAGTCTGTACCGTCCGTACACTCGCCCTAATTTTTCACAAACCTTCCTTTGATCCCAAACATCATTCTAAACCTCTAAAACCTCCTCTCTTTATTTCCTCAGATCAACATCTGGTTGTGTGTGTTATGTTCTAGGAGTTTACTAGCAAGGTTTTGTCTAGTTCCTGTCCTAGTTTAATTGTTTGTGTTCTGTATGGTCTGGGAGAGTTGCTTAGAACCTGTTGTGTGCTTTGCTAGAGGTCCAGGAGAGTTTCCTGGTCATGTACTGCATTCATGGTTGTGTAGCTTGATTAGATGAGTTATCTAATCTAAGCTACTGTTATAAATTGTCATTGCATTCTGTTCTGTCATATGTGTGATAAAATGAGGCTAGATGCCTTGTAATTGATGAGTTATCATGCTTGAGCATTTAGAGAATTGGTTTGCTTGGATTTGAACTGAATGAGTTGTTTAGATTCAGTCCATTCCATCTTGTTAATCATTATGGACCAGACTTGGTGAGTTATCAAGCTCTGGTCCTAATGTGTGGTCTAATTCTGGGTGGAGTTTGAGTGGTGTTTCAGGTACACAAGTGTTGTCCTCTGTCCATCATCAAACCAAGACAAAGATGAAGACTTTGCCCATGCTGTTCAGAGCCTACACATGATGTATATTCCTGGTTGATCCAGAGCCTACACATGATGTATATTCCTGACCATGGAGAGATATCTTGTTTGGAGAACCGGTTGACTTAAGCGCAGGCTGTAGGGGTTGTTGTACTCATGTTTCAAGAGATACACAAGGAAGAGTGGTTGTTTAAGGAAGTGGAGAAGAGATCAAGGGAGGAGCCGGTTGGCTTAAGCGCAGCTGTAGGGGTGATGCGCTCCTGGTTTTAAGCTCAGTATTGCTCACTTCCAAGCTTGGTCCTTCACCTATACTCTCTGGATCAAGCTTGAGGAGGGTTAATGATGAGCAATCCTGAAGATCCAAGTCGCCCATTGCCTCCTGCAAGCTGTGGAGTTCACAGTTGCACCATAAACCAGATCAAAGAAGACTCAAATGTACTCAAGTGGGGAATTCAAGTGGAGTTCACTCCCCACCATTCTTATGAAAGGGAAGCACCTAAAACTCTCATTTCAATTGGTTTATCATTCTGATTGTATTACTTGAAATGCTTTGAATGATTGTTTAGTGTATTATCCTAAGAGCTGATGCACCTTTGGGATAATGTATCAGGTACCATACTTGGAGCTCAATGTGACAGAAGCTGGTAGTCCATAACCCCTTTGGAGATGGCGAGTAGTCAGAAGAGAGGGGAAGACAACAAACCAGCCTAAAGAAGAGATCCAAGGTGTTGGTGTGTGCAAGTGTGGAGTTCATACTTGCACCACAATTTAGGCCACGATCAAAAGCCTAAGGACTCCACCATGATTTATCTGAAGTTCCTTAGGCTCACTGGCCAATCCCCAGGCTTTGAAGAACTCTACTCTTTTCCTTAGCTGGTTTTGTCCCAAATGGGTTTTCTAGCTAAGGTTTTTAATGAGGGAGCTTCTTCAAGGTTCCAAGCTTGTCCAAGGATCTCCTATGGTCAAGCTTGAGGGGGAGTGTTGGAATGAAGAAGGAAGAAGCACCAGATGAGAAGGAAGGTCGCTTGTGCAAAGATTGTGCAAAAATAATCATGTGCAAAGTTTGTACAAAAAGATTATTTTGCACAAGATTTGCACAAGAAAGATAATGAAGTGCAAAGTTCGGGTCAGCCTCAAAACACCCAAAGATGAATGTGCAAAACAAGGGTTGAAGATAATCTTTGGTGCAAAGTTTGTGCAAAAGAATCAAGACCAATGTGCATATCCCGGGTGAGATTTATGTCGGCCAAGAAAAGAAGAGAAGGATTTGGCACCAAAGGTTCCAGTTTGAATTCAAACTGGATCACATGTGAGCTTAAGGGGAGGGGACCGTTTGGACATGTCCCTATCTCGCCCAGATCAGCACAGAGCCTCAGTCTGTGCTTTGTCTTTTTCCATTTATCTTTATTTAATTCTGTCTCTGATATATTGTTGTTTATTGCTGTTCTTTGGCTATTTAAGAGCCTGTGTACACGAAACTAAACCTAAGGGAGAGGAGTCCTCTTTGCTTCATTATTCTCTGTTCTAAGTCATATATTCTCTGTTTACTCTCTCTCTCAGGAAAATCTCTTAAGAACACTCTCAAGAACACTCTCATTCTCCTTATACTCTCCATAGTATTCTCCTCCATTCTCTCTGGTTCCTTTCATTCTTCCTCATCTAAATCGACCATACTCTGTCTCTAAAACTCCCACACACCATAATCTGTCTATTCTCACACCTTGTTCCCTCTCGATTTGAGCACACACTTTATCCAAGGATGGTAGCTTCTCAGCACTGAGTATGTGGTTAATCAAATCATTGTAGCAAGGATTAAGGGTCAGGAGCAGTCCAAAGACCTTGTCTTGCTCACGCCTTTCATTTAACACCACTGGATCAGTTGAACTCGGTCTGAGCATTTTAAACTCAGCCCATAGTGACCTGAACTTTCCAAAGAACTGATTGAAGTCCATGTCTTCTTTCTTGAGAGAGTTGATGGCTCTCTTTACTTCAAAGACACTGCTAAGGTTGGAGATATTCCCATGCACCTTATACAGAGTATCCCATAGTTCCTTAGAGGTTTCACAGTAGGAGTAGGCCTCTAGGATACTTGGGTCTAGAGAGTTTTGGATGGCTGACAACACCAGAAAGTCTTCTTGAACCCATTTGGTTTCATCAACAGCTACAACCTCTTGGCCATCTTCACCTTGTGTTACCAACTTTGGGGCTTGACCTTCTGTCACATGACTCCATAAGCCACAACCTCCAAGGGCAGTCTTCACAAGTCTTGACCAGAGAAGACCAAATAAGAAGCCCTTAACTTTGGATATTACACACCAGAAACCTTCAACTCGTCAAAGACAAGAGAGAAGAGAGAAAACTAGGTTTTTGATAAAAGATTGCGTGCCTACAATAGGGTTAGGGAAAACCCTTAAATAAGAGAAATCAGTGAACATACTCTCTAGGGTTTCAAAAACATTAAAATGGAAACTATAGTTTATAACATAACATAAGCTTAAAAATAAAAGGACTTCTGCTAGTCTTGGGCCGAGATAGGGCCTAAGTGATTTGTAAGACAAGTCGTGGCCTCGTTAAAAACCTTCCTCCGGAAAAACTCGTGGGACAAAACCAAAAGCAAGGAAAAGAGAACACACCAAATGTCTTGCCTAGACACTAACTCAGCTTGATGTAGAGATAGCTTGAATGGTGATCAAGATATCTCGGATCAAACCTTGTCCAAGACTTTCTTCTTGTTGTGGATGTGAAGTGAGTAATCCTACAACAGTCTCCTTAAGTTTCTTGACTCTGGAACGAGTCATGGGACCTTCTGGAATGGTCAGAGCATCATCACCAGGCTGCTGGTGCATTGTGGCATCATGGGGCTTGTCTAAGATCTCTTTGCCCTCTTTAGTAATCTGGTCCATGATCACATCATATTCCTTGGTGCTTTCCATGATCACATCATCCCCTCCCTCTTCAAAAAGATTTGTCCTCAAATCTGTTTTATCTGCAATAGAGGGGACCAAGTCAGTAACATCAAAGTTTGAAATCAGATTACACTTACCTTGCAAGCCTCTTTGATAGGCATTGTTGCTGACTGGTTCGGATATATAGAAGGCATTGATCCATTTAGTTCCTGTTTCATTCCTCAAACCAGATACATTGAAACAAAGCAAGTTAGCACATAAAAATTTATCAAAGAGTAATAATCTTATCCCAAATTGGGCTTTGCTCGGTTTTGGTTTGTGTGCTGCGTCTGGTGGTGCTTTTTTGATGAGAATGAAGCCAATGACGTCTTGGTGCTTATCCTCATCCAAATCAGGTGGCTTGAACCGCTTGTATTCCACATGCTTGTCCTTTCTCCTTGTATGCTTCCAAGCTTCATCGTAATCTGCACATGGCTCTTTTGACAAAAACAAGTGCCTCATATCTGTGAAATAGATAAAAGAACTCTTGAAAACATGATCACTTACCTTAGCATGCTCACCTGGTCGCCATAGATAGGATTGAGATGTTTTGAACTCAGAAAAATTCAAACAAAGCACACAGAAGATCATCTGAGTTGTAGAACTCATAACTCTTTCACCTGAGAAGCTTTGGACATGATTACAAATCGACGTGATAGCCTGATTGAGATTTTGAGACGATAAGAGAGAGAGAACTAGATTAAGAGAGAAAGAGTGAACCGAGAAGAGATTTAGAGAGGAGATTGATTGATGTTCATGATGAACAAGAGAGAACGAGTGAAGAGAGAAACTCGGAGAGAGTGAAATGTGTTACTTGATTCATTAATCAGAGAGAGGTTACAAATATATAGAGTGCAACTTAGGTTTACAACGGATACAAAAGGAAGGGCTAGAAGGTGAAAGATTGAGTAGAAACAGAGAAAAAACGGATAGAATAGAGTTTGAGAGAGACTAGAAGAGATGTGGAGACTAAAAGCTTGAGACTTGGTTAAGAAACCATTTTGATATGAAGAACACCAAGAACACTAGAGAGAATAAGAGAGACTCGAAAATATTACTTGATTGATTAATGAGAGGAGTTACAAATATATAGGAGAGGAAACAATGGTGTACAACAGGCAGAAGATAAGGTTTAGGATAAGCTTTCTCGCCAAGCATGTGGAGTCAACCGGTCTTAGGCGCGCCTAATTCAAACTTGTGGCTGGAGTGCTTCACACGTGAGATTCCTTTGCCCTCTTGACCAGATGCTTTACCAGCATGAGCCAGCCTGTCAAACGCGCGCCTCAGTCAAGCTTGATCCGCTTGGTAACTAGTAAGAGTAACTCTGGGTCGAGTTACTCTTACCCGAGTAACTTTTCTCGTCCAAGGTAACTTCTTCACCCATTTGTACGGACCACTTGTACGGCCTTGTACGGACCACATGTACAGCCTTGTACGGACACCTCCAAACTTCTTCCTCTCCATTCCATAAGTCTTTTCCAGCCTTCCTAATAGATCATAACTCCATCTCTTATTCGGTTTAACACTCCCCCTCAAACTTGACCATGTGGAACAAGTCAAGCTTGGAATGTCATGAGATCTTCCTCATTAAAAACCTTGCCAAAGAAAACCCTCCTTAGGGATAAAACCTCAGCAAGGAAAAGAGTAAAGACCACATGACAGGGGATTAGTTTCACCTAGTGAGATCAATGAGTCCCAACCGCTGATGGATGGACTCAAGTGTCTTCTGTCTCGGAGCCTTAGTAAACACATCAGCCAACTGGTCTTCACTGTGTATAGCAAGGTAAGATCACTCCTTGGACTATCATCTGTCTTACCTTGTGGCAATCAACTTCAATGTGCTTAGTTCTCTCATGAAACACCGAGTTGGATGCAATGTGGATTGCGGCTTGATTATCACAATGGATGGTCATTGGTGTGGCTTGATCAATCTCCAAGTGCTTTAGTATTCCCTTGATCCAGACTAACTCATTAGTTAGCTTCAACATGGCCCTATACTCAGCCTCAACACTTGAGCATGATACCACTTTCTGCTTCTTGCTCTTCCAAGTAACCAAGTTCCCACTAATGAAAGTGCAATAGCCTGTTGTAGACTTCCTATCTGCTCGATATCCTGCCCCATCCGCATCACAGTATCCTACCACCTCAGTGCTTTTGTTGCATCCCATCCACACTCCTTGATCAGGTGACCCATTCAGGTACATCAGAATGCGGTTAACCATGCTCCAATGATGTTCCTTTTGTCCTTGCATGTGTTGACTCACCTGGTTCACAGCAAAACATATATCAGGACGTGTAATGGTCAAGTAGATTACTCTCAAACCAAGTATCATTTTTAATCATTGCGTCTGCTTCAGCTCCAACTGATTCCTTCCACTCTTTGTCTTGCATAGCCTCTTCATAGGATCTTGGTAACTGACTCTCATCCAAACTGATCATAAAGGCTTTGTGCTCTTCCGGGTAATGGGTTAGATTGCAAACAGCTTGGGCAGGATGAGCAACTGCTTGAGCATTATAGTATACCCGGTTGTTGATCCAGTTGGATGGAGGGTTTCTCACCCTTGTACTTCTTCTCAAAGGTTGGACTTCTTGAGATGCTTCTGGTTGATCCTCCTCGACCTCTTCCTCTTCATGGTTTCCATCTCCAGCTTCTTCATCACCTTGATTCACACCTTGATTATGTGTGGAACCTGATTCTTCATCATACTGCTCCTCTGGTTCATTTCCCCCCTCATGATCAAGGTGGGGTTCTTGTCCATTAGCCGTGGGATGACCTTCTTGTTGTTGTCCTCCTCCACTCGGATCCTGAGATAAGTTAATCCCAAGATTCTCCAATATTATCCTCAAGTTGGCTGCCTTGTCAGAAGCCAAATCCTTGAGTTCTTCTTGGTTCTTCTCCTCATAGAACCCTCGTTCTTCCACGAACTTCACATCACTAGACACCACTACCCTTCTGGTTGCTGGATCATAACACTTGTACCCTTTCTGATTTGGTAAATAACCAATAAACATCCCCTTTGTGCTCTTGGCCTCCAACTTGTTCCTTAGCTCCCCTGGTTTATGAACAAAACAGAGACAACCAAAGACCCTGATATGATCTAAGGCTGGTCTATGCTTGTTCAATACCTCAAAGGATGATTGATCTTCAAGAACCTTAGTTGGGGTTCCGTTGATCAGATAGCAAGCAGTAGCCACAGAATCACTCCAAAACCTCTTTGGCACATTAGCTTGGAACATCATGGACCTAGCAACTTCCATAAGGTGCCGGTTCTTCCTTTCAGCAACTCCATTCTGTTGTGGGGTGTAAGGACAGCTCGTTTGGCGAAGAATACCATGCTTGGATAGATGTTGCTTGAAGGCTTGACTGGTATACTCCCCACCATTATCTGATCTAAAAATTTTCAGCTTAGCATTGAAATGGTTAGTCACATATGCTTGAAAATTTCTAAATGCATCAAGCACTCTATCCTTAGATGGAATCAAGGTTATCCAGGTGTATTTCGACTTCTCATCTATGAATGTTACAAAGTACTTATGGTTCTCCCTAGATAAGCAAGGTGCAGTCCGAACATCCGAGTGTATTAAATCAAAGCAGTGATCATAGATGGTAGAGGACTTTTGAAACACAGTTTTACAATGCTTGCCTAAGATACAAGCTTCACAATCATTATTCTCAAACATAACACCTGGAACCATTAAGCTTAAATCTCTAACATGAGGATGTCCTAGTCTAGCATGCCACAAAGCATTCTTATTCAACTCGGAAGCAGAAACAGAAATAAAGGAACAACTATGATTAGGTAAAGAAGTAAGCTCCTCAAGCAAGTAAAGGTCTCCTTTTGTAACTCCTTTCCCAATCAACCGACTGCTCTCAATATTCTGAAACTTCACATCATTAGGGCTAAAGATCACATTGCATTGCAAGTCATTAGTACATTTCTTAACTGATAACAAGTTTGAAGTAAACTTAGGCATGTAAAAACATCTAGACTCTTTATCAAACAGTTTAAGCTTGCATATACCCCTTATTGGAATTCTATCACCATTAGCTATCATAACATGTCCATGCACAGGCTCAATATCTCTAATCAGACTAGTGTCACTAATCATATGATGAGATGCACCTGAATCAACTATCAAAGGTTTAGATATGCTACAAGCACTATGAGATAAACCAGCATTCTTAGAGTGACTATAAGTATCAGTGTTATCATAAGTACTAGCAATCTTAGATGCACCAAAAGAATACCCCCTGAGATTACCAAGAATGTTACCATTGTCCTTGAGCATCTTGATGAGAGCATCCATTTCAGTCTCCTGTGCCCGAGTTGATGGCCCGGCTCCACCCCCTCCTTGCTGATCACTCCCTCCATAGCTCACATTAGCTCTTGCATCTCTGTCCTTCATGAAATTGGCTGGCTTGAGGTGAGGATGGAGGATCTAGCACTGATGCTTCTTGTGACCTTGTCTCTTACAATGATCACAGTTTCCATTGAACCTCCTTTCTTCAAAGCTATTCAACTTGTTGGCTTGAGGTACCTCAGCTTGGTTAGCTAAGGTAAGCTCCCCCTTTCCTCCAAATAGGCCCAACGATCCTTGCTCCTTTTGAATCTGTGCGCAGACTTCCTCCAAGGTGGGTAGCTTCTCTGCTCGCAAGATGTGTTTCACCAGGTCATTGTAGCTAGAGTTAAGAGTCAGGAGCAAGCCAAAGAATTTATCTTGCTCCCTTCTCTCATTAAGCTCAGATGGATCGGTTGTGCTTGGCCTCAACATCTCAAGTTCAGACCACAAAGCTCTAAACTTTCCAAGGTGCTTTGTGAACTCCATGTCTTCTTGAGCTAGACTGTTGATGGCTCGCTTGATCTCAAACACTCGAGTAATGTTTGGATGTTACCATACACCTTCTGAAGAGTGTCCCACAGGTCCTTTACCTTCTCACAGTAGTTGTATGCCTCTAGGATAGACGGATCTAGAGAGCTTTGAAGGATAGACATCACCGTGTTGTCTTCCTGGATCCACTTCACTTCATCACACACGACAATCTTCTTGTCGCCTTCACGAGTAATGAGTTTTGGAGCCTCACCCTCAAGGATGTGGTTCCACAAACCCTTACTCCCCACGGCTGTCTTCACCACACGAGACCATAGGAGATAGTTTCCCCCCTTAAGTATCACTGGAATCACAGTTGTTTTGTTACTTTCCATCTTGAAGCTTTGCGGAATGAAAAAGGTGTTCTTGAGTGTTCTTCGTGAACGATGAAATCAAAACCCAGATTTACGAGAACCTGGCTCTGATACTGTGAAAGATTGAGTAGAAACAGAGAATAAACGGATAGAATAGAGTTTGAGAGAGACTAAGAGATTTGGAGACTAAAAGCTTGAGACTTGGTTAAGAAACCATTTCGATATGAAGAACACCAAGAACACTAGAGAGAATAAGAGAGACTCGAAAATATTACTTGATTGATTAATGAGAGGAGTTACAAATATATAGGAGAGGAAACAAGGGTTTACAACGGGTAGAAGATAAGGTTTAGGATAAGCTTTCTCGCCAAGCATGTGGAGTCAAACGGTCTTAGGCGTGCCCAATTCAAACTTGTGGCTGGAGTGCTTCACACACGAGATTCCTTTGGCATCTTGACCAGATGCTCTTCCAGCACGAGCCCGCCTGTCAAACGCGCGCCTCAGTCAAGCTTGATCCGCTTGGTAACTAGTAAGAGTAACTCTGGGTCGAGTTACTCTTACCCGTGTAACTTTTCTCGTCCAAGGTAACTTCTTCACCCATTTGTACGGACCACTTGTACGGCCTTGTACGGACCACATGTACGGCCTTGTACAGACACCTCCAAACTTCTTCCTCTCCATTCCATAAGTTTTTTCCAGGCTTCCTAATAGATCATAACTCCATCTGTTATTCGGCTTAACAGAAGGGAGGAGACGTGGCCGGTCAAGGGAAGATGAGCGCCTGGTTTTAACTTGTGGATGAGGGTGCGAGATGCTTTTGGCATCCTGACCAGATGCCTTCTCCTTTCCAGCCTTGGACAGGCTGTCTTGGTCAAGCTTGACCCCTTATCCGCGAGCCTCCTTCTTACTGAGTAACTAACAAGTTAACATTCTTCCTTATTACCCAGCAAGGTTATCTTCTTCCTTCTGCCTTGTGACCCAAGTCTCGGCCATGGATGTACGGACCATGAGTTGCACGGATCCGTACAACTTGACCCGGATTTTGCACAAACCCAAAATGGTTTTTGGTCGATTTTAAAGTGCTTTAGGTCGAGTGGTCCGTACGGTCGGCCGTACAATCTGTACAGTCCGTACCGTCCATACACTTGCCCTAATTTTGCACAAACCTTCCTTTGATCCCAAACATCATTCTAAACCTCTTAAACCTCCTCTCTTTATTTCCTCAGATCAACACTCCCCCTCAAGCTTGACCATGTGGAACAAGTCAAGCTTGGAAGGCTATGAGATCCCCCTCATTAAAAACCTCACCAAAGAGAAAACCCTTGTGGGATAAAACCCTTTGATGAGGGAAAAAGAGTGGAGACCTCATAGCGAGGGGATTACTTGTCTGGTGAAAGGTCAATGAGTCCTAATCTTGTATGAATAGACTCAATGACCTTTTGTCTTGCTGCCTTAGTGAAGACATCCGCCAACTGATCCTCACTCCTTGTATAGCATGGTAAGATCTCTCCAAGACCAATCATTTGTCTCACTTTGTTGCAGTCCACCTCAATGTGCTTGGTCCTCTCATGAAACACTGAGTTTCTTGAAATGTGGATAGCCGCCTGATTGTCACAATGCAAAGTCATTGGTGTGGCTTGCTCAACTCCTAGATGTTTCAATATCCCTTTGATCCAGACCAATTCATTTGTCAGCTTCAACATGGCTCTATACTCAGCTTCAGCACTTGAACAAGAGACCACTTTCTGCTTCTTGCTCTTCCAAGTAACAAGGTTCCCTCCAATGAAGGTGCAATAGCCTGTAGTGGACTTTCTGTCAGCTCGGTCTCCTGCCCAATCTGCATCACAGTAACCCACAACTTCAGTGCTCTCATTGCATCCCATCCATATTCCTTGGCCAGATGATCCATTTAGGTAACTGAGGATCCGGTCCACCATCCTCCAGTGATATTCCCTTGGTTCTTGCATGTGTTGGCTCACCTGGTTCACAGCAAAACAGATATCAGGACGAGTAATAGTTAAGTAGATTAGCTTACCAACCATCCTCCTATAGAGTTTAGGAACTTCAAGGTATTGGATGTTCTCAATCTCCCCCTCACGTGGAACTTTATACCCATCCTCTAGTGGCATCTTGGCTGTCTTTCCACCTAGTTTACCTGCATCCTTCAAAAGATCAAGTGTATATTTCCTTTGGGACATGAATAGACCTTCCTTGGCTCTACATATCTCAATACCAAGGAAGTATTTCATCTTCCCTAGGTCTTTAATCTCAAACACAGATTTCAAGTAATCTTTTGTATCTTGTATACCTTCTTTGTCACTTCCAGTTATGATGATATCATCAACATAAACTAGAAGGACAATAATACCTGAGTTTGTGGTGAGAGTGAAGAGAGTGTGGTCTAACTCAGATTTCCTGAAGCCACGACCATTCAGAGTAGTACTTAACTTGTTGTACCAAGCTCTAGGCGATTGCTTTAGACCATAAATAGCTTTCTTCAACCTCAGCAAATTTCCTGGTTTCACAAGACTCTCTAGACCGGGTGGTGGTTTCATATAAACCTCATCCTCAAGTTATCCTTGTAGAAAGGCATTTTTGACATCCATTTGCCATAGGTCCCATTTCAGATTGGTTGCCACTGATAGAACAATCCGAATGGTGTGGAGTTTAGCCACTGGAGCAAAGGTGTCAAGATAATCTTCTCCATAGGTTTGGGTGAAACCTCTAGCCACCAGTCTAGTCTTCCTCCTTTCTATCTTCCTATTTGGCAGGAACTTGATGGTGAATATCCACATACTGGTTACTGCCTTCTTCCCCTTAGGCAACTCACTTTCATACCATGTCTAATTCTTGATCATGGCATTAGCTTCATCATCAACTGAGGCTCTCCACCTTTCATCCTTCATAGCTTCCTCATATGACCGAGGAACTTGGCTTTCATCCAGAGTTGATATGAATGCCCAATGCTCTATTGGAAGCTTGGCAAAAGAACATACCACCTGACTTGGATGAGCTACTGCTTGGGCATTATAGTACACTCGAGTGTTCACCCAGTTTGATGGGTCTCATCTTACCCTCATACTTCTTCTTAGTGGTGGTGCTTCTTCCACTGGTTCCTCATGACCTTCTTGCTCAGGTCCATTGTTATCTTCACTTCCCTCTTCACTTGCTACCTCACCTTGATCATGATCTCCTGAGTGCTCCTCAGCTTGACTTCCATCCTCAGGTTCATTTCCCCCTTCATGATCATGGTGGGTTTGACCTTCAGCTTCATTAGGTTGTTCTTGTCTTCTTTGATCCTGGGTTGTATTGATCCCAAGACCTTCAAGAATGATCCGGAGACTAGCCGCCTTATCAGAAGCTTGGGATAGATCCTTCAAATCATCCCAACTCTTTTCTTCATAGTACCCCCTTGACTCCACAAACTTTACATCCCTGGACACCAGAACTCTCCTTGTCTTTAGATCAAAACATTTGTACCCCTTCTGTGTTGTTGAATACCCCACGAACATGGCTCTTGTACTCTTTGGTTCCAGCTTATTCCTCATCTCCCCGGGTACCAGAACAAAGCAAAGACACCCGAACACCCTTAGATGACTCAAGACTGCCTTCTCTTTATTTAGAACTTCAAATGGAGCTTTGTCATCCAGAACTCTGGTGGGTGTCCTGTTGATCAGATAGCAGGCAGTCATCACAACATCACTCCAAAACCTTTTGGGAACGTTGGACTGGAACATGATTGACCTAGCCACCTCCATAAGATGCCTGTTCTTCCTTTCAGCAACTCCATTTTGCTGGGGTGTGTAAGGACAGCTGGTTTGATGAAGGTTCCCATGTTGAGCTAGATGTTGCTTGAATGCCAGGCTTGTGTACTCCACACCATTATCTTACCTGAAAATCTTAATCTTGGCATGGTAATGGTTAATCACATAAGCCTGAAAGTTTCTAAATGCATCAAGAACTCTATCCTTAGTTTGAATAAGTGTTATCCAGGTGTATTTTGATTTTTCATCAATGAATGTTACAAAATATCTATAATTTTCTCTAGATAAACAAGGAGCAGTCCACACATCAGAATGCACAAGATCAAAACACTTTTCATAAAGAGTATTAGACTTTGGAAAAACTGCCTTACAATGTTTACCCAAGATACATGCTTCACATTCATTATTCTTATACATGACACCTGGTAACATTAAACTTAGGGCTATAACATGTGGGTGACCTACTCTAGCATGCCACAATGCATCATTATTCAACACAGAAGTAGAACTAAACGAGTATTTAAAATCAGAACTAGGGGCAATGTCTTCAAGCATGTAAATATCTCCTTTGGTTACTCCCTTTCCGATCAACTTATGGCTCTGAATATCCTGAAACTTCACACCATTAGGACTGAATATGACATTACAATGCAAATCAGTGGTGCATCTGTTAACTGATAACAGATTAGAAGTGAACTCAGGCATATAAAAAGCTTTGTACTCCTTATCAAACAGGTTCAACTTGCCAATTCCTCTTATTGCTATCCTATCACCATTAGCTATCATTACATGACCATGAGCCGGTTCTATGTCTTTTATCAATTTATCATCACTAATCATATGGTGAGAGGCTCCTGAATCAACTACAAGCGGTTTACTAGTGTTATAAGCATGATAGGAACTAGGCGAGTTCTGTTCTAAATGATCAATGTCTTTAAGCAGCCTAGATGCATCATTATGAGAGTCATTTCCAGCTTTCAAGTGATCAGGGATACTAGACAACCTATAAGCAGCATAGGAGTACCCTAGAGGGTTACCAGATACATTACCATTCTCCTTGAGAGCTTTGATCAGGGCATCAATGTCTGACCTCCTGATCAGCTCATGAGCCACGCTCTTCAAGGGAGTGTGTTGAGATGTCAAGGCCTTTCCTTCCCCTTCATGAGTGGTTGAACCTGCTCCAGCTAAACCTCCAGCTTCACTTGCCTCGGTTGACAGGTGGGCTCTTGCATCACGATCCTTCATGAACTTTGCTGGCTTGAGATGGGGATGGAGTATCCAGCACTGGCACCTCTTATGACCCGGCTTCTTGCAGTGATCACAGTTGCCTCCAAACCTCCTATCTTCACCACCTCTTCTTTCATCAGGCCTGAACATGGCTTTGTTAGCCTGAACAGCCTCGGCTTTGTTGGCCAGGGATAGCTCTCCCTTTCCACCAAACAACCCCAAGGACCCTTCCTCCTTCTGAATCTGAGCACACACTTCCTCCAAAGTTGGGAGCTTTGGAGACCTGAGTATGTGCTTAATCAGATCGTTGAAGGCTAGATTCAGAGTCAACATTAACCCAAACACCTGATCTTGTTAACGCCTCTCCATGAGGGTATCTTGATCTGTTGTGTTGGGTCTAAGCATCTCTATTTTGGACCACAGTGCCCTGAACTTACCCAAGTGTTTGGTAAACTCAACATCTTCTTGAGCAAGAGTGTTTATGGCTCTCTTGAGCTCAAACACTCGGCTCAGATTGGAAGTGTTACCATAGATCTTTTGGAGAGTCTCCCACATGTCCTTTGGAGTCTTGCAGTAGCTGTATGCTTCCAGGATGGGTGGATCTAGAGAACCTTGAATCATGGTTTGCACCATCATGTCATCTTGGATCCACTTCTGTTGAGCAGCTAAAGCAGCCTCCTTTGCACCTTCTTCCTCACTAGCAACTTATTTTGGAGCTTCATCAGTGATATGGCTCCACAAACCCTTGATCCCAACCACAGTCTTCACAACTCGAGACCACAACAGGTAGTTTCCACCACCTTTAAGAGTAACTGGAACAGCTAACATCACCTTGCTTCCTTCCATCTTCTAAGCGACCCTCAAGAACCCAGAAAGTTTGAACCTTTGAACTCGAAATAAAGCTGAAGATAGTAGATCTAAACACCAGGATGTAAGGAACCAGGCTCTGATACCATGAGATTTTGAGAGGATAAGAGAGAGAGAACTAGTTTAAGAGAGAAAGAGTGAACCGAGAAGAGATTTAGAGAGGAGATTGATTGATGTTCATGATGAACAAGAGAGAAAGAGAGAAGAGATAAACTCGGAGAGAGTGAAATGTGTTACTTTCATTAATCAGATAGAGGTTACAAATATATAGAGTGCAACTTAGGTTTACAATGGATACAAAAGGAAGGGCTAGAAGGGAGGAGACGTGGCCGGTCAAGGGAAGAGGAGCGCCTGGTTTGAACTTGTGGATGAGGGTGCGAGATGCTTTTGGCATCTTGACCAAATGCCTTGTCCTTTCCAGCCTTGGACAGGCTGTCTTGGTCAAGGATCTATCATCCCTCTTGTGTCATCCCTCTTGTGTCATCCCTCCTTTCCAGCCTTGACCAGATCTTATCATCCCTCTTGTGTCACCAATCGATCCACAACCTTGAAGAACTTGAGTCTCTGATTCGTTCTTGCAAGGATCTATCCATCCCCATCAACCAAAGAGCATCCTAGGGACGCATCAAGTGGTATAAGAGCAACTTTGGTTGGGAAGTACTCGTTTTCTCTCTTGTTCTTTTTGTTTCATCCGTGTTTCATCTCTATCATCTTGAATAAGCAGTAGAACTAATCTGTTTAGGGCTGCTCGAGTTTCATAAGAGATTAGACAAGGTTTTAAATTTTTCCTTTTTGCTTTGCGGAAACCCTAGAGCGAGAAACCCTAGCCGCATAAGTTCTTTGCTTCTTAGATCACTTTGTTTCATATGTTAATCTTGTTAATCACCTTGAACACGAGTAGATTAAGGTTGTTAGGGTGCTAGAAAACCTTAGAGAAGATTAGACAAAGTTTAGAGGATTTTCCTTTTTGCTTGGTAGGCGGAAACCCTTTTCCTTTTACCTAGCCGGTTTTTTTCCTTTTTGCTTTTGTCTTGCAAAACAAGCTTGATTTCGTGTTCTCCTTTTTCCTTTTTGCTTGTCTTGTTCCCTAGAAACTTTTTACTGGTTATATTGTTTCCCCGTTGTGCAGGAAGCAATGGGATCCGAGTCTGAAGAAGAAGCTGAACTCGTCAGGAAGAACAAGCTTCTCATGGAGGCTATGTCGGCTAACCTTAATCAGAACATGGTAGCAACCATGACCGAGATGATGAGGACCAACTTCAGTGACATCCGGAGAGAGCTCAGCGAAGAAATCAGAAGAGCTACTATTCAAGTTCCAAACCGAGAGACTAGGAGTGAAGAGGGACCTCATGCAACTCGCCAAGAGCATGCTGGTTATGAGGAGACTGACAATGAGTATGAACACCTCAGTTCATCCTCAAGACAAAGCCAAAGAAGACATAGGCGTGTCCAAGAAAGAAGGATAAATCAGGGAGATGAGCTTGCTGGTTTGAAGATAAAGATACCCCCATTCCATGGCAAAGCTGATCCGGATGCCTACCTTGAGTGGGAGAAGAAGATTGGGTTAGTCTTTCAGTGTAAGCAGTACACAAACCACAAGAAGATTCAGATTGCTGCCACTGAGTTCTATGACTATGCTCTAAGTTGGTGGGATCAGTACATCACAACTCGTAGGAGGAATGGAGAAGAGCCAGTAGAGACTTGGACAGAGATGAAGTCTATCATACGCAAGAGGTTTGTTCCAAGTCATTACCACAGAGACTTGCACCACCGGCTCAGGAAACTTACCCAAGGTTCAAGATCATTGGAGGAGTATTACCAAGAGATGGAGTTGCTCATGCTAAGAGCTAGCATATCAGAAGATAGAGAAGCAACCATGTCAAGGTTCCTGTGTGGTTTAAACCGAGATATACAAGACAATGTTGAGATGCAACATTATGTGGAGCTTGAAGAGATGCTACACAAGGCTATTCTTGTGGAGCAACAGCTCAAGAGGAAGGGACACTCACGCAACCACTATGGCTCTAACTGGTTACACAACACCAAGGAAGAGAAGTCACCTTATCCTAAGGAGTCTAAACCGTTCCAGAAGGACAACAAGTCCTATCCGAGAGAAGAAACCAAACCAAGCAGTGCTCTTGACAAGGGCAAAGGCAAGGTTGAAGCTTCTAGTTCCAGAGCTCGTGATGTCAAGTGTTGCAAGTGCCAAGGAAGAGGTCATTATGCCAATGAATGTACCAACAAGAGAGTCATGATCTTGCTGGAAGATGGAGAGTATGCCTCAGAAGATGACAACACTGACTCTGACCAAGAAGAGAGTGAAGAAGAACATGAAGAAGGACCAGTCCAGGGGAAGCTATTAGTAGCTAGAAGGCTTCTAAGCTTGCAAAAAAAGGCTGAGGAGCTAGAGCAACGTGAGAACCTATTCTACACCCGGTGCTTGGTCAAAGGGAAAGTGTGCAGCCTCATTGTTGATGGAGGCAGTTGTGTGAATGCTGCAAGTGAAACTATGGTCAAGAAGTTGGGATTGAAGGTTCAGAAGCATCCCAAACCTTACCGGCTACAATGGCTGAATGAAGAAGGCACCATGAAGGTGTCAAGTCAAGTCCTCATCCCCTTAGCCATTGGGAGATATGAAGATGAACTCTTGTGTGATGTGTTGCCTATGGAAGCGGGTCACATACTTCTTGGAAGACCTTGGCAATCTGATCGCCGAGTTATCCATGATGGCTTCACCAACAAGCACTCCTTTGAGTTCAAGGGATGCAAGACCACCCTGGTTCCCTTGAAACCTAAGGAAGTTCAACAAGTATTCAACTCCAAAAGAAGAAGGAGATTGATCTAAAACCGGCTGGAACTAAGCAGCCAAACTTCTATGCTAACATGGGTGATATCAAAAGAACTCTCTACTCTAAACAATCTGCTATCTTACTTGTGTTTAAAGAAGCTCTTTTGAACTTAACAGATTCTACACCGGTGTATCCGAGTGAGAAGGTTTCTCTTTTGCAGAAGTTTCAAGATGTATTTCCAGAAGACAATCCCATTGGTTTACCACCTTTGAGAGGGATTGAGCACCAGATAGACTTTGTTCCAGGATCTACACTTCCAAACCGTCCAGCATACAGAACCAACCCGGTTGAGACCAAGGAGTTGCAAAGACAAGTAGAGGAACTCATGGAGAAGGGCTATATCTGAGAGAGTTTGAGCCCATGTGCTGTACCAGTGCTCCTAGTGCCTAAGAAGGATGGTACATGGCGTATGTGTGTTGATTGTAGATCAATCAACAACATCACAGTGAAGTATCGCCACCCTATCCCTAGACTTGATGATATGCTTGATGAATTGCATGGTTCTTGCATCTTTTCTAAGATAGATTTAAAAAGTGGTTATCATCAGATTAGGATGAAAGAAGGAGATGAATGGAAAACTGCATTCAAAACTAAACATGGATTATATGAGTGGTTAGTCATGCCATTTGGATTAACCAATGCACCTAGTACATTCATGAGGTTAATGAATCATGTTCTTAGATCATTCATAGGCATTTCTGTTGTAGTATACTTTGATGACATCTTAGTATATAGCAAGAACTTAGAAGAACATCTAGAACATCTTAGGGCTGTCCTGAATGTTTTAAGGAACGAAAAGCTTTATGCCAACTTGAAGAAGTGCACCTTTTGCACGGATAACTTGGTTTTCCTAGGCTTTGTTGTGAGTGCAGATGGAGTTAAGGTCGATGAGGAGAAGATCAAAGCCATCAAAGACTGGCGGAGTCCAACCACAGTAGGAGAAGTGAGGAGTTTCCATGGGCTTGCCGGGTTCTATAGGCGTTTTGTGAGAGACTTTAGCACCATTGCAGCTCCCTTGACTGAAGTGATAAAGAAGGATGTAGGATTCAAGTGGGGAGAAGCACAAGAGAAGGCTTTCCAGAGCCTAAAAGAGAAACTTACTCAATCACCTCTTCTTATGCTTCCTGACTTTACTAAAACGTTTGAAATATAATGTGATGCTTCAGGAATTGGAATTGGTGCTGTATTGATGCAGGATAGGAAACCTATAGCCTACTTCAGTGAGAAGCTTGGAGGAGCCACTCTCAACTATGCAACCTATGACAAAGAACTCTATGCCTTGGTGAGGGCATTACAAACGTGGCAACATTACTTGTGGCCCAAGGAGTTTGTCATACACACTGATCATGAGTCCCTAAAGTATCTAAAAGGGCAGAGTAAGCTTAGCAAGAGACACGCAAGGTGGGTTGAGTTCATTGAGACCTTCCCATACGTGATCAAGTATAAACAAGGTAAGGAGAACATAGTTGCTGATGCACTATCTCGGAGGTATGTTCTCTTGACCACTCTAGATGCTAAGTTACTTGGATTTGAGCAGATAAAAGATATGTATGATACTGACCATGATTTCAAGGAAGCTTATGCATCCTGTGAGAAGTTTGCTGCAGGGCATTACTTTAGACAAGAAGGCTTCTTGTTTTATGACAATAGATTGTGTGTGCCTAACTGCTCTTTGAGAGATCTTTTTGTCAGGGAATCCCATGGGGGCAGTCTAATGGGACACTTTGGGATTGCCAAGAACTTAAAAGTTTTGCAGGATCACTTCTATTGGCAGCATATGAAGAGAGATGTGGAGAGAATCTGTGGGAGGTGTGCTACATGCAAGCATGCCAAGTCCCAAGTCCAATCCTAGGGTTTGTATACTCTTTACCCATTCCACACCATCCTTGGAATGACATTTCCATGGACTTTATTGTCGGATTACCTAGGACTAGAACAGGAAAGGATTCAATCTTTGTTGTTGTTGATAGGTTCTTAAGATGGCACATTTCATAGCATGTCATAAAACTAATGATGCATTGCACGTTGCTAACCTGTTCTTTAAAGGAGCTGTTCGTTTGCATGGCATGCCTAGAACTATAGTTTCTGATAGGGACACTAAGTTTCTTAGTTACTTCTGGAAGACACTTTGGTCTAAGCTAGGCACTAAACTGTTGTTTTCTACTACATGTCATCCACAAACTGATGGACAAACTGAAGTAGTTAATAGAACCTTAAGAACACTCCTTCGTGCATTCATTAGAAAGATCTTAAGAACTTGGGAAGAATAGTTACCACACTGTGAATTTGCATACAATCATGCTATGCATTCTGCTTCTAAGTATTCACCTTTTGAGATTGTTTATGGGTTCAATCCCACCTCTCCATTGGATCTAATGCCTTTACCTGAGTGTGAAAGGATCAGTCTAGATGGCAAGAAGAAAGCAGAGATGGTCCAACGGATCCATGAGAAGGCTAGACAAAACATTGGGCAGAAAACCAAGCTTTATGAGAAGCAAGCCAACAAAGGGAGACGTGTGAGAACCTTTGAAGTAGGTGACCAAGTTTGGTTGCACCTGAGGAAGGATAGGTTTCCCAACGAGAGGAAGTCCAACCTGATTCCAAGGGTTGATGGACCCTTCGAGATCATCCACAAGATCAATGAAAATGCCTACAAACTTGATCTCCAAGGTAAGTATGATGTATCTAATAGCTTCAATGTCACTGACTTGGCTCCTTTTGCTGTAGATGAACCTGATTTGAGGACAAATCCTTTTCAAGAGGTAGGGGATGATGTGATCATGGACCGGATCACTAAGGAGAACAAGAAGAGTCTAGATGAGCCACATGAAGCCACATTGCACCAGCAGCCTGGTGATGATGCTCTAGCCATTCCTGAAGGTCCCATGACTCGTTCCAGAGTCAAGAAGCTTAAAGAGAAAGTTGTTGGATTACTCAATTCACATCCACAACAAGAAAGTCTTGGACAAGGTCTGATCCGAGATATCTTGATCACCATTCAAGCCATCTTTACATCAAGCTGAGTTAGTGTCTAGGCAAGACATGGGGTGCGTGCTCTTTTCCTTGCTTTTGGTTTTGTCCCACGAGGTTTTCCGGAGGAAGGTTTTTAACGAGGCCACAACTTGTCTTCACATCACTTAGGCCCTCTCTCGGTCCAACACTAAAGAAGTTTACATTTTATTTCATTTAAAAGCTTATGTTATATTTAAACTATAGTTTTCCTTTTTACTTATTTCTGAAACCCTAGAGAGCATGTTCTCTGGTTTCTCCTTATTTAAACGGGTCTCTAAACCCTATTGTACTCAAGCTTCTTTTAATCAACGAGTTTTCTTTCTCCTTGACGGCACTCTCTCTAGAATAGTTGTCGAGTTTCTTCTGGTGTGTAGTATCCAGGAACCTAAGGGTGTTTGCTTGGTGTGTCATATCCGAGTTATTCATCTAGGAGTATCAAGAGATCTTATCATCCCTCTTGTGTCACCAATCGATGCACAACCTTGAAGAACTTGAGTCTCTGATTCGTTCTTGCAAATATCTATCCATCCCCATCAACCAAAGAGCATCCTAGGGACGCATCAAAAAGAAGACTTGATGAGAGAATAAGATTGTGGATGAGACTAAGAGAATAATGAGACTAAAGAGAGATTCGTGAGACTTGATGAACCAGAGACTAAGAGAGTGAAGAACAGAGATTTAGAACCCAGAAAAGAATAGGAAGGAGGAGGGGAAACCCCACTCTCTCACTTGAATTGTTTACAATCGATAATGAGGCCTTTATAGGCAATACAAGAAGCAAACAGTAACCTATATCTAAGGGCTGATAAAGCCTGAGGGAATGGACGGTTTAGATGAAGTCAGATGGTCTTTATTCAGGCTGGAGACAGCCTGGGCGCGCCTAGGAAAGCTTGGCCAGGAATAGGCCAGCAATGCACATGAACCTTGCCAATGATCAGTCCAAGTTCATTCCTTCTTTTGGATAAGCATCTTTATAGCATATTCCTCTTATCCATTTTGACACAGCTGTTTCCTAGACTCCTTAGCTTCAATCAGTCACAAGAGATTTGAATTGCTTTGGTTTAAAGTGATCAAACCGAAGACAAACCCGAAACTGCTTTATCGCTTGACCGTACGGACTCTGTACGGACCACCCGTCCGTACACCTCAACCCGGATTTTGCACATCGCCCAAACTCACCCAAAAGTTGAACCAGGAAGTGTTTTGGGTCGACCATGTCCGTACAGTCCGTACAAGGCCGTACAGGCCGTACGACTGTCCGTACAATCGACCCTATTTTTGCACTTTCGCCCAATGGCTCCCAAATCTTCCCAAACACTTCCTTCTTGATCATAAGCCCTTCTTGAACCTTGTTCTTTCTCAGCATAAGCTTCTGGACCCTCTTTAGTCCTTGATCAGACTTCTAATGGGTTTTGGCCCTAACTTTGCACATTGCCTTTAGTGGTCCATTTCTCTCTTCAGGTTTAACACTCCCCCTCAAGCTTGATTCTATAGATCCTGAGTCAAACTTGGAACCCTGAAGTCACTCCTCATTAAAAACCTTATGAGAGAAAACCCTCCTTAGGGATAAAACCCTCATAAGGAAAAGAGTAAGCTCCTTCAAGGCCTAGGGATTGGCCATTGAGCCTTTGTGCCTTAGAACCAGTGTGGTTGGACACAAAGGACTCTGGATCGTGGCCTAAACTTGTGCAGCCAACAACACAAGGCTTGCACCCTCATAGAACTCGGCTTGACCTCTTCATAGACCCAAAACATCCTCATTTGGCCGAATGTCAAGTTTTCGGGTCGACTTGGTCCGTACGAATCCGTACGGTCCGAGTACATCCATCCATACCAAATCCGTACGGCCTCGCCCTAACTTTGCACATAATCATCTTCAGTGAGGCTCAAGCACTGGTAATGGTTGTTGACATGAATAAATAAATGACAAGGAGAAGTTATGAAGATGATGAGTATTGACCTGAAGAGATAAAGAAGACAAAGAGAAGAAGAAATAAGGCTGGTATGAAGAACCTTGTTGGACAAGGTATTCCGTACAACCTTGACTTCCAAGTAACCTAACTTTACCTTGAGTGACTTGGAAGGCAAGGTACCTGTGGGACTCGCCAAGCTTCATACTCAGAGGCAGATTTGAATTAAAATGAGCCTCCAGACCGTTGAGAGAGAGCAGATGCAAGTGGGATTAGTTTAAAATAAAAGTCACATGTGTGGTCCAAGCTTGGGAGCAGTTCAAGAGCTGTCCCTTTCTCTGGCTCAGACCAGAATAGATTAATATTATTCTTCTTGTCTTCTTTAGTCCTCTTTGGTCTATAAAACATTATTGTAAGCATCCCATATCAGTTAAGAAAATCATTTCTCTCCTTCTCTCTTTGTATTTTCAAAATGCCTCTCTCTCTCTCTCTTTCTCTCTCTTGTTCTTCATGTTCTTCATTCTCCAGCAGTAAAATACTTCTAAATCTCTCATTCTAACATGGTATCAGAGCAGTATGTTCTTGAGACCTAATTCTTCTTATTCTCTTTTCTTTCCTCCGCTAAATCTCTGAGTTTTTTTTTAATTTCTATTTTTGGCAAAGTTCATCTTGTTCTTCAGCTGTTCATCATTTCCAGCTCCAGAAATTGCCAAAAATGGAAAAGATGATTTCGACCAAGAAAACGAAGAAGGAGAATCTCATTCCAGTGACCCTAGAGGGTCCTAAGTATCTTTTATGGTCAAGAGTGGCCAGAGTTACCTTGGGAAGTCATGGACTTTGGGACAGCCATATCATGGAGGCTGAAACTTCAAATAGGATGGCTCAAGAGGATGGCTCATGAGGATAGTCAGGCTACTTGCCTAAAGCATGAAGACAAGTGGGTTCAAGAGGAACAGCAAACACTTGGAATTATACACAGCTCTCTTTCTGAACAGATCTTGGAGGATCATTATCACCTCAGAACCGCCAAGAGTTTATGGGAGAAGCTTCAAAATGTTTATGGGAATCTATGGGAGATTCTTCAAGCTGTCTATGAGCAAGACAAAGTTTTCAGTCTTCTCTTAAACCTGGATTCACCCTGCAATAGTCTGATAAGTTATATCATTCAAGAAAGGAAGCTTCCAAGTTCCCTAGGAAGCCAGTCAAGTACATTTAAGCTCAAGGAGTTTGAGCATCAAGTAATTACAGGAAGAACCATGTATTCAGCACTCTATGGTGATTCTAATGAAGGAGGAACATGGAGTAGTATGGATGGTGCGACAAGCATTGATGGACAAGTGACCAGGAGAGACCTTGATTCCTTTATCAAAGCTGCCAAGGCCCTTATCTCACCCAAGAAGGCTGGTACACACTCTCTTGACTCTAAACCCATCATTATAGATTCAGGAGCTAGCCATCACATGATTAGTGATAGGAACTTGATTAGTGATGTCCAGCCTGCCTCAGGGAATGTGATTATAGCAAATGGTGATAAGGTTAAGATAGAAGGGATAGGGAACCTTAGGTTGTTTGATAGGGAATCTACTGCCTTGTATATGCCTCAGTTTACATCAAACTTGTTATCTGTGAAAAGAGCTACTGTTGATCTGAGCTGTCAAGTTGTCTTCAGACCTGATGAAGTTGAATTTCAAGACCTGAAGACAGGGAAGATAATTGGAAAAGGTCACAGCCATCAGGAATTATATCATCTTTAGAAGACTAAGTTATCTGAATCATCTCATTCTCTTTGCATGGTCAGTACATCTACTGGGGTTGAGAGCACCATAAGGCATGCTAGATTGGGACATCCTCATACTAGAGCTTTAAATCTGATGCTCCCTGGCGTGGTGTTTAAAAATGATGATTGTGAAGCTTGCATCTTGGGGAAGCATTGTTGGACAGTCTTTCCAAGGTCTAGCACTATCTATGAGAAGTGTTTCGACCTGGTTCACTCTGATGTATGGACTGCGCCTTGTATGTCCAGAGAAAATCATAAATACTTTGTCACCTTCATTGATGAGAAGTCCAAGTACGCATGGGTGACACTTATTCAGTCAAAGGACAGGGTGCTGGAGGCTTTCAAGAATTTTCAGACCCATGTCTCCAACCATTTCAATGCCAAGCTGAAGATTCTGAGGTCAGATAATGGTGGAGAGTACACCAGTCAAGCATTCAAGCAATATCTGGCTCAGCATGGGATAATCCATCAGACAAGCTGCCCACACTCCTCAACAGAATGGAGTTGCTGAGAGGAAGAACAGGCACTTAATGGAGGTAGCAAGATCAATGATGTTTCACACCAATGTTCCAAAAAGATTCTGGAGTGATGCTGTGATATCTGCTAGTTATCTGATCAATAGAACTCCAACTAAAGTCCTCAACGACATGTCCCCTTTTGAGGTCCTAAACCAGACCAAGCCACCTTTGAACCACTTGCGTTTGTTTGGGTGCCTATGTTTTGTGTTGATACCAGGGGAGCAAAGGAACAAGCTTGATGCTAAAAGCTCAAAAGCTATGTTCATAGGCTACTCTCCAACGCAGAAGGGTTATAAGTGCTATGATCCAATATTAAGAAAGGTTTTAATATCAAGAGATGTGAAGTTTGTGGAGACAAAAGGATATTATGAGGAGAAGAGTTGGGATGATTTGAAGGATTTATCACAAGCATCAGAGAAAGCCACAAACCTCAGGATTATATTGGAGAGTCTTGGTATTGGTATGCCTCAGGCTAATCAGGAAACAAGGAGGAATTCTCCTGAAAATGCACCTGGTCCAGAAGTTGTAGTTGATGAAGATGGGGCCGATGAATCTGTAGAAGCCACACATCCTGATCCTGAAGGGGGGAATCAACAAGAAACTCATGATCAGGATGAAAGGCACCAAGTACAACCAGAACCAGTGCATCAGAATGAAGAAGCTGAATCTGATAAGGAAGAAGAAGAACCTGAAGCAGTTCAACCACTTAGGAGAAGCACAAGGCTGAGGAAGGATCCCTCAAACTGGAAGAATACAAGGGTTTACTTCAACAGTCAGGCTGTAGCTCATCCTATCCAAGCAGTATGTTCTCTTGCCCATTATCCAAGAGAACATCAAGCATTCATCACTTGTTTAGATCAAAGCTATATTCCAAGGTCTTTTGAAGAAGCAATGGAACTTGAGGAGTGGAGAGACTCTGTGGGAGATGAAACTAATGCCATGATCAAGAATGATACTTGGTATGAGAGTGAACTCCCAAAGGGAAAGAAAGCAGTAACAAGCAAGTGGGTCTTCACAATTAAATTATTACCAGATGGAAGGGTGGAGAGACGCAAGTCAAGGCTGGTTGCAAGGGGCTTTACTCAGACTTATGGAGAAGACTATGTAGAGACCTTTGCCCCAGTGGCTAAGCTGCATACTATCAGGATCATACTGTCTCTTGCAACCAACCTAGAGTGGGAATTGTGGCAGATGGATGTCAAGAATGCATTTCTTCAAGGAGAGCTAGAAGATGAAGTCTACATGCGCCCTCCTCCTGGTCTAGAACATATGGTCAAGCCTGGAAACGTCCTCAGATTGAAGAAAGCTATCTATGGACTGAAGCAATCACCAAGATCTTGGTACCACAAGTTAAGCACCACATTGAATGGGAGAGGGATCAGAAAATCAGAGGCTGATCATACTCTCTTCACACTGACTGGTGCACTAGGAATTGTGGTTATCTTGATATATGTAGATGATATTATCATCACTGGAAGCGACATGGAGGGGATTCAGGCCACCAAAGCTTTTCTAAAGTCATTATTTGACATTAAGGATCTTGGAGAGCTTAAGTATTTCCTTGGAATTGAAGTGTGCAGATCTAAAGGACTGTTTCTGTCCCAAAGGAAGTATGCAATAGACCTACTGAGTGAGGCAGGAAACCTTGGAGGAAGAACAGCCAAGACTCCTCTTGAAGATGGCTACAAAGTGCTGCGAGAGGGGGAGTTTGAACATACTCCATTTGAAGACATCAAGAAGTACATGAAAATGGTTGGAAAGCTTATCTATCTAACCATCACAAGGCCATACATCTGCTTTGCTGTGAATCAAGTCAGTCAACAGATGCAAGCTCCTAAGGTTCATCATTGGAATATGGTTGAGAGGATTCTGAGGTATATAAGAGAAGCTCCAGGACAAGGTGTCTGGATGGGTTGCAATGGAAGCACTGAAATTGTTGGATATTGTGATGCTGATTGGGCAGGAGATAGAGTTGATAGGATATCAACTACTGGGTATTGTACCTTCATTGGAGGCAACTTGGTAACCTGGAAAAGCAAGAAGCAGAAAGTAGTTTCATTTTCTAGTGATGAAGCAGAATATAGAGCTATGAGAAAGCTCACAAGCGAGTTGGTTTGGATCAAGGGGCTGCTTAAAGACTTGGGGATTGAAACTACAACACCAATCACAATGCACTGTGATAATCAAGCTGCTATACACATTGACAGCAACTTAGTCTTCCATGAGAGGACTAAACACATTGAAGTAGATTGTCATAAGGTGAGGCAAGCTGTGGAACAGAAGATTATTCTACCTTGTTACACAAGAAGTGAAGATCAACTGGCTGACATCTTCACAAAGGCAGCCAGCACCAAAATCTGTGAGTTCATACATTCCAAACTTTGACTCATAGACCTCACAAGTCACTGATCCTCTTGCCATGAAGTGTTCTACTCTTTTTCCTTGGCTTGGTTTTTATCCCAAGTGGTTTTTACTAGCTAAGGTTTTAATGAGGGAATGCTTCATGGTTTCCAAGCTTGACCAGTCCCTATGGTCAAGCTTGAGGGGGAGTGTTGACATGAATAAATAAATGACAAGGAGAAGTTATGACGATGATGAGTATTGACCTAAAGAGATAAAGAAGACAAAGAGAAGAAGAAATAAGGCTGGTATGAAGAACCTTGTTGGACAAGGTATTCCGTACAACCTTGACTTCCAAGTAACCTAACTTTACCTTGAGTGACTTGGAAGGCAAGGTACCTGTGGGACTCGCCAAGCTTCATACTCAGAGGCAGATTTGAATTCAAATGAGCCTTCAGACCGTTGAGAGAGAAAGAAGAGGCAAGTGGGATTAGTTTAAAATAAAAGTCACATGTGTGGTCCAAGCTTGGGAGCAGTTCAAGAGCTGTCCCTTTCTCTGGTTCAGAGCAGAATAGATTAATATTATTCTTCTTGTCTTCTTTAGTCCTCTTTGGTCTATAAAACATTATTGTAAGCATCCCATATCAGTTAAGAAAATCATTTCTCTCCTTCTCTCTTTGTATTTTCGAAATGCCTCTCTCTCTCTTTCTCTCTCTTGTTCTTCATGTTCTTCATTCTCCAGCAGTAAAATACTTCTAAATCTCTCATTCTAACAATGGTACCTGATACATTATCCCAAAGGTGCATCAGTACTTATCAAGTATATCCACAAGAAAAAGAAACTTAGGCACATCTCAAAAGAATGAAACCAAACCAGAGATTCTAGCAACTTAGACATTCTTCTAAATGAAGCAAGATATCAATGATGGTTTCTACTAAGTCAATAGCACTAGAACTTATTCCATTTTAACCATAACAATCAGAACCAATCTATTCAAGCATTTAAGAACCATTTCGAGATTTTAAAAGAAATGATGGATGACATGAATTGAATTGAGTTCAAGTTACTTCCCTTTTTGTTTGGATGAGGAGTGACTGGTTTGTCACTTGAATCCCTCACAGTCGGCCAGTTGCAACCTCTCCATGGCAACACCAACTTGATGGGAGGTTGTATGGATCACTCAGCTTCAGTTTCAACCACCTCACCATTGAGGCCGCATTGAGCTGAACTTTCATACACACACAACCAAGACTGCTCTGAACAGCCTCTTTGCATAGACACGCCACTGCCTAGACCCGGTTGGATGATCCTTTGTTGAAGTCCTTGCAAAGGCTTGATAATGGACCATGGATCATGCATACTAAGACTCCCCCTCAAGCTTAACTCCGAGTATAGAAAGGAGCTAAGCTTGTGAATGGTATAAGCAATCCATGGCCTTAGGACCACCGGTCTTCTTGACTTTGTGATGGCCTTCTTCTTATGAGTTTAATCTCTTCCTTAAACAGGAACTATAGTGTTTGAATCACCACAGAGAGATCCTCACAAGACATTTTCTCTCCATTGCATAACCCATTCTCTATACACTCCTTGTATTTGAATGGACTGATGGGTCCACGGAATGGTATGGAATGGGACTGAGGAAATGGGCAATGGTAGCCCCTGGATCATCTTGACAACTCACTGGTACTTCTCTTCAAGCTTTAGATCACCGGACTCCTCATGACTTTGGTAATGATCTTCATTGCAGCACCCTCTTGGTGATGCTTTTCCTTGCTTGTCTACTGTCCTCTCTACACTCTCATGATATGTAGGCGCATGGTGAATGAACCACCATGGACAGAACTGCAAGGCAGTGCTCCATTGTCACAACATCCTCTCTACACTCTTTGGAGTAGGCTTGTGGACTTCCCATGGATTGTTGGCAATGGAACTTCATGGTTAGGAACCATCAGTCTTTACACGACTTGATGTCCTTACCCTTGTGAGTTTTGGCTCTCTTCCTTATACCAGGAACTATTGGTGTTTGAATCACCGTAAGAGCCCTCACAAGGTAGTCTCTCATTGTATGATATCCCACTCTACACTTCCTGTAGACTTTGGGACTTACATGTCCAAGTTGTTAACCTGAAGTGATAAACCATCTCACTAAAGGTTAATGTGCAAAGCTTAAGCAAAACCCACTTAGAGACTGATCAAGGTATAAGGAGGGTCCAGAAACTTATGCAGAGCTAGAACAAGGTTAAGGAGGGGTTTACTATGAAGGAAGTGAAAGATTGAGTAAAAACAGAGAATAAACGGAAAGCTTGATCCGCTTGGTAACTAGTAAGAGTAACTCTGGGTCGAGTTACTCTTACCCGGGTAACTTTTCTCGTCCAAGGTAAACTTTCTTCACCCACTTGTACGGACCACTTGTACGGCCTTGTACGGCCTTGTAAGGACCACTTGTACGGACACCTCCAAACTTCTTCCTCTCCATTTCATAAGTCTTTTCCAGCCTTCCTAATAGATCATAACTCCATCTCTTATTCGGTTTAACACTCCCCCTCAAGCTTGACCATGTGGAACAAGTCAAGCTTGGAATGTCATGAGATCTTCCTCATCAAAAACCTTGCCAAAGAAAACCCTCCTTAGGGATAAAACCTCAGCAAGGAAAAGAGTAAAGACCTCATGACAGGGGATTAGTTTCACCTAGTGAGATCAATGAGTCCCAACCTCTGATGGATGGACTCAAGTGTCTTCTGTCTCGGAGCCTTAGTAAACACAGCAGCCAACTGGTCTTCACTCCGTGTATAGCATGGTAAGATCACTCCTTGGACTATCATCATTCTTACCTTGTGGCAGTCAACTTCAATGTGCTTGGTTCTCTCATGAAACACCGAGTTGGATGCAATGTGGATTGCGGCTTGATTGTCACAATGCATGGTCATTGGTGTGGCTTGATCAATCTCCAAGTGCTTTAGTATTCCCTTGATCCAGACTAACTCATTAGTCAGCTTCAACATGGCCCTATACTCAGCCTCAGCACTCGAGCAGGATACCACTTTCTGCTTCTTGCTCTTCAAAGTAACCAAGTTCCCACCAATGAAGGTGCAATAGCCTGTTGTAGACTTCCTATCTGCTCGATCTCCTGCCCAATCCGCATCACAGTATCCTACTACCTCAGTGCTCTTGTTGCATCCCATCCAGACTCCTTGATCAGGTGAGCCATTTAGGTACATCAGAATCCGGTTAACCATGCTCCAATGATGTTCCTTTGGTCCTTGCATGTGTTGACTCACCTGGTTTACAGGAAAACATATATCAGGACGTGTAATGGTCAAGAAGATTAACTTACCAACAAGCTTTCTGTAGAGCTTGGCATCTTCAAACGGTTGACTGTCTTCAATCTCCCCCTCACGTGGAATCTTATACCCATCTTCTAATGGAGTCTTGACACTTTTCCCTCCAAGTCTACCTGCATCTTTCAAAAGATCAAGTGTATATTTTATTTGAGAAAGGAATAAACCTTCCTTGGATCTACATATCTCAATCCCAAGGAAGTATTTCATTTCCCCCAAGTCTTTAATCTCAAAAACCGACTTTAGAAAGTCCTTGGTTGATTGAATCCCAACCTTGTCAGTTCCTGTGATGATGATATCATCAACATACACAAGAAGGACTACTATACCTGAGGAAGTGGTCAAGGTGAAGAGAGTGTGGTCGAGTTCAGTCTTCTTGAAACCCTTCCCATTGAGAGTTGTGCTCAACTTGGTGTACCATGCTCTAACAGATTGCTTTAGACCATATATGGCCTTTTTCAACCTCAGAACGTTTCCATCTTTAACCAAGTGCTCAAGACCAGGAGGGGGAAGCATGTACACCTCATCTTCAAGCTCTCCTTGAAGGAAAGCATTCTTCACATCCATTTGCCAAAGACCCCATTCTAAGTTCACAGCAAGGGAGAGAACTATCCGGATAGTATGTAGCTTGGCGACTGGGGCAAAGGTATCAATGTAGTCTTCTCCATATGTTTGAGTGAAACCTCTTGCCACCAGTCTTGTCTTTTTCCTTTCAACCTTCCCATTTGGGAGATACTTGATAGTAAAGATGCATCTGCTGGTCACAGCCTTCTTCCCTTTTGGTAGTTTACTCTCAAACCAAGTATCATTTTTAATCATTGCTTCTTCTTCAGCTCCAACTGATTTCTTCCACTCTTTGTCTTGCATAGCCTCTTCATAGGATCTTGGTAACTGACTCTCATCCAAACTGATCATAAAGGCTTTGTGCTCTTCCGGGTAATGAGTTAGATTGAAAATAGCTTGGGCAGGATGAGCAACTGCTTGAGCATTATAGTATACCTGGTTGTTGATCCAGTTGGATGGAGGGTTTCTCACCCTTTTGCTTCTTCTCAAGGGTTGAACTTCTTGAGCTGCTTCTGGTTGAGCCTCCTCGACCTCTTCTTCTTCATGGTTTCCATCTTCAACTTCTTCATTACCTTGGTCCACACCTTGATCATGTGTGGAACCTGATTCTTCATCATACTGCTCCTCTGGTTCATTTCCCCCCTCATGATCAAGGTGGGGTTCTTGTTCACTAGCCGTGGGAAGACCTTCTTGTTGTTTTCCTCCTCCACTCCTCGGATCCTGAGATAAGTTAATCCCAAGATACTCCAGTATTATCTCAAGTTGGCTGCCTTATCGGAAGCCAAATCCTTGAGTTCTGTTTGGTTCTTCTCCTCATAAAACCCTCATTCTTCCACAAACTTCACATCTCTAGACACCACTACCCTTCTGGTTGCTGGATCATAACACTTGTACCCTTTCTGAGGTGGTGAATAACCAATAAACATCCCCTTCGTGCTCTTGGCCTCCAACGTGTTCCTTAGCTCCCCCGGTTTATGAACAAAACAGAGACAACCAAAGACCCTGATATGATCTAAGGTTGGTATATGCTTGTTCAATACCTCAAAGGGTGATTGATCTTCAAAAACCTTAGTTGGGGTTCGGTTGATCAGATAACAAGCTGTAGCCACAGCATCACTCCAAAACCTCTTTGGCACATTGGCTTGGAACATCATGGACCTAGCAACTTCCATAAGGTACCGGTTCTTCCTTTCAGCAACTCCATTCTGTTGTGGGGTGTAAGGACAGCTCGTTTGGTGAAGAATACCATGCTTGGATAGATGTTGCTTGAAGGCTAGACTGGTATACTCCCCACCATTATCTGATCTAAAAAATTTCAGCTTAGCATTGAAATGGTTAGTTACATATGCTTGAAAATTTCTAAATGCATCAAGCACTCTATCCTTAGATGGAATCAAGGTTATCCAGGTGTATTTAGACTTCTCATCTATGAATGTGACAAAGTAGTTATGGTTCTCCCTAGATAAGCAAGGTGCAGTCCAAACATCCGAGTGTATTAAATCAAAGCAGTGATCATAGATAGTAGAAGACTTTTGAAACATAGTTTTACAATGCTTGCCTAAGATACAAGCTTCACAATCATTATTCTCAAACATAACACCTGGAACCATTAAGCTTAAAGCTCTAACATGAGGATGTACTAGTCTAGCTTGCCACAAAGCGTTCTTATTTAAACCGGAAGCAGAAACAGAAGTAAATGAACAACTATGATCAGGTAAAAAAAGTAAGCTCCTCAAGCAAGTAAAGGTCTCCTTTTGTAACTCCTTTCCCAATCAACCGACTGCTCTCAATATCCTGAAACTTCACATCATTAGAACTAAAGATCACATTGCATTGCAAATCATTAGTGCATTTCTTAACTGATAACAAGTTTGAAGTAAACTCAGGCATGTAGAAGCATCTAGATTCTTTATCAAACAGTTTAAGCTTGCCTATACCCCTTATTGGAATTCTATCACCATTAGCTATCATAACATGTCCATGCGCAGGCTCAATATCTCTAATCAGACTAGTGTCACTAATCATATGATGAGATGCACCTGAATCAACTATCAAAGGTTTAGACATGTTACAAGCACTATGAGATAAACCAGCATTCCTAGAGTGAGTATAAGTATCAGTGTTATCATGAGTACTAGCAATCTTAGATGCACCAAAAGAATACCCCATGAGGTTACCGAAAGTGTTACCATTGTCCTTGAGCATTTTGATGAGAGCATCCATCTCTGATCAGCGGATGAACTCATGCTCGTTTGGGCGGTTGATTTGAGCCGTGTAGGTCACCAGGGCTTTGTTCTCACCACCTTCAGTCTCCTGTGCCCGAGTGGATGGCCCGGTTCCACCCCCTCCTTGCTGATCACTCCCTCCATAGCTTACATTCGCTCTTGCATCTCTATCCTTCATGAACTTGGATGGCTTGAGGTGAGGATGGAGGATCCAGCACCGATGCTTCTTGTGACCTTGTCTCTTACAATGGTCACAGTTGCCATTGAACCTCCTTTCTTCAAAGCGATTCACCTTGTTGGCTTGAGGTACCTCAGCTTGGTTAGCCAAGGTATGTTCCCCTTTTCCTCCAAATAAGCCCAACGATCCTTGCTCCTTTTGAATCTGTGCGCAGACTTCCTCCAAGGTGGGTAGCTTCTCTGCTCGCAAGATGTGTTTCACCAGGTCGTTGTAGCTAGAGTTAAGAGTCAGGACCAAGCCAAAGACTTTATCTTGCTCCCTTCTCTCATTAAGCTCAGCTGGATCGGTTGTGCTTGGCCTCAACATCTCAAGTTCAGACCACAAAGCTCTAAACTTTCCAAGATGCTTTGTGAACTTCATGTCTTCTTGAGCTAGACTGTTGATGGCTCGCTTGATCTCAAACACACGAGTAAGGTTTGAGATGTTACCATACACCTTCTGAATTGTGTCCCACAGGTCCTTTGCCTTCTCACAGTAGCTGTATGCCTCTAGGATAGACGGATCTAGAGAGCTTTGAAGGATAGACATCACCGTGTTGTCTTCCTCGATCCACTTCACTTCATCACATACGACAATCTCCTTGTCGCCTTCACGAGTAATGACCTTTGGAGCCTCACCCTCAAGGATGTGGTTCCACAAACCTTTACTCCCCACTGCTGTCTTCACCACACGAGACCATAGGAGATAGTTTCCCCCCTTAAGTATCACTGGAATCACGGTTGTTTTGTTACTTTCCATCTTGAAGCTTTGCGGAATGAAAAAGGTGTTCTTGATTGTTCTTCGTGAGATATTAAATCAAAACCCAGATTTACGAGAACCTGGCTCTGATACCATGAAAGATTGAGTAGAAACAGAGAATAAACGGATAGAATAGAGTTTGAGAGAGACTAGAAGAGATTTGGAGACTAAAAGATTGAGACTTGGTTAAGAAACCATTTCGAGATGAAGAACACTAAGAACACTAGAGAGAAATAAGAGAGACTCGAAAATTGCTTGCTTTGATTAATGAGAGGAGTTACAAATATATAGGAGAAGAAACAAGGGTTTACAACGGGTAGAAGATAAGGTTTAGGATAAGCTTTCTCGCCAAGCATGTGGAGTCAACCGGTCTTAGGCGCGCCTAATTCAAACTTGTGGCTGGAGTGCTTCACACGCGAGATTCCTTTGGCATCTTGACCAGATGCTCTTCCAGCACGAGCCAGCCTGTCCAATGCGCGCCTCAATCAAGCTTGATCCGCTTGGTAGCTAGTAAGAGTAACTCTGGGTCGAGTTACTCTTACCCGGGTAACTTTTCTCGTCCAAGGTAACTTCTTCACCCATTTGTACGGACCACTTGTACGGCCTTGTACGGACCACATGTACGGCCTTGTACAGACACCTCCAAACTTCTTCCTCTCCATTCCATAAGTCTTTTCCAGCCTTCCTAATAGATCATAACTCCATCTCTTATTCGGTTTAACAGGAAGAAGGCTTGGGTGCAATTTGGGAGCAAATGGTTGAGGTGCAAAAATAGGGTGGTCCGTACTGTACGGCCGTACGGACTGTACGGCCTGTACGGAAGAGCCGACCCAGGAAACTTATTTCTCGACCATTTGAAGACATTTTATGTTTGTGCAAAAACCGGGTCAAGTTGTACGGACCAAACCCTAAATCCGTACAACCCTAGGACTTACCTTGCATCCCAAGTCACAGAGAAGCTTCAATGGTGAAGAAAGGGTCTCGGATGGTTTGGAGAAGAAGATGGGATCAGAATGGCATCTTGGAAGGCATCTGCGAGATGCTGCTTGTGTTGACCGTTTATGGATAAGGTTCTTCCTTTCCAGACTGGAAAGGAAGGAGAATGAACCTGGACTGATCACTGGATGGATTCATGCACCTTGGTGGCCGATTCTCAGCCAAGTTACTCCCTTGACCAGCCAGGCTGTCTCCAAACGTGTATAGCCTCTGGTTCACTCATTTCAAACCGAGGAGCCTCAGCCTTTACCTTCTCAGATATTTTGTAAACCCTATTGTTGCTCTCCTTTCCTATTTATACTCTTGTATTATCGATGGTTAATGATAAGCAGAGATTGTCTCTCCTTCACAATCTCTTAGTCTCTTACTCTCTCTATTCTCTGGTTACTCAGTCTCTTAGTCTCTCACGAGTCTCCTAATCTCTCATATACTCTCTTAATCTCTCCATTACTCTCTCGAATCTATTCATCATTCTCATCAGTCTCTCTCCCACTCTCATCAAGTCTCATCCGCATCATCTTCATACTTGTTCATCATCACTCAAGCACTTGTTCTCTGAAAACTTTCATGGTATCAGAGCCAGGTTGCTCAGTCTCCTGGTGAAGCTTTTGCATCAGTCACAAGCTCTAAAGATCACTCCTTTCCAGATCCAGTTCATCCGGATCTAAAGCTCACACCTTTGAAGACAAAGAAGACAGTCTAGCTCATATCTGACCTCAAGATGGAGTCCTCCAGAGCCATTGTCATTCCAGTCACCCTCAAAGGTCCCAACTACCTTCTCTGGTCTCGCCTGGTGAAGACAGCCCTTGGTGGAAAGGGGTTATGGAGCCATTGTAACTCAGGTGCTCCAAACTCCTCCAAAGCTATCGCCTCTCAAGAGAGTTCATCCAGTGGTGATACAAGCTCTCTTACTGTCTCGGAAGAGAAGTGGCAGCAAGATGACTACCTGGTCTTAACCTTTCTCCAAAGCTCCTTAGAAAGATCTATCGTTGAAGCCTACTCATACTGTGAGAGTGCTAAGGAGCTTTGGGAAACCTTAAACAAAATCTATGGTAACATCTCTAACCTCAGCCGAGTCTTTGAAATCAAGAGAGCCATCAACAACCTGTCCCAAGAGAATGAGGAGTTCACAGTTCATCTAGGAAAGTTCAGAGCCCTTTGGTCTGAACTAGAGATGCTGAGACCTCAATCCATTGATCCAGAGGTGTTGAATGAAAGAAGGGAGCAAGATAAGGTGTTTGGTCTGCTCTTAACCCTCAGTCCTTCCTTCAATGACCTTATTAAGCATATCCTAAGGTCTGAGAAGCTTCCCACGCTTGAAGAGGTGTGTTCCCAAGTCCAAAAGGAGGAGGGTTCACACGGGTTGTTTGAAGCAAAGGAGATTCCTCTCCTTGCTTCACAAGCTGAAGCAGATCCTCAGTCCAACAAGGCGGCTTACAAGAGGGAGGACAGAAGGGGTCTCAAGTGCGAGCATTGCAAGAGGGATGGACACACCAAGGAGAGGTGTTGGGTGCTTAACCCACATCTCAAACCTGCCAAGTTCAGATGAGCCGTGTCCATGGAGGTTCAAGGAATCAGCTCAGATTCCTTGGGTTGTAAGCAAACCTCCTAAACCCTTAATAAGAGCTTGTGTCTTTGTTTAGTTGTGCATTGAGTGGTGTTTGTGTCCCAGGATCTCCTGGCTTGTTTATTGCATTGTAGTATGTTCCTGGTCGCTTTTGTCATACGTTATCCATCATGGTTGTCTTGAAGCATTTAGAAGTTGTCTAAGCTCTTGTTTCATGGTTTTGATAATCTGTTTTGCATAAGCATATCTCATTCTGTCTAAGTTCAATCCGGGTGCATACTGGTTCTAATGCCTTTGTTTAATCCATCATTGTTTGCTTGCATCATTTAGAAGCTGTCTAGGTTGCTTGCATCATTGGTTTTGATTGGAACTGGTGTGCATAGTCTCTTGTAACTCTCGGATTGAACCTATTGCATTCATATAGTATTGCTTAAGATGTTGCATCTATTGCTGCATGAAATTAAAGCCTAAAGTGTCAATGTATTGTTAAAAGCATACATTGCACTTTAGAGATTGAAATGTGCTTGATCTTGTTCTTGTGATTAGCTTGTTTCAAGATCATAGCTTGTTGAGGCATTGGTGATCAAACCGGATGTGTGATCTTGGTTTGGTCCCAATGGGATGATCTAATCTTGCATTGAGTTGTGGTGCTGTTAGGTATACAAGAAGTACAGTGACAAACCAAACCAAGGTGACAAGATACTGATCTAATGCCATTGCCTATCATCACTGGACGAGTCAGTCCACAAACTACAGGAAGTGTAGTGTGATTGAATATGCAATGAGAGGATGATTCCATTGTATGATACCACATGGACGTGTCAGTCCCAAAGTCTACAAGAAGTGTAAAGTGGGTTATCATACAATGAGAGACTACCTTGTGAGGGCTCTTAAGGTGATTCAAACACCAATTGTTCCTGGTGTAAGGAAGAGAGCCAAAACTCACAAGGGTTAGGACATCAAGTCTTGTACAGACTGATGGTTCCTTAAAGACCATGGAACTGTATACACTAATCTCACAAGCTTAGCTCCTTCCATAGTCTCGGAGTTAAGCTTGAGGGGGAGTCTAAATGTACATGATCCATGGTCCAGTATCAAGCCGTGCAAGGACTTCAACAAAGGATCACCAAACCGGGTCTAGGCAGTGGCGTGTCTATGCAAAGAGGCTGTTCAGAGCAGCCTTGGTTGTGTGCCTATGAAAGCTTAGTTCAATGCGGCCTCTGTGGTGAGGTGATTGAAAACTGAAGCTGAAAGCTCCACTCACCTCCCATCAAGTTGGTGTTGCCATGAAGAGGTTGCAACCGGCCAAGTGTGAGGGATTCAAGTGACAAAGCAGTCACTCCTCATCACAGAAGATGATCATGGTCGTTTCCTAGCTTCTCTAAGGTGGCCTTGAAATCAGTTGAGAGGGGGAGGCCCAAACCGGGTCTATGAAGAGGTCAAGCCGAGTTCTATTAGTGTGCAAGCCTTGTGTTGTTGGCTGCATGAGTTTAGGCCAAGATCCAGAGTCCTTTGTGTCCAACCACACTGGTTCTAAGGCACAAAGGCTCAATGGCCAATCTCGAGGCCTTGAAAGAACTTACTCTTTCCTTTCCAAGGTTTTATCATTAAGGAGGGTTTTCTTTGGTAAGGTTTTAACGAGGAGGGACTTCAGGGTTCCAAGCTTGACTCAGGATCTATAGAGTCAAGCTTGAGGGGGAGTGTTAACCTGAAGTGATAAACCATCTCACTAATGGTTCATGTGCAAAGCTTGGGCAAAACCCACTTAGAGAATGATGAAGGTCTAAGGAGGGTCCAGAAGCTTATGCAGAGCTAGAACAAGGTTCAGGAGGGGTTTACTATGAAGGAAGAATGCTTGGGTAAAATTTGGGAGCAAATGATTGAGGTGCAAAAATAGGGTGGTCCGTACCGTACGGCCGTACGGACGAGCCGACCCGGGAAACTTATTTCTCGACCAATTGAAGACATTTTAGGTTTGTGAAAAAACTGGGTCAAGTTGTACGGACCAAAGCCTAAATCCGTACAACCCTAGGACTTACCTTGCATCCCAAGTCACAGAGAAGCTTCAATGGTTAAGAAAGGGTCACGGATGATTTGGAGAAGAAGATGGGATCAGAATGGCATCTTGGAAGGCATCTGCGAGATGCTGCTTGTGTTGACCATTTATGGATAAGGTTCTTCCTTTCCAGACTGGAAAGGAAGGAGAATGAACCTGGACTGATCACTAGATGGATTCATGCACCTTGGTGGCCGATTCTCAGCCAAGTTACTCCCTTGACCAGCCAGGCTGTCCCCAAACGTGTATAGCCTCTGGTTCACTCATTTCAAACCGAGGAGCCTCAGCCTTTACCTTCTCTGATATTTTGTAAACCCTATTGTTGCTCTCCTTTCCTATTTATACTCTTGTATTGTCGATGGTTAATGATAAGCAGAGATTTTCTCTCCTTCACAATCTTTTAGTCTCTTACTCTCTCTATTCTCTGGTTACTCAGTCTCTTAGTCTCTCACGAGTCCCCCTAATCTCTCATATACTCTCTTAATCTCTCCATTACTCTCTCGAATCTATTCATCGTTCTCATCAGTCTCTCTCCCACTCTCATCAAGTCTCATCCGCATCATCTTCATACTTGTTCATCATCACTCAAGCACCAAGGATGATGTGATCATGGACCGGATCACTAAGGAGAACAAGGAGAGTCTAGATGAGCCACATGAAGCCACATTGCACCAGCAGCCTGGTGATGATGCTCTAGCCATTCCAGAAGGTCCCATGACTCGTTCCAGTGTCAATAAACTTAAAGAGAATGTTGTTGGATTACTCACTTCACATCCACAACAAGAAGAAAGTCTTGGACAAGGTTTGATCCGAGATGTCTTGATCACCATTCAAGCCATCTCTACATCAAGCTGAGTTAGTGTCTAGGCAAGACACTTGGTGCGTGCTCTTTTCCTTGCTTTTGGTTTTGTCCCACGAGATTTTCCGGAGGAAGGTTTTTAACGAGGCCACAACTTGTCTTACACATCCCTTAGGCTCTATCTCGGCCCAAGACTAAAGAAGTATTCACATTTTAGCTTATGTTGTTTTAAAACTATTGTTTTCCTTTTCTTTTATTTTCGAAACCCTACAGAGCATGTTCTCTGGTTTCTATTATTTAAAGGGTTCTCTAAACCCTATTGTACTCAAGCAACCTTTTATTCAACAAGTTATTTTCTCTCTTGACGGCTCTCTCTCTCTAGAAGTTGTCGAGTTCTGGTGTGTAATATCCAGAGACCTAAGGGTGTTTACTTGGTGTGTCATATCCGAGTTATTCATCTAGGAGTATCAAGAGCCCTCTCATTCCTCTTGTGTCACCAATCGATCCACAACCTTCAAGAACTTGAGTCCCTGATTCGTTCTTGCAAGGATATATTCATCCCCATCAACCAAAGAGCATCCTAGGGACGCATCAAGTGGTATCAGAGCAACTTTGGTTTGGGAAGTACTCGTTCTCTCTTGTTTCTTTTTGATTCATCAGTATTACACCTTTGTTAAGCAGTAGATCTAACCTGTTTAGGACTGCTCGAGTTTCATAAGAGATTAGACAAGGTTTTAAGACTTCTCCTTTTTGCTTGCGGAAACCCTAGAGAGATAAACCCTAGCCGCATAAGTTCTTTGCTCTCTAAACCTCTTTGTTTCATCTGCTAATCAACTTAATCACCTTGAACACGAGTAGACTTAGGTTGTTTAGGCTGCTAGAACACCTTAGAGAAGTTTAGACAAGAATTGAAGAGTTTCCTTTTTGCTTGAAATCGGCAACCCTAGTTCCATTTTTTTAGCCGATTATCCTTTTTGCTTTTTGTCCTACAGAACCAACTTTAGTTTTGTTTACCTTTTTCCTTTTTGCTTGTCTTGTTACCTAGAAACTTTTTACTGGTTATATTGTTTACCTTTGTGCAGGAAGCATGCGATCCGAGTCTGGAGAAGAAGCTGAACTCGTCAAGAAGAACAAGCTACTCATGGAAGCTATGACTGCTCAACTGAACCAGAACATGGTAGCAACCATGACCGAGATGTTGAGGACCAACCTCAGTGAGTTCCGGAGAGAGTTCAGAGAAGAAGTGAGAGGAGCTACTAGTCAAGTTCCCAACCGAGAGACTAGGAGAGAAGAGAGACCTCATGCAACTCGACAAGAGCATGCTGGTTATGAGGAGACTGACAATGAGTATGAACACATCAGTTCATCCTCAACACAAAGCCAAAGAAGACATAGGCGTGGACATGAAGGAAGGAAAAACCAGAGAGATAATCTTGCTGGTTTAAAGATCAAGATACCCCCATTCCATGGCAAAGCTGATCCGGACGCCTACCTTGAGTGGGAGAAGACGATTTGATGTGATCATGGACCGGATCACTAAGGATAACAAGGAGAGTATAGATGAGCCACATGAAGCCACATTGCACCAACAGCCTGGTGATGATGCTTTAGCCATTCTAGAAGGTCCCATGACTCGTTCCAGAGTCAAGAAACTTAAAGAGAATGTTGTTGGATTACTCACTTCATATTCACAACAAGAAGAAAGTCTTGGACAAGGTTTGATCCGAGATGTCTTGATCACCATTCAAGCCATCTCTACATCAAGCTGAGTTAGTGTCTAGGCAAGACACTTGGTGCGTGCTCTTTTCCTTGCTTTTGGTTTTGTCCCACGAGATTTTCCGGAGGAAGGTTTTTAACGAGGCCACAACTTTCTTACACATCCCTTAGGCTCTATCTCGGCCCAAGACTAAAGAAGTATTCACATTTTAGCTTATGTTGTTTTAAAACTATTGTTTTCCTTTTCTTTTATTTTCGAAACCCTACAGAGCATGTTCTCTGGTTTCTATTATTTAAAGGGTTCTCTAAACCCTATTGTACTCAAGCAACCTTTTATTCAACAAGTTATTTTCTCTCTTGACGGCTCTCTCTCTCTAGAAGTTGTCGAGTTCTGGTGTGTAATATCCAGAGACCTAAGGGTGTTTACTTGGTGTGTCATATCCGAGTTATTCATCTAGGAGTATCAAGAGCCCTCTCATTCCTCTTGTGTCACCAATCGATCCACAACCTTCAAGAACTTGAGTCCCTGATTCGTTCTTGCAAGGATATATTCATCCCCATCAACCAAAGAGCATCCTAGGGACGCATCAAGTGGTATCAGAGCAACTTTGGTTTGGGAAGTACTCGTTCTCTCTTGTTTCTTTTTGATTCATCAGTATTACACCTTTGTTAAGCAGTAGATCTAACCTGTTTAGGACTGCTCGAGTTTCATAAGAGATTAGACAAGGTTTTAAGACTTCTCCTTTTTGCTTGCGGAAACCCTAGAGAGATAAACCCTAGCCGCATAAGTTCTTTGCTCTCTAAACCTCTTTGTTTCATCTGCTAATCAACTTAATCACCTTGAACACGAGTAGACTTAGGTTGTTTAGGCTGCTAGAACACCTTAGAGAAGTTTAGACAAGAATTGAAGAGTTTCCTTTTTGCTTGAAATCGGCAACCCTAGTTCCATTTTTTTAGCCGATTATCCTTTTTGCTTTTTGTCCTACAGAACCAACTTTAGTTTTGTTTACCTTTTTCCTTTTTGCTTGTCTTGTTACCTAGAAACTTTTTACTGGTTATATTGTTTACCTTTGTGCAGGAAGCATGCGATCCGAGTCTGGAGAAGAAGCTGAACTCGTCAAGAAGAACAAGCTACTCATGGAAGCTATGACTGCTCAACTGAACCAGAACATGGTAGCAACCATGACCGAGATGTTGAGGACCAACCTCAGTGAGTTCCGGAGAGAGTTCAGAGAAGAAGTGAGAGGAGCTACTAGTCAAGTTCCCAACCGAGAGACTAGGAGAGAAGAGAGACCTCATGCAACTCGACAAGAGCATGCTGGTTATGAGGAGACTGACAATGAGTATGAACACATCAGTTCATCCTCAACACAAAGCCAAAGAAGACATAGGCGTGGACATGAAGGAAGGAAAAACCAGAGAGATAATCTTGCTGGTTTAAAGATCAAGATACCCCCATTCCATGGCAAAGCTGATCCGGACGCCTACCTTGAGTGGGAGAAGACGATTTGATGTGATCATGGACCGGATCACTAAGGATAACAAGGAGAGTATAGATGAGCCACATGAAGCCACATTGCACCAACAGCCTGGTGATGATGCTTTAGCCATTCTAGAAGGTCCCATGACTCGTTCCAGAGTCAAGAAACTTAAAGAGAATGTTGTTGGATTACTCACTTCATATTCACAACAAGAAGAAAGTCTTGGACAAGGTTTGATCCGAGATGTCTTGATCACCATTCAAGCCATCTCTACATCAAGCTGAGTTAGTGTCTAGGCAAGACACTTGGTGCGTGCTCTTTTCCTTGCTTTTGGTTTTGTCCCACGAGATTTTCCGGAGGAAGGTTTTTAACGAGGCCACAACTTTCTTACACATCCCTTAGGCTCTATCTCGGCCCAAGACTAAAGAAGTTTACATTTTATTTCATTTTAAAGATTATGTTATTTTTAAACCATAGTTTTCCTTTTTACTATTTTCGAAACCCTAGAGAGCCTGTTCTCTGGTTTCTTTTTATTTAAAGGGTTCCCTAACCCCTATTGTACTCAAGCAATAATCAATCAACGAGTTTATTTTCTCTCTTGACGGCTCTCTCTCTAGAAGTTGTCGAGTTCTTGTGTGTAATATCCAGAGACCTAAGGGTGTCTAAGTTGGTGTGTCATATCCGAGTTATTCATCTAGGAGTATCAAGAGCCCTCTCTGTTGAAATGAGTGAGTACATAAAGAGAAGTGATGTGGGGTTTGATGTGGCTGAAGAGAAGGAAGGTTTGGGAAGGTTTTGGGAGAGTTTGGATCGACCAGACTGTACAGGCCGTACAGGCCGTACCATTCCGGGTCGACCAAACCTCGACCAAAACTTACCAAAGTTAGCCGGGTAACTTTTCTATCAAGAAGAAGTTACCTTTACCCTTATCTTCTTGCTATAGACGTTGGAAAGGATAAGGAGAGAGTCTTGGACAGGCTGGCACAACTGGAAAGTAAAAGAAGCTTTTGTGGTCAGCAAGGAAGGAGCTAAAAGGAGTTTATGTGGCCAGAAAAGAAGATACCAAAGCATCTTTTGATTCCTCCACGAAAACCCTTGTATCTGACTCTATATATGTTGTAACTCTCTCATTTTCATCAATCAACCGAGTTTAAGCCTCTCTCTCTCGTTACTCTCTTTATTCTCTCTAATCTCTTAATCTCTCATACAATCAATCTGTTTCTCTCTTAAACTCGTGCCTTTACACTCACTAAATCAAAAGTGAATATGGTATCAGAGCCAGGTTCATCAAAGGGGTGAGTGTGTATTGTCGAAATCTGGGTTCTTTGTTCTTGGTGGTTTTTGGTGTTCTTCGTGTTCTTGGTGATTCTGGGCTTCTGTTCTTCGTGATTATGGGTTTCTGTTCTTCATTTTTCTGGGTTTGGGTGAAAGGTTCTAATGGAAATCAACGACCACAGAGTGAAAGTGAAGTCTAGATCTGTGACTGAGGTGTTGAAGGAAGGGATAACCTATGAGGAGGTGTCCGGATCTGTTGAAACAGCTTTGGAAAGCCATGGTTTGTGGAGTAGTCACGAAAAGGTGGAAGCTTTTGAGGATGTGACTACTGGGGAAGGTCAGATAGATGACCTGAAGGATGAAGACAAGTGGGTCAGAGAAGACATAAGAGCACTTGAGATCATCCATAAATCTCTCTCAAAATCGTTTGTGGAAGTGTATAAGCAATGTCAAGCCGCAAAGGAGATATGGTAGAGACTTGAAGCAGTGTTTGGGAACAAGTTCAATCTGATGGGGGTCTGTGTAGCTGAGAAGGTTATCAGAAACTTAGAGCAGAGAAAGGACGAGTTCAATCAGCTGATAAGGAAGCTCAGATACTTGTGGTCAGAGCTGATTGATGCGGATGGTGTAGGTACTTTGGTTCAAAGAGAACAAAGTGGTCCTAAACAGAACAAGCAACCAGCTTGTCAGAAGAGTGGTATGAGACGTAAGAAAGGAAGACTGAGGAAGCTTTCCAGGGTCAAGAGAGCTAAGGGAAAGTATGGGAAGACAAACGTACATCCTGCCGGACTGGAAAAGCACCTAAGGATACTGATCAAGGAAGTGACACAGCATATGGTCAGAGGAGAATGCTCCTATTCAGCTTACATGGTGAGTCAGTAGGAGAAAGATTGGGATCCAATGAACCAGAGATATCAAGAGCTGATGGTCCTATTACGAGGAAGGATTGGGAGACATTTATGGAGCACATCCAAGCTTTGGGTTAACCAGGAAGCAAAGGAGACACTCTAGTGTTGGTGGAGAGGCTACTAATCCTATTATAGTGGATTGTGGAGCAACCCATCACATGATCAGTGATAGGATTTTGATGAGTGATATCAAAGCCACCACAGGGAGTGTCAGGATAGCTAATGGTGATCAGATCCCAATAGAGGGGATAGGCAATCTGAAGTTGTTTGAGAAGGATTCAGTTGCCTTCTACCTACCTCGGTTCACATCCAATCTGATATCTGTGAAGAAAGCAACTGTGGATCTCAATTGCCAAGTTGTATTCAGGCCAAATGAAGTGGAGTTTCAAGACTTGGAGTCTGGACAAGTCATTGGCCGAGGAGACAGCAGAAATGAGCTCAACCATCTCCAAACGACTAAGCTCTCTAAACCCTTTGACTCTATTTGTTTAAGTAATGCTACTGATAGTATTGATAGCAGTACTTGGCATGCTAGATTGGGTCACCCTCATACTCCTGCAATTGAACTGATCTTACCTACTCTATCATTCAATCATTTGGAGTGTTAAGCTTGCATCCTAGGAAAGCATTGTAGGACTGTGTTTCCAACATCAGAGACTATATATGAAAACTGCTTTGATCTAATACACTCTGATGTGTGGACATCTCCATGCGTGTCTAGGGATAATCAGAAGTATTTTGTGACGTTTATTGATGAGAAGTCTAAGTATACTTGGATCACATTGCTTCCATCTAAGGATAGAGTGTTAGATGCCTTTGTAAACTTCCAAGCATATGTTACTAATCATTACAATGCTACTGTGAAGGTACTAAGGTCAGACAATGGTGGAGAATACACTAGTCATGCCTTCAAGAATCACTTGGCCAAGCATGGGATAGTGCATCAGACGAGTTGTCCTTACACACCACAGCAGAATGGAGTTGCTGAGAGTAAGAATCTGCATCTTATGAAGGTTGCTAGATCCATGATGTACCATGCTAATGTCCCTAGGAGATTTTGGAGTGATGTAGTTCAGACTGCATGCTACCTTATCAACCGGATTCCAACCAAGATATTGAAGAATCTGTCTCCATATGAAGTGTTGAACAAAACCAAGCCATATATAGATCATTTGAGAGTGTTTGGGTGTCGGTGCTATGTCTTGATTCGTGGAGAGCAGAGGAACAAGTTGGATGCAAAGAGTACTAAAGCTATGTTTATTGGCTACTCAGTAACTCAAAAGGGGTACAAGTGCTATGATCCAGTGACAAGGAGAGTGTTAGTTTTCAGAGATGTGAAGTTCATGGAGGCAAAGGGGTATTATGAGGAAAAGAAATGGGAAGACTTAGAAGAAATGTCTAAAGAACCAGAGGATAAGGCATTGAATCTGAAGTTCTTATTGGAGAAGCTTGGGGTAAACATGTCCCAAGATGAAGAGATAAGGGGCACTCCTCCTTCTGATCAAGCTAGAGGAACTGAAGGAACAACCCCTCTTGATCATGAGGGGGGAGAAGATTCTGAATCATAAGTGCAGGAGCAGCATCAAGAGGATTCAGGTCATCATGATCAAGAGGTGACACATGAGGCTGAGAATTTGGATCAGTCTAGTGGAGAGGAGGTAAATGAGACACCTCCAGAAGTTCAAGAAGAGGTTCAGCCTTTGCGGAGGAGCACAAGGGTTAGGAGGGATCCTTCCAACTGGGTAAACACGAGAGTGTACTACAATGCCCAGGCTGTGAAGCATCCTTCTCAAGTCGTGTGTTCCTTTGCAGAGTATCCAGAAGAACACATGGTGTTTATGTGTAACTTGGATGAGAATGAGGTTCCAAGATCCTTTGAAGAAGCCATGAAGGATAAAGAATGGAGAGAGTCAGTGGGTAATGAAAGGGATGCAATGTGAGATTTTTGATATCTAAGAAGAAAAGTAATCAGAAAGAGATTAAGAACAGATTTAGAGAGGAAAGATTTGGTTTAGACTTCACGAGAAGAGAGATTATAAGAGACTATGAAGAACATGTTTGGAGACTCGAAAATATTAGAGAGAACTGTATGATTTATTCATCCTCAAGGGGTTCGTTTATATAGAGAGAGCTACAAGGGTTTTCAGAAAGTAAAGCAAAGAAAGGTGTGGCTCAGATCAACCAGGGGCGCGCTTATTTGAAAAGGAGGCTTCCTGGCCAAGTAAATGGCATCAGCATCTTTGACAAGATGCTGATCCTTTCCAGCCTTGTTCCAGCCTGTCCACGCAGAGAGCTTCTTCCTTTCCAACGGTTGGATAAGTTTACCATGCCGCAGAATCACCTTGAGTCACTTTGGTTTCACCCGGAAGGTAAAAACTGGACGAATGCTTTTGGTCGACCTTGTACAGCCTGTATGGCCTGTACGGCCTTGTACGGCCTTGTACGGCCTGTACGGCCTTGTACTTACAAGGTCGACCCAAACCCTTCTTCTCTCTTCTTTCTAATCAACCCCAAGATAGATGCCTCAACTTAACACTCCGCCTCAAGCTTGACCATATGGAACAAGTCAAGCTTGGAAGGCTATGAGATCTCCCTCATTAAAAAACCTCACCAAAGAGAAAACCCTTTTTGGGATAAAAGCCTTTGATGAGGGAAAAAGAGTAGAGACCTCATAGCAGGGGATTAGCTAAGTTGGGTTAGATCAATGAGCCCCAACCTCACATGGATGGACTCCATTGTCTTATGTCTAGCAACCTTTGTAAACACATCCGCCAACTGATCCTCACTCCTTGTGTAGCACAGCAAGATCACACCCAACCCAATCATCTGTCTCACCTTGTGGCAATCGACCTCAATGTGCTTGGTTCTTTCATGGAAGACTGAGTTGGAAGCTACATGAATCGCTGCTTGATTATCACAATGCATAGTCATTGGTGTAGACTGATCAACCTCCACATTCTTCAAGATGCCTTTGATCCACACCAGCTCATTTGTAAGCTTCAACATTGCCCTATACTCAGCTTCAGCACTGGAACAAGAGACCACCTTCTGCTTCTTGCTCTTCCAGGTAACTAGGTTCCCACCTATGAAGGTACAATATCCAGTGGTTGACTTCCTATCCAGCCCATCTCCTGCCCAATCCGCATAACAATAGCCCACCACTTCAGTGCTCTTATTGCATCCCATTCATACTCCAAGGTTTGGTGATCCATTTAGATACATCAGGATCCTCTCAACCATGTGCCAGTGGTGTTCCTTTGGGACTTGCATGTGTTGACTCACCTGATTCACAGCAAAACATATATCAGGTTGGGTAATGGTAAGATAAATCAACTTACCAACAATCTTTCTATAAAGCTTAGGATCATGGAATGGCCGGGTGTCTTCAATCTCCCCCTCACGAGGAACCTTGTACCCATCCTCTAGTGGCATCTTTGCTGTCTTCCCTCCATGTTTCCCTGCATCTTTCAAGAGATCAAGTGTATACTTTATTTGGGACAGAAACAAACCTTCCTTGGATCTACATATCTCAATACCAAGAAAGTATTTCATCTCTCCCAAGTCTTTAATTTCAAACACAGATTTAAGGAAGTCTTTAGTGGATTGGATACCTGCCTTGTCACCTCCTGTGATGATGATATCATCAACATACACAAGAAGGACAACTATACCTGATGTGGTCGGGAGAGTGAACAAGGTATGGTCCAGTTCAGATTTCTTGAACCCTTTGCCATTGAGAGTGGTGCTCAGCTTGTTGTATCATGCTCTAGGAGATTGTTTAAGACCATAGATTACCTTCTTGAGCCGGAGCACATTTCCTTTCTTCACTAAGTACTCTAGGCCTGGTGGAGGGTGCATGTAGACCTCATCGTCAAGTTCTCCTTGAAGGAAAGCATTCTTCACATCCATTTTCCATAGACCCCACTCAAGATTAACCGGAAGAGATAGGATGATCCTAATAGTGTGAAGTTTTGCAACTGGTGCAAAGGTATCCACATAATCTTCTCCATAGGTTTGAGTGAAGCCCCTTGCAACCAGTCTGGTTTTCTTTCTATCAATCTTTCCATTCGCCAAGTATTTTAAAGAAAAGATCCATCTACTGGTCACTGCCTTCTTCCCTTTTGGCAACTCACTTTCATACCATGTGTCATTCTTGATCATTGCACTTGCCTCAGCACCAACTGACTCCTTCCATTCCTTATCTTTAACTGCTTCCTCATAGGATCTTGGTATGTAGCTCTCATCTAGGCTGACCATGAAGGAACAATGCTCATCTGGATACTGAGTAAAAGAGCGGACCACTTAAGATGGGTGCGCAACAGCTTAAGCATTATAGTAGACCCTAGTGTTGACCCAATCAGATGGTGGTCTTCTTATCCTAGAGCTTCTCCTCAACTGTTGTTGCTGTTCTACTTCCCTTCCCTCAGGTTCTTCCTCCTATTGATGATCAGGGCTTGGACTTCTCTGACCTTCTTGAGCATCTCCACTTTGATCATGAGACGCTGAACTTCTATCTTCCTCTGGAGGATCATCAAACTCCTCTTGACCTGAATCAAACTCTCCACTGCTGTCAGAACTTCCACCTTCCTGATCTTCAGTGTTTCCCCCCTCATGATCAAGGTGGGGAGACTGATTTGCTTCATTTGTCCCTGTTGGACCACTTCCATTCGGGTTCTTGGTCACTACAATGCCAAGACCTTCCAAGATAATTCTAAGAGTTGCTGCCTTATCTGAGGTAAGGTCCTTCAACTCTTCTTGATTCTTCTCCTCATAATACCCCCTTTCTTCTATGAACTTGACATCCCTAGACACCAGAACTCTTCTTGCCACCGGATCATAGCACTTGTATCCCTTTTGAGTTGTGGAGTAGCCTATAAACATTGCCTTTGTACTCTTGACTTCTAACTTGTTTCTCATCTCTCCAGGAATCAGCACATAGCAGAGGCATTCAAAGACCCGTAGATATTCCACTGATGGTTTATACTTGTTTAGAACCTCAAAGGGGGCTTGATCATTCAGTACCTTTGTAGGTGTCCGGTTGATGAGATAGCAAGCAGTAGTTACAGCATCACTCCAAAATCTCTTAGGCACATTTGCTTGAAACATTAAGGACCTTGCGACCTCCATGAGATGGCGATTCTTCCTCTCAGCCACTCCATTTTGCTGAGGAGTGTAAGGGGAACTGGTCTGGTGAAGGATCCCATGATGAGCTAAGTGATCTTTGAAGGCATTTGTGTACTCTCCTCCATTATCTGATCTAAAAAATTTAAACTTGGCATGATAATGGTTAGTCACATAGGATTGAAAGTTTTTAAATGCATCAAGGACTCTATCTTTAGATGGAATGAGAGTTAACCAGGTGTATTTGGATTTTTCATCAATGAATGTCACAAAATACTTATGATTATCCCTAGATATCCAAGGAGCAGTCCAAACATCAGAATTAATTAAATCAAAGCACTTCTCATAAACAGTAGATGATCTTGGAAAGACATTCTTACAATGCTTGCCTAAAATGCAAGCATCACACTCATTATTTTCGAAAACAACACCTGGTAACATCAAGTTCAAAGCTCTAACATGAGGATGTCCTAGTCTAGCATGCCACAAAGCATTCCTATTCAAAGCAGAAGAAACAGTAGTAAAGGAACAACTAAAATTAGAAACAGGATCAAGCTGTTCAAGCATATATAACTCACCCTTGGTAACTCCTTTTCCAATCATCCTTTGGCTCTCAATATCCTGAAACTCAACCTCGATAGGACTGAATATCACCTTACAATTCAAATCATTAGTGCATTTCTTAACTGATAACAAGTTTGAAGGGAATTCAGGCATATAGAAAGCTCTTGAGTTCTTACTAAACAGTTTTAGATTTCTCACTCCTCTAATAGGAATCTTATCACCATTAGCAATCATGACATGACCATTAGCTGGTTCAATATCTTTGATCAGATTGGTGTAACTTATCATGTGATGGGAGGCTCCTGAGTCTACTATCAAAGGTTTAGCTGAGCTATTAGCAATATGACAAGTACATTTAGGAATAGAACAAGCAAGACTTTGGCGGTTCATTTCTAATGTCCTACCAGTTCTATCAGTCCTAAGATCAATCACATTCTCTAGCTTACTAGCAACCATTGAAGCACCAAGAGAATAGCCATTAAGGTTACCAAAGGTGTTACCATTCTCCTTGAGCATTTTGATGAGGGCTTCAATGTCAGACCTCCGGATGTAGTCTTCATCATTGTTCCTGCTGGTACCACCCGTGTAGGCAACAAGGGACTTTCCTTCACTTGCCTCCCTCTTATCACCATCGGTTGTCTTGCTTGAGCTTGAAACAGTTGACCCCTCCGAGATGTGAGCTCTAGCTTCCCTCTCCTTCATGAACTTGGCCGGCTTGAGATGTGGGTGGAGGATCCAGCACTGACTCTTCTTGTGGCCATGCTTCTTGCAATGATTACAGTACCATTGAACCTCCGGTCTTCATATTTGTTGAAAGCAGCTTTGTTTGCCATTGGTGTTTCAACCTGATCAGTTTGCGCAGCTTGGTTAGCCAAGGTAAGCTCCCCCTTACCTCCAAACAACCCAATAGAGCGTTGCTCCTTTTGTATCTGAGCACACACATCTTCTAGAGATGGAAGCTTCTCAGCTCTTAGGATATGCTTGATGAGGCTGTTGTAGGCAGGGTTTAGAGTGAGTAGGAGCCCAAAGACCTTATCTTGCTCACGCCTTTCATTCAACTCATCAACATCAACCGTGCTTGGCCTCAGCATCTCTAACTCGGACCAGAGAGCTTGGAACCTTCCAAGATGCTTAGTGAACTCCATATCTTCTTGTAGCAACCCGTTGATTGCTCTCTTCACCTCAAACACTCGGCTCAAGTTTGAGATGTTTCCATACACCTTCTTCAAGGTATCCCATAGATCCTTTGCGGTTTCACAGTAGCTATAAGCTTCCATGATAGGAGTCTCAAGAGATCCTTGAAGAAGTGTCATCACCATCATGTCTTCTTTCTGCCATTTCTCCACCTCACTTGTGGCACTTGCAGCTTCTCTTTCTTGAGTAATGATCTTAGGAGCTTCACCGGATGTGATATGCCCTCATAAGCCCTTACTTCCGACAGCAGTCTTCATCAAACGAGACCACAACAGATAGTTACTCCCCTTGAGAGTAACCGGAACCTTCATGCTAACACTATCAATCTACAACCAGCTTGACTTCAAAACCTTGGAAATGAGAGGATCTGTACCTTAGAACACGGATGACGAGAGGAAAGGTTGAGTCTTTGAAGGTAGGAACGTGAAAGACTCAAGCTTTGACAACAAACAAGCTTCAAACTTCAGTCTTCTACCCGGATCTTCAAAGAACAGCCTTGGATCTTCAAAAAGTTTCAACCTTGATCTTCTTCAACTCGATGAACACAAACCCAGATCTTGATGAACCTGGCTCTGATACCATGAGATTTTTGATATCTAAGAAGAAAAGTAACCAGAAAGAGATTAAGAATAGATTTAGAGAGAAAAGATTTGGTTTAGACTTCACGAGAAGAGAGATTATAAGAGACTATGAAGAACATGTTTGGAGACTCAAAAATATTAGAGAGAACTGTATGATTTATTCATCCTCAAGGGGTTCGTTTATATAGAGAGAGCTACAAGGGTTTTCAGAAAGTAAAGCAAAGAAAGGTGTGGCTCAGATCAACCAGGGGCGCGCTTATTTGAAAAGGAGGATTCCTGGCCAAGTAAATGGCATCAGAATCTTTGACAAGATGCTGATCCTTTCCAGCCTTGTGCCAGCCTGTCCACGCGGAGAGCTACTTCCTTTCCAACGGTTGGATAAGTTTACCATGCCGCAGAATCACCTTGAGTCACTTTGTTTTCACCCGGAAGGTAAAAACTGGACGAATGCTTTTGGTCGACCTTGTACGGCCTGTACGGCCTTGTACGGCCTGTACGGCCTTGTACGGCCTGTACGGCCTTGTACGGCCTGTACGGCCTGTACGGCCTTGTACGGCCTTGTACAGACAAGGTCGACTCAAACCCTTCTTCTCTCTTCTTTCTAATCAACTCCAAGATAGATGCCTCAATTTAACACAATGATCAGAAATGACACATGGTATGAGAGTGAGCTACCTAAGGGGAAGAAGGCTGTGACTAGTAGATGGATATTTACAATCAAATACCTTGGAAATGGCAGATTGATAGGAAGAAGACCAGGTTAGTAGCAAGAGGCTTTACACAGACTTATGGTGAAGATTACATTGATACATTTGCTCCTGTAGCTAAGCTTCACACAGTCCGGATTGTATTGTCTATTGCTACAAACCTAGAGTGGGACTTATGGCAGATGGATGTGAAGAATGCTTCCTTGCAAGGTGAGCTTGAAGATGAGGTTTATATGCTGCCGCCCCCTGGTCTTGAGCATCTAGTGAAACCAGGAAATGTGTTGAGATTGAAGAAAGCTATATATGGGTTAAAGCAGTCACCTAGAGCCTGGTATAGAAAGCTGAGTACAACTCTAAATGGGAGAGGATTCAGAAAGTCTGAACTAGATCACAATCTCTTCACTCTGGTTACTCCATCAGGGATCATTGTGATATTGGTGTATGTGGATGATTTGATCATCACAGTGTAAGTTTATGAAGAATATGAGGAAGAACACTCAAGAACAGGAGAGAGAGAGAGTGTGTTTGATTCGAGAGAAGAAGAAAGAGAGAGAGGTTTGTTGTTTGAACTCGAGAGAGAATAGAGTATGAGGAAGGATTCTTTTTCCTTACTTCTGAATAAACAGGTTTACAAGAGCCTAAATAGGCAAGATGCCTTCTGCCCATAAATGAATAAACAAAAAGAATACATTAAAATAATGTTGCTCTGGTCGAGATTCTGGAGAGGGAAAGGGACAGGTCCCGAACGGTCTGCCTGCAAGTGGGTGAGCTGAGCACATGTGACTTTTACTATAAACAATTCACCCTTTGTCTTCTTGCCTCCAACGGATCCCTCTTCTGTTTGAATATTCAAACTCGGCGAGTGCTCCTATATTCCTTGTCTCTCAAGTCTCCTAGGTCACAGATGAGTGACTTGCAAGTCAAGTCATTCCGTACACATGTACGGACTGCCTTGTCTCCCAAGTAACTTCATCCTCTTCATTTCTTTGTCTTCTTTATTCCCTAAGGTCAATACTCCCCCTCAAGCTTGATCCAATGCAATGATCAAGCTTGGAAACCATGAAGACTTCCCTCATTAAAACCTTAGTATGCAAAACCTTGTTTTTGGGATAAAAACATACTAAGGAAAGAGTAGAAGCTCCATGGCTAAGAGGATCATGCCTTGGTAATGTCAGTGAGTCCAAGTTTAGGATAAATGGACTCACACACCTTGGTACTTGCAGCTTTAGTGAAAATGTCGGCCAGCTGATCTTCACTCCTTGTGTAGCAAGGCAGTATGACTTCTTGTATCACCATTTGCCTCACCTTATGGCAGTCCACCTCAATGTGTTTTGTCCTTTCATGGAACACTGAGTTTGAGGCTATGTGAATGGCTGCCTGGTTGTCACAATGCATTGTGATTGGAGAAGTGATCTCAACTCCCAAATCTTTGAGTAATCCTTTGATCCACACCAGCTCATTTGTGAGTTTCCTCATGGCTCTGTATTCAGCTTCAGTACTTGAACATGAAACCACCTTTTGCTTCTTGCTTTTCCAGGTTACCAAGTTGCCTCCAATGAAGGTGCAATAGCCAGTGGTGGAGTTCCTATCATTTCTGTCTCCTGCCCAATCAGCATCACAGTATCCTACTACTTCTGTGTTGCCATTACATCCCATCCATACTCCTTGTCCAGGAGCTCCACTAAGATATCTAAGTATCCTTTCCACCATTTTCCAGTGATGAACCTTTGGCACTTGCATATGCTGGCTTACCTGGTTCACAGCAAAACATATATCAGGTCTAGTGATGGTTAAGTTGATAAGCTTACCCACTAGTCTTCTGTATTGTTTTGGATCATCAAATGGTGTTGCCTCATACTCCCCCTCACGCAAGATCTTATACCCATCCTCCAGTGGAGTCTTTGCTGGTTTCTCTCCAAGCACACCTGCTCCATTCAAGAGATCAAGTGTGTACTTTCTCTGGGATAAGAAGAGCCCCTCTTTAGATCGGCATACTTCTATTCCAAGAAAGTACTTTAGTTCACCCAAATCTTTAATATCAAAAACAGATTTCAAATAAGCTTTAGTGGTTTGTATACCTTCTTTGTCACTCCCTGTGATGATAATATCATCAACATACACAAGGATGACTACTATACCTTGTTGGCTGGTAAGAGTGAATAGAGTATGGTCTGCTTCAGATCTACTAAACCCTTTTCCATTGAGGGTAGTGCTGAGCTTATGGTACCAAGCTCTTGGTGATTGTTTCAGCCCATAGATAGCCTTCTTGAGTCTCAACACATTTCCTAGTTTGACCATGTCTTCTAGACCAGGAGGAGGGCGCATGTAGACCTCATCCTCTAGTTCTCCTTGAAGGAAGGCATTCTTCACATCCATTTGCCATAGATCCCACTCCAAGTTGGTTGCAAGTGACAGTATGATTCTGATGGTGTGGAGTTTTGCTACTGGTGCAAATGTATCCAAGTAATCTTCTCCATAAGTCTGAGTGAACCCCCTTGCCACTAGCCTTGTCTTCTTTCTTTCTGGTTTTCCATTAGCTAGATACTTTATAGTGTAGATGAGTCAACTTGTTACTGCTTTCTTTCCTTTGGGAAGCTCAGTTTCAAACCATGTATCATTCTTGATCATGGCATTGTTTTCATCTTCAACTGATGCTCTCCATTCATCATCTGCCATTGCCTCTTCATAAGTTCTTGGAAGGTACTCTTGATCTACATTGCTTATGAAGGCTTGATGTTCTTCTGGATATTGAGCCAAGGAGCAAACTGCCTGAGTGGGATGAGCAACTGCATTGGCATTGAAGTATACTCTTTTATTTTTCCAAGTCTCTGGATCATGCCTAATCCTGGTGCTTCTTCTTAATGGTTGTACTTGCACTTGCTCTTCAGTGTCCTCATCTTCATGATCTTGAGGGTGATCAGGTTGATCATGACTTTCAGAACCTTCATGCTGCATTGTTCCTTCTGGTTCTGGTTGGTTGTCCCCCTCAGGATCAACCTGGATACCCTCTGGAACTGTATCTGCGGTTTGATGAGGAGTCTCTCTGGGAGCCTCCCTTGCCTTGGGCTGATTAACACCAAGGCTCTCCAGGATGATCCTCAAGTTATTTTCTCTGTCTGATGGGGCGTGTGAGAGATCCTTCAGGTTATCCCAGCTTTTCTCACCATAATATCCTTTTGAGCCAACAAATTTAACATCCCTTGAGACCATTACTCTCCTGGCTTCTGGTACATAGCACTTGTATCCCTTTTGATTTGCAGAATACCCAATGAATATGGCTTTGACACTTTTGGCTTCAAGTTTATTTCTTTGTTCTCCTGGAATCAAAACAAAGCAGAGACAACCAACACACGCAAATTATCAAGAGAGGGTTTGGTTTTATTCAATACCTCATAGGGAGAGACATCATGGAGTATTCGTGTAGGTGTTCTATTGATCAATTAGCATGCTGATACCACAGCATCACACTCCTAGCAACCTCCATGAGATGTCTATTCTTCCTCTCTGCCACTCCATTTTGTTGAGGTGTGTATGGGCAACTGGTTCGATGGTTGATTCCATGTTTGGCCAAGTGGTTCTTGAAAGCATTACTTGTGTATTCACCACCATTATCTGACCTAAAAATTTTAATCTTGGCATTGAAATGATTAGTGACATAGCTTTGAAAGTTGATAAAAGCTTCTAACACTCTATCTTTAGATTGGATTAAGGTCAGCCAAGTATACTTTGATTTCTCATCTATAAAGGTGACAAAGTATTTGTGGTTTTCCCTATATACAAAAGGAGCAGTCCAGACATCTGAGTGAACTAGATCAAAGCAATGTTCATAAATAGCGTTTGATTTAGAGAAAACAGTTCTGCAATGTTCACAGCTATCATTCTTAAAAGACAAGTTAGGTAACATCAACCCTAAGGCACGAGAGTGAGGATGGCCTAATCTAGCATGCCATAAAACACTGGAATCTAAAACAGAAGCAGAATTAAAAGCATAAGGTAAATTTGATTTAAGCTTGGTGTCTTCAAGCAAATAGAGGTCTCCTTTGCTCACACCTTTTCCAATCATCTTACTTGTCTCAATATCCTGAAAATGAACCTCATTAGGACTAAAAATCACATGGCAATTAAGATCACAAGTTGCCCTTTTTACTGAGAGTAAGTTAGATGTAAAAGTGGGCATGTATAAAGCCTTAGACTCTCTATCAAATAGTTTCAAATTCCCTAAACCCTCAATGGGTATCTTATCACCATTTGCTATCATCACACTTCCTAGAGCCGGTTTAACATTACTAATCAGTTTAGCATCTCTTATCGTATGGTGTGAGGCTCCAGAATCTATGATTAAAGGCCTATCAGTTTTAGAGTTGCACTGCATGGAATTTAAAGCATTATGAAAATCACTACTAAGGTTACTAGAGTTTGCATTGAGGGCTTTTATGAGAGCCTCAATGTCTGACTTGCGGATTAGAGAGTCCTCCTGGTGGAGTTGAGTAGATGTTCCAGCAATGTGGGCAGTAGAATTCATGGCTCTCCCTCCATTTTGTTGATGCACTTGTTGAACTGATGGCTAGGCATTCTGATGGACAGCTTCATGAGCACTAGCCTGATTGAACCATGATGGATGTCGGAGATGAGGGTGAAGAATCCAGCACTGGTTCTTTATATGAACACTCTTCTTGCAATGCTCACAAGTGACTCGCCGGTTCTCTGGCTTGAAGTAGGCCTTGTTAGCTGTGGCTTCAGCCTTGTTAGCTGTGTTCAAGTCACCTTTTCCACCAAATATCCCCACTAAGCCTTGCTCCTTCTGGATTTGAGCACATACCTCCTCAAGGGTAGGTAGCTTGTCTGCCCTCAAGAGATGTTTGATGAGGTCATTGTAGCCTGGATTGAGAGTGAGGAGTAGACCAAACACCTTGTCTTGCTCACGCCTCTCATTCAGGATAGTAGGATCAGTAGTGCTTGGTCTCAACATCTCCAGTTCTGCCCAGAGAGCTCTGAACTTACCAAAGTGTTGGTTAAAGTCCATATCTTCCTGGTTCAAGCAGTTGATGGCCTTCTTTACTTCAAAGACCCTACTGAGGTTGGATATTTTTCCATATACCTTCTGAAGGGTATCCCAGAACTCCTTTGCGGTTTCACAGTATGAGTAGGCCTCCATTATGGGACCATCAAGTGAGCTTTGGATGATATTCAGCACCATAAAGTCCTCTTGACTCCATTTTCCTTCATCTGCCACCACAATCTCCTTGCCATCTTCTCCTTGGATGGTTTGCTTTGGCGTCTCCCCTGAAGTGATATGCGTCCATAAGCCTCTTCCACCAAGGGCATTCTTGATCAATCTTGACCAGAGAAGGTAGTTAACCCCCTTTAGAGTGACTGGAATCACCACTGCCTTGTTTTGCTCCATTTCGAAAAGCTATGGACCAGTGGGTAAAAGGATGTACCAAGAATTTTAGAGAAGTAAAGATGAGTTTCTGAATACTGGAGTAACCAAAGAATAGAACACAACCAGTTTACTTTGTTTGTATTGTGAAAGGAAGGTGAGAAAAGATGAAGAACAGTTGATGAACTCGCAAGAACAGAGCTATTATCCACTGGATAAAAGAATGTTCTTCAAGAAACTCAAGAACTGATCGGATAAAAAGAAAGAGGGAAGAAAGTAGAGTAGTTTTGCAGAAGAAAATTTAGGTTTAGGAGCCAAATGGCTCTGATACCATGTAAGTTTATGAAGAATATGAGGAAGAACACTCAAGAACAGGAGAGAGAGAGAGAGAGAGAGAGAGTGTGTGTTTGATTCGAGAGAAGAAGAAAGAGAGAGAGGTTTGTTGTTTGAACTCGAGAGAGAATAGAGTATGAGGAAGGATTCTTTTTCCTTACTTCTGAATAAACATGTTTACAAGAGCCTAAATAGGCAAGATGCCTTCTGCCCATAAATGAATAAACAAAAGGAATACATTAAAATAATGTTGCTCTGGTCTAAATTCTGGAGAGGGAAAGGGACATGTCCTGAACGGTCTGCCTGCAAGTGGGTGAGCTGAGCACATGTGACTTTTACTATAAACAATTCACCCTTTGTCTTCTTGCCTCCAACGGATCCCTCTTCTGTTTGAATATTAAAATTCGGCGAGTGCTCCTCTATTCCTTGTCTCTCAAGTCTCCTCTAGGTCACAGATGAGTGACTTGGAAGTCAAGTCATTCCGTACACATGTACGGACTGCCTTGTCTCCCAAGTAACTTCATACTCTTCATTTCTTTGTCTTCTTTATTCCCTAAGGTCAATACACAGGAAGTGATAAGGCTGGGATCAAAGCTACTAAGGAGTTTCTCAAGTCAGTGTTTGATATCAAAGATTTGGGAGAGATGAAGTATGTCTTGGGGATTGAGATATGCAGATCTAAGGAGGGTTTGTTTATGTCTCAAAGGAAGTATACGATGGATATGTTGAAGGAGACTGATGTGCTTGGAGGAAAGATAGCCAAGACACCTCTTGAAGAGGGGTATAAGGTTCTACTTGAGGTGGAGATTGAAGAGAACCAGTTGTTTGAGGATGCTAAGCTATACAGGAAGATGGTTGGGAAGCTGATCTACTTGACTATCACAAGACCAGATCTATGTTTTGCAGTGAATCAAGTAAGTCAGCATATGCAGGATCCAAAGGTCCATCACTGGAAGATGGTTGACAGGATACTAAGGTATTTGAGTGGCACGCCTGGACAAGGAGTGTGGATGGGATGCAATGGCAGTACATAAGTAGTTGGGTATTGTGATGCTGATTGGGCAGGAGATAGAGGTGATAGGAAATCAACTACTGGGTATTGTACATTCATTGGAGGGAACCTGGTTACTTGGAAGAGTAAGAAGCAGAAGGTTATTTCCTGTTCAAGTGCTGAGGCTGAGTATAGGGCTATGTTGAAGCTGACAAACGACTTGGTATGGATCAAGGGCATTCTGAAGCATCTGGAGATTGAACAGACCACTCCCATGACAATGCACTGTGATAATCAAGCAGCAATTCACATTGCGTCTAACTCAGTCTTCCATGAGAGAACAAAGCACATAGAAGTTGATTGTCATAAGGTGAGACAGATGATTGTATCAGGAGTGATATTGCCATGCTATACAAGGAGTGAGGATCAACTTGCTGATGTGTTCACCAAGGCTGCGAGATTAAAGACAATGGATTCCATCCTTTCTAGGTTGGGACTCATTGATCTCACTCCAAACAACTGATCCCCTCGCCATGGGGTCTTTACTCTTTTCCTTATCAAGGTTTTATCCCTAAGGAGGGTTTTCTTTGGTAAGTTTTTTAATGAGGAAGATCTCATGGCATTCCAAGCTTGACTTGGTCCACATGGTCAAGCTTGAGGGGGAGTGTTGAAATGAGTGAGTACATAAAGAGAAGCGATGTGGGGTTTGATGTGTCTGAAGAGAAGGAAGGTTTGGGAAGGTTTTGGGAGAGTTTGGATCGACCAGTCCGTACAGGCCGTACAGGCCGTACCATTCCGGGTCGACCAAACCTCGACCAAAACTTACCAAAGTTACCCGGGTAACTTTTCTATCAAGAAGAAGTTACCTTTACCCTTATCCTCTTGCTATAGACGTTGGAAAGGATAAGGAGAGAGTCTTGGACAGGCTGGCACAGCTGGAAAGTAAAAGAAGCTTTTGTGGCAGCAAGGAAGGAGCTAAAAGGAGTTTATGTGGCCAGAAAAGAAGATACTAAAGCATCTTTTGATTCCTCCACGAAAACCCTTGTATCTGACTCTATATATGTTGTAACTCTCTCATTTCCATCAATCAACCGAGTTTAAGCCTCTCTCTCTCTCGTTACTCTCTTTATTCTCTCTAATCTCTTAATCTCTCATACAATCAATCTGTTTCTCTCTTAAACTCGTGCCTTTACACTCACTAAATCAAAAGTGAATACTCTCATCCCTCTTGTTTCACCAATCGATCCACAACCTTGAAGAACTTGAGTCCCTGATTCGTTCTTGCAAGGATCTATCCATTCCCATCAACCAAAGAGCATCCTAGGGACGCATCAAGTGTTATCAGAGCAACTTTGGTTTGGGAAGTACTCGTTCTCTCTTGTTCCTTTTTGATTCATTAGTATTATGTAAGTTTTGTTACGAACATAATGAAGAACACAAGAGAAAAGGAGAGTTTGATTCGAGAACAGGAGGAGAGAGAGAGAGAAGTGTTTACTCGAGAAAATAGAGAAGGAGTTTTTTCCTTAAACTGAATAATGGTCTGGAGTACTACATAAATAGACACAGGGAGATAGAAGAGAAAAGAATAAACAAATGTCCACTTGCTTCTGCTTCCCAACGGTCATCAACCAGTTTGAATTTGAATTTGAATTTGAACACTGTGATGTAGTTGAGGCATGTAGTCGAGGCATGTACTCGACTATATGATGTAGTTGAGGCATGTAGTCGACTATATCACTGGACTATGTAACATGTGATGTAGTTGAGGCATGTAGTTGACTATATCACAGGACTATGTAACCAGATGTTTTTCTCTTCTCTTGATGTCTCCATTTTTTTATATATGTCTTCATGTCAATACTCCCCCTCAAGCTTATCCACATGATATGGTTAAGCTTGGAACCCATGAAGACATCCCTCATTAAAACCTTTGTGTGCAAAACCCAGTGGTATAAAAACATACAAAGGAAAGAGTAGATGCTTCATGGCTAAGGGGATCATGATCTGGCCAAATCTATGAGTCCTAACCTTGGATGGATGGACTCACAGACTTTGGTACTTGCTCCTTTTGTGAAGATATCAGCTAGTTGATCCTCACTTCTTGTGTAGCATGGTAGGATGATCTGTTGCTCCACTGCTTGTCTTACTTTGTGACAATCCACCTCAATGTGCTTTGTCCTCTCATGAAACACTGAGTTTGATGCTATGTGAATAGCTGCTTGATTATCACAGTGCATTGTGATTGGTGTTGTAGTCTCTATACCCAAGTCTTTGAGCAGGTTTCTGATCCAAATGAGCTCACTGGTAAGTTTCCTCATTGCTCTATACTCTGCCTCAACACTTGAACATGAAACTATCTTCTGCTTCTTGCTCTTCCAGGTAACCAGATTCCATCCAATGAAGGTGCAATATCCTGTTGTAGACTTCCTGTCTACTTTATCACCAGCCCAGTCTGCATCACAATAGCCAACCAATTCTGTGTTGCCATTACAGCCCATCCATACTCCTTGTCCAGGAGCTCCACTGAGGTATTTGAGTATCCTTTCCACCATTTTCCAGTGATGAACCTTTGGCACTTGCATATGCTGGCTCACCTGGTTCACAGCAAAACAAATATCAGGTCTAGTTATGGTTAGATAGATAAGCTTACCCACTAGTCTTTTGTACTGCTTTGGATCATCAAATGAGGTGTCTTCATACTCCCCCTCACGCAAGATTTTGTAGCCATCCACCAGTGGAGTCTTTGCTGGTTTTTCTCCAAGCATACCTGCTTCATTCAAGAGATCAAGTGTGTACTTTCTTTGGGATAAGAAGAGCCCCTCTTTAGATTGGCATACTTCTATTCCAAGAAAGTACTTTAGCTCACCCAAATCCTTAATATCAAATACAGATTTCAAGTAAGCTTTAGTGGTTTGTATACCTTCTTTGTCACTCCCTGTGATGATGATATCATCAACATACACAAGGATGACTACTATACCTTGTTGGCTGGTGAGAGTGAATAGGGTATGATCTGCCTCCGATCTACTAAACCCTTTTCCATTAAGAGTGGTGCTCAGCTTGTGATACCAAGCTCTAGGTGATTGCTTAAGTCCATGGATGGCCTTCTTGAGTCTCAACACATTTCCTGGTTTGACCATGTCTTCTAAACCAGGAGGAGGGCGCATGTAGACTTCATCTTCTAGTTCTCCTTGAAGAAAGGCATTCTTCACATCCATTTGCCACAAATCCCACTCCAAGTTGATTGCAAGTGAGAGTATGATCCTGATGGTGTGAAGCTTTGCTACTGGTGCAAAAGTATCCAATTAATCTTCTCCATAAGTTTGGGTGAATCCTCTTGCTACCAGCCTTGTCTTCTTTCTTTCTGGTTTCCCATTAGCTAGATACTTGATGGTGTAGAGTAGACGGCTAGTTACAGCTTTCTTGCCTCTTGTGAGCTCAGTTTCAAACCAAGTATCATTCTTAATCATGGCATTGATTTCATCCTCCACTGATGCTCTCCACTCATCATCTGCCATTGCTTCTTCATAAGTCCTTGGGATGTATTCTTGATCTACATTACTTATGAAGACTTGGTGCTCTTCTGGATATTGGGCCAAGGAACAAACTGCCTGAGTGGGATGAGCTACTGCATTGGCATTAAAGTACACCCGTTTGTTCTTCCAGGTTTCTGGATCATGTCTAATCCTAGTGCTTCTTCTTAGTTGTTGCACTTGCTCTTCTTCTGGTTCTGTTTGGACTTCCTCTGCATCCTGTTGATCATGACTTTCAGAACCTTCAGGTTGCATTGTTTCTTCTGGTTCTGGTTGGTTCCCCCCTTCATGATCAACATGGATACCATCTTCAACTGGATCAGCCGCTTTCACCATAATACCCCTTTGACTCCACAAATTTGACATCCCTTGAGACCATCACCCTTCCAGTTTCTGGTACATAGCACTTGTACCCTTTCTGATTAGCTGAATACCCAATGAATATTGCTTTGACACTCTTGGCATCAAGCTTATTTCTTTGCTCTCCTGGAATCAAAACAAAACAGAGGCACCCAAACACACGCAAATGATCAAGAGAGGGTTTGTTTTTATTCAATACCTCAAATGGAGAGACATCATGGAGGACCCTTGTAGGAGTTCTGTTTATTAGATAGCATGCTGAGACCACAGTATCACCCCAAAAACGTTTTGGAACATTTGTGTGGAACATCATGCTTCTGGCAACTTCCATAAGATGTCGATTCTTCCTCTCTGCCACTCCATTTTGTTGTGGTGTGTATGGGCAGCTGGTTTGATGAATGATTCCATGTCTGGCTAGATGGTTTTTGAATGCATGGCTTGTGTATTCACCACCATTGTCTGACCTAAAAATTTTAATCTTGGCATTGAAATGATTAGTGACATAGCTCTGAAAGTTTAGAAAGGCTTCTAAAACTCTATCTTTAGATTGAATTAAGGTTAGCCAAGTGTACTTTGATTTCTCATCTATAAAGGTGACAAAGTATTTATGGTTTTCTCTAGAAACACATGGAGCAGTCCAGACATCTGAGTGCACAAGATCAAAGCAGTGTTCATAAATAGTGGTTGATTTAGTAAAAACAGTTTTGCAATGTTTGCCAAGGATACAAGCTTCACAGCTATCATTCCTAAAAGACAGATTAGGGAACATCAATCCTAAGGCACGAGAATGAGGATGGCCTAATCTAGCATGCCATAAAACATTAGAATCTAAAACAGAAGCAGAACTAAGAGCATAAGGTAAATCTGATATAAGTTTGGTGTCTTCAAGCAAATAGAGGTCTCCTTTGCTTACACCCTTTCCAATCATCTTACTTGTCTCAATATCCTGAAAATGAACTTCATTAGGACTAAAAATCACATGACAATTAAGATCAGAAGTCGTTTTCTTAACTCAGAGCAAGTTAGATGCAAAAGTAGGAATATATAAGGCTTTAGACTCTCTACAAAACAAGTTCAAGTTCCCTATGCCCTCAATGGGTACCTTATCACCATTTGCAATCATCACATTTCCAAGAGCAGGTTTAACATTACTAATCGTTTTAGCATCTTTGATCATATGATGAGATGCCCCTGAATCTATGATCAATGGCCTAGTAGGTTGAGATATGTTCTGAATTGTATTTAAAGCATTATGAACATTACTACTGATGTTACCAGAGTTAGCATTGAGGGCTTTTATGAGAGCCTCAATGTCTGACTTGCGGATTAGGGAGTCCTCCTGGTTAAGTTGAGTAGATGTTCCAGCAATTTGAGCAGTGGAGTTCATGGCCCTCCCTCCATTCTGGTTGAATCTTGATGGAGGACGGAGGTGAGGGTGAAGGATCCAGCACTGGTTCTTCATGTGGCCGATCTTCCTACAATGATCACAAGTCATTGACTTCTTCCTATCTTCTGGTTTGAAGATGGCCTTGTTTGCAGTTAATATCCAGAGACCTAAGGGTGTTTACTTGGTGTGTCATATCCGAGTTATTCATCTAGGAGTATCAAGAGCCCTCTCATCCCTCTTGTGTCACCAATCGATCCACAACCTTGAAGAACTTGAGTCCCTGATTCGTTCTTGCAAGGATCTATCCATCCCCGTCAACCAAAAAGCATCCTAGGGACGCATCAAGATTGAGTTGGTCTTTTAGTGTAAGCAGTACACAAACCACAAGAAGATTCAGATTGCTGCTACTGAATTCTATGACTATGCTCTAAGCTGGTGGTATCAGTACATCACTACTCGTAGAAGGAATGGTGAGGAACCAGTAGAGACTTGGACAGAGATGAAGTCTATCATGCGCAAGAGGTTTGTTCCAAGCCATTACCACAGAGACTTGCACCACAGGCTCAGGAAGCTTACTCAAGGTTCAAGATCAGTGGAGGAGTACTACCAAGAAATGGAGTTGCTCATGCTAAGAGCTAGCAGACTGTACGGACCGTACGGACGGGTCGACCCGGAAAACTTTATTCTCGACCATTTGAAGACATTTTAGGTTTGTGCAAAAACCGGGTCAAGTTGTACGGACCAAACCCTAAATCCGTACAACCCTAGGACTTACCTTGCATCCCAAGTCACATAGAAGCTTCAATGGTGAAGGAAGGAGTCTTGGATGGTTTGTAGAAGAAGATGGGATCAGAATGGCATCTAGGAAGGTATCTGCGAGATGCTCCTTGCTGTGACCTTTTGTGGATAAGGTTTAGGCCTTTACAGGCTGGAAAGGAAGGGAAGCTTGACTATGAACCTAGACTGATCTGTAGAAAGGTTCAAAGACCTTGGTGGCCGATTCTCAGCCTAGTTAACCCTTGGCGAGCCAGGCTGTCCCAACTCGTGTGAAGCTCCTTGTCCATTCATTTCAAATCACCCTTTGACTCCACATGCTTGCTCTGATATTTTGTAAACCCTAGAGTAGCTCTCCTTTCCTATTTATACTCTTGTATTGTCGATGGTTAATAATAAGCAGAGAGTTTCTCTCCTTCATAATCTCTTAGTCTCCAATACTCTCTATTCTTCAATCTCTGGTTACTTAAGTCTCATAATCTCTCATATACTCTCTTAGACTCTTTAATCTCTCACGAATCTCACTCTCTCTCTCTCATCAATCTCGTTCCTTTATCATCAAGTCTCATCCACTTCATCTTCATACTCGTTCATCATCACTCAAGCACTTGTTCTCTGAAAACTTTCAGTGCGGAACTTGAGTTGTACGGACCAGGTCCATCCGTACAACTTGACCCGGATTTTTCACAAACCCAAAATGGTTTTTGGTCGAGTTTAAGGTGCTTTAGGTTGAGTGGTCCGTACGGTCGGCCGTACAATCCGTACAGTCCGTACCGTCCGTACACTCGCCCTAATTTTGCACAAACCTTCCTTTGATCCCAAACATCATTCTAAGCCTCTAAAACCTCCTCTCTTTATTTCCTCAGATCAAAACTTGTCGAATTGCATGAGGTCTCTCTTCTTTCCTAGCCTCTCGGTTGGTTCCTTGACCAGTAGCTCTTCTGACTTCTTTTCTGAACTCTCTCAGGATCTCACTAAGGTTGGTCCTCAACATCTCGGTCATGGTTGCTACCATATTCTGGTTCAATTGAGCAGTCATGACTTCCATGAGTAGCTTGTTCGTCCTGACGAGTTCAGCTTCTTCTTCAGACTCGGATCCCATTGCTTCCTGCACAAAGGAAAACAATATAACCAGTAAAAGGATTCTAGGTAAACAAGACAAGCAAAAAGGAAAAAGGTAAACAAAAACTAAAGTTTGTTTTGCAAGACAAAAAGCAAAAAGGATAATCGGCTAAAAAATTGGAACTAGGGTTTCCGATTTCAAGCAAAAAGGAAATTCGTTAAATCTTGTCTAAACTTCTCTAAGGTTTTCTAGCAGCCTAAACAACCTAAATCTATTGGGATGAAGAACCAAAAGAGAGACTAAGAGGACAAATGGAAAATAAGAGAACTCATCAACTTGCTCTACAAGTAATTTCGTACATACTTGGATCACAAGGTTTCTAGTCTGACCTAATGACTTGGAAGACAAGGCAAGGAAGCATTGTCGACCAAGCTAAACCTCTGGAGACTTAGAAGACCGTTGGGGAGCAAGATATATCTGTGACAAGTTGAATTTGAAAGAGTCACATGTCTTGCTAAGCAATAGAGCTGTTGGAGGTGCTGTCACTTTCACAGACCAGAAGCAACTTATTTTAATGTTTCCTCTTTGTTTTCTTCTGAATGTCTCTCTCTTGTCTCTTTATTAATATGTAAACAAGCATGAAATGAAGTAAGGATTTCGAATCCTCCTTTCTCTCTCTCTCTCTCTCTCTCTCTCTCTCTCTCTCTCTCTCTCTCTCTCTCTTTCTCTCTCTATTCTGTCCAGAAATGTGTTCTTGAGTTCATCTCTCTTGTTCTTCACTCAAACTCAACAAAACTCGACCATTATCTTCTATTCTCATCATACTTTCATAATTCTAACATGGTATCAGAGCTTTAAGCTCCTAGCCTTCTTTATTTCAGCAAATCTACTCTGGTCTTTTTCTGTTTTTTTTTTGCTCTGTTTTGCTCTGTTTTGCTCTGTTTTTTTTGCTCTGTTTTGCTCTGTTTTTCTCTTTTTGCTCTGTTTTGCTCTGTTTTACTCTGTTTCTCTTCCAAAAAATTCTCTGTGTTCTACACTCTCAGTGCATCTAAGTTCCTCAACTCCATTGTTTATCTTTTTCCTCTCTTATTTTCCCATTCCCTTCTGCAAATCACATCCTGCTGCTTATTTTAAAAATTTCTGTGTTCTTCATCTTTACCCACTGGATAATAGCTTTAACCATTGGGTAAAAGAAATTCAGCCATGGAAATGAAGAAAATAAGTGTTATTCCAGTAACCCTTGAGGGTTCTAACTACTTGTTATGGTCAAGAGTGGCCAGAGGTACCTTGGGAAGTCATGGACTTTGGGACAACCACATCATGAAGGCTGAATCTTCAAAGATGATGACTAAAGAGGATAGTCAGGCGCCTGGTTTGATGGATGAAGAAAAGTGGGTCAGAGAAGACCAGCAAGCACTTGAGATCATCCACAACTCTCTCTTAGAGCCAATATTGGAGGCTTACTCACATTTTGAAACCGCCAAAGATCTATGGGAGAGTCTTAAATCTGTGTATGGGAATCTCTCCAATCTGAGCCGTGTGTTTGTAGTCAAGAGGATTATCAACAACCTGAGCCAGAAGGAAGTGGAGTTCAATCAGTATTTTGGCAAGTTCAGAAGCCTGTGGGCAAAGCTTGATGAGCTTAGACCTTTCTCTTTAGATCCAGAGGTCATAAGGGAAAGATATGAGCAGGATAAGGTTTTCAGTCTACTCCTGAACCTCAATTCGTCCTACAACCATCTCATAAAGCATATTCTAAGAGAGGTCAAGCTTCCAAACCTAGAGGAAGTGTGTTTTCTAGTCCAAAGAGAGCAAGGAGCACAGAAACTCTTCAAGGAAGAAGAGAAACCGGTTCATCATGGAAATGATATGCAGAAGAAAAAGATAGGACGTGGCTGGTATATGGAGACAATAGAAGAAACAGAAGTTTTCTCATAAAAGAACCAAATTCAGAAGCCAACATGACACCAAGAAGCTAAAGGAAGCTGAGCAAGAAGTCTTGGAGGGAAAGTCCATGTACTCTGCCTTATTGAGTGAATCTAATGGAGTAAACAATTGGAACAAGGCTGTGATCAATGATGTTCCCATCAGGATGAGTGATATAGAGCCACTAATCTGAGCAGCCAAAGCCATTATCTCCTCCATGAAGTCTGGTACACATTCCCTTGTCTCTAAGCCCATTATAATAGATTCTGGAGCTAGTCATCATATGATTAGTGATAGGAATCTTATTAGTGATGTTAGGCCTGCCTTAGTAAATGTAATAATATCCAATGGAGATAAGGTGAAGATAGAAGGAATAGGGAACCTTAAGTTGTTTGATAGAGAATCCACTGCCTTCTACATGCCTGGTTTTGCTTCTAACTTACTTTCAGTCAAGAAGGCCACGGTTGACCTGAATTTTCAGGTGGTTTTTAGGCCTAATGATGTTGAGTTTCAGGATCTTAAGACATGGAAGGTGATTGGAGAAGGAAACAGCAAAGATGGTTTATACCATCTCCAAAAGACTAAGCCTTCTCATCCCTCTATTTCTACTCATTTATGTATGACCAGCACTAATCTATGTGATAGCACTACTTGGCCTGCTAGATTAGGACATCCACACTCTCTTGCATTAGAACTTATACTGCCTGACATGTCATTTAGCCACTTGGAATGTGAAGCATGCATCTTAGGAAAGCATTGCAAATCTGTGTTTCCAACATCAGTTACTATCTATGAAAAATGTTTTGACTTAGTTCACTGTGATGTTTGGACCTCTCCATGTATTTCTAGGAATAACCATAAATATTTTGTCACCTTTATAGATGAGAAATCAAAATACACTTGGATTACTTTGCTGCCTTCTAAGGATCGTGTGTTAGATGCATTTATGAACTTTCATTCTTATGTCACTAACCACTTTAAAGCTAATGTGAAGGTACTGAGGTCAGACAATGGAAGAGAGTATACAAGTCATGCATTCAAGAGTCATCTAGCAAAGCATGGCATAGTGTTAACCTGAAGTGATAAACCATCTCACTAAAGGTTAATGTGCAAAGCTTGGGCAAAACCCACTTAGAGACTGATCAAGGTCTAAGGAGGGTCCAGAAGCTTATGCAGAGCTAGAACAAGGTTCAAGAAGGGTTTACTATGAAGGAAGAAGGCTTGGGAGAAGTTTGGGATCAATTGGGTCGATGTGCAAAGTTAGGGCGTCCGTACTGTACGGCTGTACGGACTGTACGGACCGTACGGACGGGTACCCGGAAAACTTTATTCTCGACCATTTGAAGACATTTTAGGTTTGTGCAAAAACCGGGTCAAGTTGTATGGACCAAACCCTAAATTCGTACAACCCCATGGCTTACCTTGCATCCCAAGTCACAGAGAAGCTTCAATGGTGAAGAAAGGGTCTCAGATGGTTTGGAGAAGAAGATGGGATCAGAATGGAATCTAGGAAGGCATGTGCGAGATGCTGCTTGTGTTGACCGTTTTTGGATAAGGTGCTTCCCTATCCAGACTGGAAAGGAAGGAGGCTGAACCTGGACTGATCACTGGATAGATGCATAGGCCTTGGTGGCCGATTCTAGGCCAAGTTACATTCTTGACCAGCCAGGCTGTCTCCAAGCGTGTATAGCTCCTGCTCCACTCATTTCAAACCTTCCCTTGACTCCACATGCTTGCTCTGATATTTTGTAAACCCTAGACTAACTCATTTATCTATTTATACTCTTGCAATCTCGAGTTTAGTAATCAAGCAGAGAGTTTTCTCTTCTTCATAATCTCTTAGTCTATTACTCTCTCCATTCTCAAGTCTCTGGATACTTAGTCTCTCAATCTCTTACATACTCTGTTAAAGTCTCTCTATTGTCTCTCGATTCTCTCATCACTCTCATCAGTCTCTCTTCCATTCTCATTAAGTCTCATCCGCAACATCTCCACTCTTGTTCATCATCACTCAAACACTTGTTCTCTGAAAACTTTAATGGTATCCGAGCCAGGTTGCTCAGTCTCCTGGTAAAGCTTTTGCATCAGTCACAAGCTCTAAAGATCACTCCTTTCCAGATCCAGTTCATCCGGATCTAAAGTTCATACCTTTGAAGACAAAGAAGACAGTCTAGCTCATATCCGACCTCAAGATGGAGTCCTCCAGAGCCATTGTCATTCCAGTCACCCTCAAAGGTCCCAACTACCTTCTCTGGTCTCGCCTGGTGAAGACAGCCCTTGGTGGAAAGGGGTTATGGAGCCATTGCATCTCAGGTCCTCCAAACTCCTCGAAAGCTGTCGCCTCTCAAGAGAGTTCATCCAGTGGTGATACATGCTCTCTTACTGTCTCGGAAGAGAAGTGGCAGCAAGATGACTACCTGGTCTTAACCTTTCTCCAAAGCTCCTTAGAAAGATCTATCCTTGAAGCCTACTCATACTGTGAGAGTGCTAAGGGCTTTGGGAAACCTTAAACAAGATCTATGGTAACATCTCTAACCTCAACCGAGTCTTTGAAATCAAGAGAGCCATCAACAACCTGTCCCAAGAGAATGAGGAGTTCACGGTTCATCTGGGAAAGTTCAGAGCCCTTTGGTCTGAACTAGAGATGCTGAAACCTCAATCCATTGATCCAGAGGTGTTGAATGAAAGAAGGGAGCAAGACAAGATGTTTGGTCTGCTCTTAACCCTAAGTCCTTCCTTCAATGACCTTATCAAGCATATCCTAATGTCTGCAAAGCTTCCCATGCTTGAAGAGGTGTGTTCCCAAGTCCAAAAGGAGGAGGGTTCACACGGGTTGTTTGAAGCAAAGGAGAGTCCTCTCCTTGCTTCACAAGCTGAAGCAGATCCTCAGTCCAACAAGGCGGCTTACAAGAGGGAGGACAGAAGGGGTCTCAAGTGCGAGCATTGCAAGAGGGATGGACACACCAAGGAGAGGTGTTGGGTGCTTAACCCACATCTCAAACCTGCCAATTTCAGATGAGCCGTGTCCATGGAGGTTCAAGGAATCAGCTCAGATTCCTTGGGTTGTAAGCAAACCTCCTAAACCCTTAATAAGAGCTTGTGTCTTTGTTTAGTTGTGCATTGAGTGGTGTTTGTGTCCCAGGATCTCCTGGCATATTTATTGCATTGTAGTGTGTTCCTGGTCGCTTGTGTCATAGCTTATCCATCATGATTGTCTTGAAGCATTTAGAAGTTGTCTAAGCTCTTGTTTAATGGTTTTGATAATCTGTTTTGCACAAGCATATACCATTCTTTCTAAGTTCAATCCAGTTGCATACTGGTTCTATTGCCTTAGTTTAATCGATCAGTGTGCTTTGCATCATTTAGAAGTTGTCTAGGTTGCTTGCATCATTGGTTTTGATTAGAACTGGTGTGCATCGTCTCTTGTAGCTCTCGGATTGAACCTATTGCATTCATATAGTATTGCTTAAGTTGTTGCATGAAATTAAAAGCCTAAAGTTTCAGTGTATTGTTGAAAGCATACATTGCATTTTAGAGATTGAAAAATGCTTGATCTTGTTCTTGTGATTAGCTTGTTTCAAGATCATAGCTTGTTGAGGCATTGGTGATCAAACCGGATGAGTAATCTTGGTTTGGTCCCAATGGGATGATCTAATCTTTGCATTGAGTTGTGGTGATGTCAGGTACTCAAGAAGTACAGTGACAAACCAAACCAAGGTGACAAGATACTGATCTAATGCCATTGCATATCATCACTGGACGAGTCAGTCCACAAACTACAGGAAGTGTAGAGTGATTGATTATGCAATGAGAGGATGATGCCATTGTATGATACCACATGGACGTGTCAGTCCCAAAGTCTACAAGAAGTGTAGAGTGGGTTATCATACAATGAGAGACTACCTTGTGAGGGCTCTTAAGGTAATTCAAACACCAATTGTTCCTGGTATAAGGAAGAGAGCCAAAACTCACAAGGGTTAGGACATCAAGTCTTGTAAAGACTGATGGTTCCTTAAGACCATGGAACTGTATACACTAATCTCACAAGCTTATCTCCCCCCATAGTCTCGGAGTTAAGCTTGAGGGGAGTCTGAATAGACATGATCCATGGTCCAGTATCAAGCCGTGCAAGGACTTCAACAAAGGATCACCAAACCGGGTCTAGGCATTGGCGTGTCTATGCAAAGAAGCTGTTCAGAGCAGCCTTGGTGATGTGTCTATGAAAGCTCAGTTCAATGCGGCATCTGTGGTGAGGTGATTGAAAACTGAAGCTGAAAGCTCCACACACCTCCCATCAAGTTGGTGTTGCCATGAAGAGGTTGCAATCGGCCAAGTGTGAGGGATTCAAGTGACAATGCAGTCACTCCTCATCCAAACAAAAGGGAAGTAACTTGAACTCAATCTATTACAGGTCATTCATCATTTCTATGGTTCTTAAAATGCTTGAATAGATTGGTTCTGATTGTTAAATGGAATAAGTTCTAGTGCTTCAGCCTTAGTTGAAACAATCATTGTTATCTTGCTTCATTTAGAAGATTGTCTAAGTTGCTAGAATCTCTGGTTTTGTTTAAACTTTGAGCCTTGCCTAATCTTGATAAGTACTGATGCACCTTTGGGATAATGGATCAGGTACCATTACCAGTGCTTGAGCCTCACGGAAGGTGATCATGGTGGTTTCCTACCTTCTCTAAGGTGTCCTTGGAGTCAGTTGAGAGGGGGAGACCCAAACCGGGTCTATGAAGAGGTCAAGCCGAGTTCTATGAGTGTTGTGTTGTTGGCTGCAAGAGTTTAGGCCATGATCCAGAGTCTTTTGTTTCCAACCACACTGGTTCTAACGCACAAAGGCTCAATGGCCAATCCCTAGGCCTTGAAAGAACTTACTCTTTCCTTGCCAAGGTTTTATCCCTAAGGAGGGTTTTCTTTGGTAAGGTTTTAACGAGGAGAGACTTCGGGGTTCCAAGCTTGACTCATGATCTATAGAGTCAAGCTTGAGGGGGAGTGTTAACCTGAAGTGATAAACCATCTCACTAAAGGTTAACGTGCAAAGCTTGGGCAAAACCCACTTAGAGACTGATCAAGGTCTAAGGAGGGTCCAGAAGCTTATGCAGAGCTAGAACAAGGTTCAAGAAGGGTTTACTATGAAGGAAGAAGGCTTGGGAGAAGTTTTGGATCAATTGGGTCGATGTGCAAAGTTAGGGCGTCCGTACTGTACGGCCGTACGGACTGTACGGACGGGTCGACCCGGAAAACTTTATTCTCGACCATTTGAAGACATTTTAGGTTTGTGCAAAAACCGGGTCGAGTTGTACGGACCAAACCCTAAATCTGTACAACCCTAGGACTTACCTTGCATCCCAAGTCACAGAGAAGCTTCAATGGTGAAGGAAAGAGTCTTGGATGGTTTGTAGAAGAAGATGGGATCAGAATGGCATCTAGGAAGGTATCTGCGAGATGCTCCTTGCTGTGACCGTTTGTGGATAAGGTTCTTCCCTATCCAGACTGGAAGGGAAGGAGGCTGAACCTGGACTGATCACTGGATAGATGCATAGGCCTTGGTGGCCGATTCTAGGCCAAGTTACACTCTTGACCAGCCAGGCTGTCTCCAAGCGTGTATAGCTCCTGCTCCACTCATTTCAAACCTTCCCTTGACTCCACATGCTTGCTCTGATATTTTGTAAACCCTAGACTAGCTCATTTATCTATTTATACTCTTGTAATGTCGAGTTTAATAATCAAGCAGAGAGTTTTCTCTTCTTCTTAATCTCTTAGTCTATTACTCTCTCTATTCTCAAGTCTCTGGATACTTAGTCTCTCAATCTCTAACATACTCTCTTAAAGTCTCTCTATTCTCTCTCGATTCTCTCATCACTCTCATCAGTCTCTCTTCCATTCTCATTAAGTCTCATCCGCAACATCTCCACTCTTGTTCATCATCACTCAAACACTTGTTCTCTGAAAACTTTCATGGTGGTATCAGAGCCAGGTTCTTATACTCCTCAGCAAAATGGAGTGGCTGAGAGAAAGAATAGGCATCTCATAGAGGTGGCTAGATCAATGATGTTCCATGCCAATGTTCCTAAAAGGTTTTGGAGTGATGCTGTGGTCACAGCATGCTATCTCATCAACCGGATCCCTACCAAGGTGTTGAAGGATGTCTCTCCTTATGAAGTGTTGAAGCAAACCAGGCCATCTATTCATCACCTCAGAGTGTTTGGATGTGCCTGCTTTGTGTTGATACCAGGAGAACAAAGAAACAAGCTAGAAGCAAAGAGCATGGAGTGTATCTTCATTGGATACTCCTCTACACAGAAAGGATACAAGTGCTACAATCCTGAAACAAGAAGAGTTCTTGCATCCCGAGATGTGAAATTTATGGAAGAAAATGGTTTCTATGCTGAGAAGAATTGGGATGAGCTGAAAGACCTATCTCAGGCATCTGACAAGGCTAATAACCTGAGAATAATCATGGAGAGTCTGGGAATCAGTTTATCCAAGGAAAAGGAGGCCACCAGAGAAGCTATACCTCCTAAAGAAACTGAACAAGAGGCTGAAGAAGTCACTCATCCGGATCCCGAAGGGGGCAATGAACAAGAACCCAAAGTTCATGATCAGGATGGTGTTGAAGAACAAGAAACTGAAACTGCTCAGGTTCATGAGGAAGAAGGGCAGGAAGTGGAAGAGGACGACCAGGTTCAGCCCCTAAGAAGGAGTATTAGGATCAAGAAACCTGCATCAAACTGGATTAACACAAGAGTGTACTTCAATGCTGAAGCAGTGGCTCATCCAATAAGTGCAGTGTGCTCTCTTGCTCAGTATCCAGAAGAACATCAAGCTTTCATCATGGAGTTGGACCAGGAATACATTCCAAGATCATATGAAGAAGCAATGGAGGATGAAGAGTGGAAAGACTCAGTTGGAGATGAGATCAATGCTATGATCAAGAATGATACCTGGTATGAAGCTGAGCTTCCCAAAGGCAAGAAAGCTGTGTCAAGCCGCTTGCTCTTCACCATCAAGTACCTAGCCAATGGAAAACCAGAAAGAAAAAAGACAAGACTGGTTGCAAGGGGTTTTACTCAGGTCTATGGGGGAGGATTACCTTGATACATTTGCTCCAGTGGCTAAGCTCCACACCATAAAGATTGTTCTCTCATTAGCAGTCAACTTGGAATGGGATCTATGGCAAATGGATGTCAAGAATGCTTTCCTACAAGGTGAATTGGAAGATGAGGTTTACATGAGACCACCTCCTGGCCTAGAACACCTTGTCAAACCAGCGAATGTCTTGCGATTGAAGAAAGCAATCTATGGATTAAAGCAATCACCAAGAGCCTGGTACCATAAGCTAAGTACAACACTCAATGGAAAAGGGTTCATCAAGTCTGAAGCTGATCACACTCTCTTTACCCTCACTAGTCAACAAGGCATTGTGGTTATACTAATCTATGTGGACGACATTATCATAACAGGAAGTGATAAGGAAGGTATCTCCTTAACCAAATCCTTTCTCAAGTCTTCTTTTGATATTAAAGACTTGGGTGAACTAAAGTACTTTCTAGGGATTGAGATATGCCAATCTAAAGAGGGGCTGTTCTTATCTCAAAGAAAGTACGCCCTTGATCTATTGAGTGAGGCAGGTGATCTTGGAGGAAGGACAGCAAAGACTCCACTTGAAGATGGCTACAAGGTTCTGCGAGAGGGGGAGTTTGAAGATAAGCCATTTGGAGATGTCAAGAAGTATAGGAGGATGGTTGGGAAACTTATTTACTTAACTATCACAAGGCCAGACATTTGTTTTGCTGTGAACCAAGTGAGTCAGCACATGCAAGCTCCTAAGGTTCATCACTGGAACATGGTGGAGAGGATCTTGAGATACTTGAGAGAAGCTCCTGGTCAAGGTGTTTGGATGGGATGCAATGGAAGCACTGAGATCACTGGATATTGTGATGCTGATTGGGCAGCAGATAAGGTTGATAGGAAATCAACTACTGGGTATTGTACATTCATTGGAGGCAATTTGGTGACTTGGAAAAGCAAGAGCAGAAAGTTGTATCATGTTCAAGCGCTGAGGCAGAGTATAGAGCTATGAGAAAGCTCACGAATGAGTTGATAATGAGTTGATATGGATCAAGGGGTTGCTTGGGGACTTGGGAATCGAGACAACATCACCCATCACAATGCATTGTGACAACCAGGCTGCCATTCATATCGCCAGCAACTCAGTCTTTCATGAAAGGACCAAACATATTGAAGTAGACTGCCACAAGGTCAGACAAGCTGTGGAGAAGCAACTCATTCTACCTTGCTACACAAATAGTAAAGACCAACTTGCTGACATTTTCACCAAGGCAGCAAGCACCAAAGTGCATTGTGACAACCAGGCTGCCATTCACATCGCCAGCAACTCAGTCTTTCATGAAAGGACCAAACATATTGAAGTAGACTGCCACAAGGGCAGACAAGCTGTGGAGAAGCAAATCATTCTACCTTGCTACACAAATAGTGAAGACCAACTTGCTGACATATTCACCAAGGCAGCAAGCACCAAAGTCTGTGAGTTCATCCACTCTAAGTTGGGACTCATAGACCTCACATCTCACTAGCTCTCCTAACATGGAGGCTTCTACTTTTTTTCCTTAGTGTGTTTTTATCCCACTGGGTTTTGCACACTAAGGTTTTAATGAGGGAAGTTCTTTCCAAGCTTGACCAGTCCCTATGGTCAAGCTTGAGGGGGAGTATTGGGATGAAGAACCAAAAGAGACACTAAGAGGAAAAATGGAAAAGAAGAGAACTCATCAACTTGCTCTACAAGTAATTTCGTACATACTTGGATCACAAGGTTTCTAGTGTGACCTAATGACTTGGAAGACAAGGCAAGGAAGCATTGTCGACCAAGCTACACTTCTGGAGACTTAGAAGACCGTTGGGGAGCAAGATATATCTGTGACAAGTTGAATTTGAAAGAGTCACATGTCTTGCTAAGCAATAGAGCTGTTGGAGGTGCTGTCACTTTCACAGACCAGAAGCAACTTACTTTAATGTTTCCTCTTTGTTTTCTTCTGAATGTCTCTCTCTTGTCTCTTTATTAATATGTAAACAAGCATGAAATGAAGTAAGGATTTCGAATCCTCCTTTCTCTCTCTCTCTCTCTCTCTCTCTCTCTCTCTCTCTCTATCCCTCTCTATTCTGTCCAGAAATGTGTTCTTGAGTTCATCTCTCTTGTTCTTCACACAAACTCAACCAAACTCGACCATTCTCTTCTATTCTCATCATACTTTCATAATTCTAACAAAATCTACTCGTGTTCAAGATGATTAAGTCGATTAGTAGATGAAACAAAGTGATCTAGAGAGACAAGACCTTATGCGGCTAGGGTTTAACAAACTAGGGTTTCCGCAAGCAAAAAGGAAAAAGCTTTAAAACCTTGTCTACTCTCTACGAAATTTGAGCAGCCCTAAACAGATTGGATCTACTGCTTAACAAAGGTTTAATACTGATGAAACAAAAAGAAACAAGAGAGAACGAGTACTTCCCAAACCAAAGTTGCTCTGATACCACTTGATGCGTCCTAGGATGCTCTTTGGTTGATGGGGATGGATAGATCCTTGCAAGAACGAATCAGAGACTCGAGTTCTTCAAGGTTTGTGGATCAATTAGTGACACAAGAGGGATGATAAGACTCTTGATACTCCTAGGTGATTAGCATGGACATGACACACCAAGTAAACACCCTTAAGGTCTCTGGATATTACACACCAGAACTCGACAACTTTCTAGAGAGAGAGAGCCGTCAAGAGAGAAAATAACTCGTTGAATAAAAGGTTGCTTGAGTACAATAGGGTTAGGAGAACCCTTTAAATAAGAGAAACCAGAGAACATACTCTCTAGGGTTTCGAAAATAAGAAAAATAGAAAACTATAGTTTTAAAATAACATAAGCTAAAAATGTAAATACTTCTATAGTCTTGGGCCGAGATAGAGCCTAAGTGATGTGTAAGACAAGTTGTGGCCTCGTTAAAACCCTTCCTCCGGAAAACCTCGTGGGACAAAACCAAAAGCAAGGAAAAGAGCACGCACCAAATGTCTTGCCTAGACACTAACTCAGCTTGATGTAGAGATGGCTTGAATGGTGATCAAGACATCTCGGATCAAACCTTGCCCAAGACTTTCTTCTTGTTGTGGATGTGAAGTGAGTAATCCAACAACATTCTCCTTAAGTTTCTTGACTCTGGAACGAGTCATGGGACCTTCTGGAATGGCTAGAGCATCATCACCAGGCTGCTGGTGCAATATGGCTTCATGTGGCTCATCTAGACTGATGTGATCATGGACCAGATCACTAAGGAGAACAAGGAGAGTCAAGATGAGCCACATGAAGCCACATTGCACCAGCAGCCTGGTGATGATGCTCTAGCCATTCCAGAAGGTCCCATGACTCGTTCCAGAGTCAAGAAACTTAAAGAGAATGTTGTTGGATTACTCACTTCACATCCACAACAAGAAGAAAGTCTTGGACAAGGTTTGATCCGAGATGTCTTGATCACCATTCAAACCATCTCTACATCAAGCTGAGTTAGTGTCTAGGCAAGACACTTAGTGCGTGCTCTTTTCCTTGCTTTTGGTTTTGTCCCACGAGGTTTTCCGGAGGAAGGTTTTTAACAAGGCCACAACTTGTCTTACACATCTTTTAGGCTCTATCTCAGCCAAAACTAGCAGAAGTTTACATTTTATTACATTTTAAAGCTTATGTTATCTTTAAACTATAGTTTTCCTTTTTACTATTTTCGAAACCCTAGGGAGCCTGTTCTCTGGTTTCCTTTTATTTAAAGGGGTCTCCTAACCCTATTGTATTCAAGCAATTATCAACCAACGAGTTTCTTTTCTCTCTTGACGGCTCTCTCTCTCTAGAAGTTGTCAAGTTCTGGTGTGTAATATCCAGAGACCTAAGGGTGTTTACTTGGTGTGTCATATCCGAGTTATTCATCTAGGAGTATCAAGAGCCCTCTCATCCTGATGCGCCCCTAGGATGCTCTTTGGTTGAAAGGGATGGATAGATCCTTGCAAGAACGAATCAGAGACTCAAGTTCTTCAAGGTTGTGGATCAATTGGTGACACAAGAGGGATGATAAGATCTCTTGATACTCCTATATGAATAGCTCAGATATGACACACCAAGTAAACACCCTTAGGTTCCTGGATATTACACACCAGAAGGAACTCGACAACTTTTCTAGAGAGAGAACCGTCAAGAGAGAAAGAAAACTCGTTGAATGATTATTGCTTGGTTACAATAGAGTTTAGAGACCCCTTTAAATAATAGAAACCAGAGAACATGCTCTCTAGGGTTTCAAGAATAAAAGAAAAGGAAACTATAGTTTTTAAAATAACATAAGATAAAAATGTGAAAACTTCTTTAGTCTTGGGCCGAGATAGAGCCTAAGTGATGTGAAGACAAGTTGTGGCCTCGTTAAAAACCTTCCTCCGGAAAACCTCGTGGGACAAAACCAAAAGCAAGGAAAAGAGCACGCACCCCATGTCTTGCCTAGACACTAACTCAGCTTGATGTAGAGATGGCTTGAATGGTGATCAAGACATCTCGGATCAAACCTTGTCCAAGACTTTCTTGTTGTGGATGTGAAGTGAGTAATCCAACAACATTCTCTTTAAGTTTCTTGACTCTGGAACGAGTCATGGGACCTTCAGGAATGGCTAGAGCATCATCACCAGGCTGCTGGTGCAATGCGGCTTCATGTGGCTCATCTAGACTCTCCTTGTTCTCCTTAGTGATCTGGTCCATGATCACATTATCCCCTCCCTCTTGAAAAGGATTTGTCCTCAAATCAGGTTCATCTACAGCAAAAGGAGCCAAGTCAGTGACATTGAAGCTAATTGATACATCATACTTACCTTGGAGATCAAGCTTGTAGGCATTGTCATTGATCTTGTGGATGATCTCGAAGGGTCCATCAACCCTTGGCATCAGCTTGGACTTCCTCTCGTTGGGGAACCTATCCTTCCTCAGGTGTAACCAAACTTGGTCACCTACTTCAAAGGTCCTCACAAGTCTCCCCATGTTGGCTTGCTTCTCATAAAGCTTGGTTTTCTGCTCAATGTTTTGTCTAGCCTTCTCATGGATCCGTTGGACCATCTCTGCTTTCTTCTTACCATCTAGACTGATCCTTTCACACTCAGGTAAAGGCATTAGATCCAAAGGAGAGGTGGGCTTGAACCCATAAACAATCTCAAAAGGTGAATACTTAGAAGCAGAATGCATAGCATGATTGTATGCAAACTCACAGTGTGGTAAGTATTCTTCCCAAGTTCTTAAGTTTTTTCTAATGAATGCACGCAGGAGTGTTCCTAGAGTTCTATTAACTACTTCAGTTTGTCCATCAGTTTGTGGATGACATGCAGTAAAATACAACAGCTTAGTGCCTAGCTTAGACCAAAGAGTCTTCCAAAAGTAACTAAGAAACTTAGTGTCCCTATCAGAAACTATAGTCCTAGGCATGCCATGTAAACAAACAACTTTTTTAAAAAACAGGTTAGCAACATGCAATGCATCATGTCTTATGACATGCTATGAAATGTGCCATCTTAGAGAACCTATCAACAACAACAAAGATTGAATCCTTTCCTGTTCTAGTCCTAGGTAATCCAACAACAAAGTCCATGGAAATGTCATTCCAGAGATGGTGTGGAATGGGTAAAGGAGTATACAATCCCTGGGATAGGACTTGGGACTTGGCATGCTTGCAAGTAGCACACCTCCCACAGATTCTCTCCACATCTCTCTTCATGTGCGGCCAATAGAAATGATCCTGCAAAACTTTTAAGGTCTTGGCAATCCGAAAATGTCCCATTAGACTGCCCCCATGGGATTCCCTGACAAAGAGATCTCTCAAAGAGCAGTTAGGCACACACAATCTATTGTCATAAAACAAGAAACCTTCTTGTCTAAAGTAATGCCCTGCAGCAAATTTCTCACAAGAAGCATAAGCTTCCTTGAAATCATGGTCAGTATCATACATATCTTTGATCTGTTCAAACCCAAGTAACTTAGTGTTAACCTGAAGTGAGAAATGGACCACTAAAGGCCATGTGCAAAGTTAGGGCCAAAACCCATTAGAAGTCTGATCAAGGACTAAAGAGAGTCCAGAAGCTTATGCTGAGCAAGAACAAGGTTCAAGAAGGGCTTATGATCAAGAAGGAAGTGTTTGGGAAGATTTGGGAGCCATTGGGCGAAAGTGCAAAAATAGGGTCGACTATATGGACAGTCGTACGGCCTGTACGGCCTTGTACGGACTGTACGGACATGGTCGACCCAAAACACTTCCTGGTTCAAATTTTGGGTGAGTTTGGGCAATGTGCAAAATCCGGGTTGAGTGTACGGACGGGTGTACACAGTCCATACGGTCGAGCAATAAAGCAGTTTCGGGTTTGTCTTCGGTTTGATCACTTTAAACCAAACCAATTCAAATCTCTTATGACTGAGTGAAGCTAAGGAGGCAAGGAAACATCTGTGTCGAAATGGATAAGAGGAATATGCTATAAAGATGCTTATCCAAAAGAAGGAATGAACTTGGACTGATCTTTGGCAAGGTTCATGTGCATTGCTGGCCTATTCTTGGCCAAGCTTTCCTAGGCGCGCCCAGGCTGTCTCCATCCTGTATAAAGACCATCTGACTTCATCTAAACCGTCCATTCCCTCAGGCTTTATCAGCCCTTAGATATAGGTTAATATTTGCTTCTTGTATTGCCTATAAAGGCCTCATTATCGATTGTAAACAATTCAAGTGAGAGAGTGGGGTTTCCCCTCCTCCTTCCTATTCTTTTCTGGGTTCTAAATCTCTCTTCTTCACTCTATTAGTCTCTGGTTCATCAAGTCTCACGAATCTGTCTTTAGTCTCATTATTCTCTTAGTCTCATCCACAATCTTATTCTCTCATCAATTCTTCTTTTCTTCTCGTTAATACAAGATCAGTCCGAACCTGTTGAGGTTGGATCTCCTCACACAACCCACGGCATGAACTCTGATAAACTTTCATGGTATCAGAGCCAGGTTCATCAGAACCTGGTTCTTTAGCATCCACAAGCTCAAGCTCTCTCTCTCATGCCATTTCGAAACCAATGAAGAAACTTCTGTGTATCCAGTCGTTTAAACCCTTCAAGATCGAAACTTTATCATCCCTGGCGTGCCCAGAAGCTATTATCAGTTCATCCTCCTCTCCCATGTTCGTTCTGGTGAAAGAAGGCCAGTGGAAGCTTGTCCAAGCCGCTCTTCCTTGCTGTCCAAGGAAAAACCTTTTAAAGAAGGAGACTTTCAACTTGGATCTTGGTGTAGGCGACTCAAACATGGAGAAAGTTGGTGTCTTTAGGCATGATGGAGTCAAGGGAAGATCACGCAAAGAAGGGGATGTTGGTTCCCAAGTCTACAACCCAGAATCTGTCCTTTCATGAATCGTTTAACCATGGAGGTTCAAGGAACCAGCCCAGGTTCCTTGATTGTAAGATAACTTCCTTCCCTTGTATAAAGCTTGAGTCTTGTGATATGGCCGTGTGGTGTGGTGTGTATCCTTGTCCTGGGGTTCTTTATAAAGCTTGCTAGATACTGTCCCAGGTTGCTTAAAGGTCTTGTGTGATGTGTGATTGTTAAAAGGCCATACCTTGTTCTCTGTTTGAATGTGTATTAGGGTGCAAGATAGTGTATCAGCTCTAGTGATTGCATTCATGGCTGATTAGAATTTGTTAAGGTGTTTTGCTTTTTCATCATTCACTTGGTTGGTTGCTGCCTTATGTTGAGCACCTAGAGTAATGTCTAAGGATGCGGTTAAGGTAGCCTAGTTTTGCCTAAATGAAATGTGTTTTATCTTAACAGATCATGCATTGTCATTTAGGAAGTTGCATTGCTGTTGACATTGGAGATCAAACTTTATGATTAGTCAAGGTTTGATCCCAATGCTTGTGGCCTAATTTATTCTGGAGTTTGAGTGCTGTACAGGAACATAAGAAGTGTTCAGTGTCTAACCAAACCAAATAAGAGAAGTCGCTGCCCATTGAGAAGCAATGGAGAGTTTGTGTGAAGAGATAGTGGCTTTAAGACACTGCTGTGGAAGTGGTGTGCTGCTAGCTCAAGAGGCACACAAGTAGGAGTGGTCATCACTTATGTCCATGGGAGACTGGTGACCAAAGGCACTGAAGCTAAATAAATGGTGAACACGGTTTTAGATCTCTCTTGAGCTCATTCCAAGTTTGGACCCAAATCTCGGCCAAACTAGAGAAAGAAACTCAAGTGAGCTACCAGAAGTACCATCAAGCTCAGTGACCTGTATTGATCCGAGAAGAGGTGCATTGGGGGCTAAGCATCAAGTCTAAAAAGGATGGAGGTGTTCCTCAAGAGCCAAGTCTGAAGCTGCCTCAAGCAGTAATGACCAAAGAAGGGTTGGGCTAAAGCCAACAAGAATTACTGACCTGTGTTCATGGAGGTTTAAGGAATCAGCCCGGATTCCTTAGCTGTAAGCAAATCCTTTATCCCTTAATAAGAGTTTATACTTTGGTGTGCATGGAGTGTTGTTTGTTTCAGGATCTCCTGGCTTGTTTACTGCATTGTTTTGTGTTCTGATTCTTGTTCTTGCATAAGCATCATAGTGGTGGTTTAGTATTGTCTCGTGCATTGTCATATCTCTTTTTTGTCATGGTGTGTAGAACTGAGTGTCTCTACTACTTGCATCATGAGAATTGTTTTAGACTGTTTTGCATCCATAAGGATATAGGTAGTGATTCAATCCGGTTCTTTGTTGCTTGAATGTTAATGACATAGTTAATCCATCAGAGATATCAAGTAGGATTTAGAAATGTGTCTAAACTACTTGAATCTATGATCTTGATGAAACTATTGCTCATTAACATGTCTGGTTGTTTTCTTGCATTCGGTTTAGGTTGTTTAAAATGGATCATTTAGTGGTTAGTTCGGATTGAATCTGTTGCATTCTTATAGTTGCTGTCTAAGATTGTTGCATTCATATATGGTGCATCTAAAATTCCAGCCTAGTTGCAAGTGCTTTGTTTCAAGCTTGCATTACATCTAGAGAAGTTTAAATTGCCCTGTCATGCCTGTGGTCTGCTGGTTTCAAGTTTTCTTTTAGCTTGTTGAGGCATTGGTGATCAAACCGGATGAGTGATCTTGGTTTGGCCTCAATGGGATGATCTAATCTTGCATTGAGTTGTGGAGATGTTAGGTACACAAGATGTGATACAGTGACAAACCAAACCAAAGTGACAAGACAACGGTCTAATGCCATCGCATATCATCACTGGACGTGTCAGTCCACAAACTACAGGAAGTGTAAAGTGATTGAGTATGCAATGAGAAGTTGATACCATTGTATGATAGCACTTGGACATGTAAGTCCCAAAGTCTACAAGAAGTGTAGAGTGGGATATCATACAATGAGAGACTACCTTGTGAGGGTTCTTAAGGTGATTCAAACACCAATAGTTCCTGGTATAAGGAAGAGAGCCAAAACTCACAAGGGTAAGGACATCAAGTCTTGTAAAGATTGATGGTTCCTAAGACCATGAATTTTCCCATTGCCAACAATCCATGGGAAGTCCATAGCCTACTCCAAAGAGTGTAGAGTGGATGTTGTGACAAATGGAGAGCTGCCTTGCGGTTCTGTCCATGGTGGTTCAGTCACCATAGCCTACATATCAGGAGAGTGTAGAGAGGACAGTAGACAAGCAAAGAAAAGCATTACCAAGAGGGTGCTGCAATGAAGATCATCACCAAAGTCATGAGGAGGACGATGATCTAAAGGAAATGGAACAAAGGACATGCTAATCTTCCCATTGCATACCATTCCATGGACGCATCAGTCCATTCAAATACAAGGAGTGTATAGAGAATGGGTCATGCAATGGAGAGAAAGTATCTTGTGAGGATCTCTCTATGGTGATTCAAACACCCTAGTTCCTGGTAAGGAAGAGAGTAAACTCACAAGAAGAAGGACATCACCAAGTCAAGAAGACTGGTGGTCATAAGGCCATGGATGGTTTGGTTCGTTCACAGGCTTAGCTCCTCCCATAGTCTCGGAGTTAAGCTTGAGGGGGAGTCTGAATTTACATGATCCATCCATGGTCCAGCTTCAAAGCCTTGCAAGGACTTCAACAAAGGATCATCCAACCGGGTCTAGGCAGTGGCGTGTCTATACAAAGAGGCTGTTCAGAGAACCTTGGTTGTGTATCTATGAAAGCCCAGTCCAATGCGGTCTCTGTGGTGAGGTGATTGAAAACTGAAGCTGAAAGCTCCACACAACCTCCCATCAAGTTGGTGTTGCCATGAAGAGGCTGCAACTGACTGAGTGTCAGGGATTCAAGTGACAAACCAGTCACTCCTCATCCAAACAAAAAGGGAAGTAACTTGAACTCAATTCAATTCATGTCATTCATCATTTCTTCTTAAATCTCGAAATGGTTCTTAAAATGCTTGAATAGATTGGTTCTGATTGTTATGGTTAAAATGGAATAAGTACTAGTGCTATTGCCTTAGTAGAAACCATCATTGATATCTTGCTTCATTTAGAAGAATGTCTAAGTTGCTAGAATCTTTGGTTTGGTTTCATTCTTTTGAGATGTGCCTAAGTTTCTTTTCTTGTGGATATACTTGATAAGTACTGATGCACCTTTGGGATAATGTATCAGGTACAATTATCAGTACTTGAACCTCACTGAAGATGATTATATGTAAAGTTAGGGCGAGGCCATACAGATTTGGTACGGACGGATGTACTCGGACCGTACGGATCTGTACGGACCAAGTCGACCCGAAAACTTTACATTAGACCAAATGAGGATGTTTTTGGGTCTATGAAGAGGTCAAGCAGAGTTCTATGAGGGTGCAAGCCTTTGTGTTGTTGGCTGCACGAGTTTAGGCCACGATCCAGAGACCTTAGTGTCCAACCACACTGGTTCTAAGGCACAAAGGCTCAATGGCACATCCCTAGGCCTTGAAGGGACTTACTCTTTTCCTTATGAGGGTTTTATCCCTAAGGAGGGTTTTCTCTCATAAGGTTTTTAATGAGGAGTGGCTTCAGGGTTCCAAGCTTGACTCAGGATCTATAGAGTCAAGCTTGAGGGGGAGTGTTAACCTGAAGTGAGAAATGGACCACTAAAGGCCATGTGCAAAGTTAGGTCCAAAACCCATTAGAAGTCTGATCAAGGACTAAAGAGGGTCCAGAAGATTATGCTGAGCAAGAACAAGGTTAAAGAAGTGCTTATGATCAAGAAGGAAGTGTTTGGGAAGATTTGGGAGCCATTAGGCGAAAGTGCAAAAATAGGGTCGACTGTACGGACAGTCGTACGGCCTGTACGGCCTTGTACGGACTGTACGGACAAGGTCGACCCAAAACACTTCCTGGTTCAACTTTTGGGTGAGTTTGGGCAATGTGCAAATTCCGGGTTGAGGTGTACGGATGGGTGGTCCGTACACAGTCTGTACGGTCAAGCAATAAAGCAGTTTCGGGTTTGTCTTCGGTTTGATCACTTTAAACCGAACCAATTCAAATCTCTTGTGACTGAGTGAAGCTAAGGAGGCAAGGAAACATCTGTGTCGAAATGGATAAGAGGAATATGCTATAAAGATGCTTATCCAAAAGAAGGAATGAACTTGGACTGATCTTTGGCAAGGTTCATGTGCATTGCTGGCCTATTCCTGGCCAAGCTTTCCTAGGCGCGCCCAGGCTGTCTCCAGCCTGTATAAGGACCATCTGGCTTCATCTAAACCGTCCATTCCCTCAGGCTTTATCAGCCCTTAGATATAGATTAATATTTGCCTCTTGTATTGCCTATAAAGGCCTCATTATCGATTGTAAACAATTCAAGTGAGAGAGTGGGGTTTCCCCTCCTCCTTCCTATTCTTTTCTGGGTTCTAAATCTCTGTTCTTCACTCTCTTAGTCTCTGGTTCATCAAGTCTCACGAATCTCTCTTTAGTATCATTATTCTCTTAGTCTCATCCACAATCTTATTCTCTCATCAATTCTTCTTTTCTTCTCGTTAATACAAGATCAGTCCGAACCTGTTGAGGTTGAATCTCCTCACAAAACCCACGGCATGAACTCTGATAAACTTTCACTTAGCATCTAAAGTGGTCAAGAGAACATACCTCCGAGATAGTGCATCAGCAACTATGTTCTCCTTACCTTGTTTATATTTGATCACGTATGGGAAGGTCTCAATGAACTCAACCCACCTTGCGTGTCTCTTGCTAAGCCTACTCTGCCCTTTTAGATACTTTAGGGACTCATGATCAGTGTGTATGACAAACTCCTTGGGCCACAAGTAGTGTTGCCACGTTTGTAATGCCCTCACCAAGGCATAGAGTTCTTTGTCATAGGTTGCATAGTTGAGAGTGGCTCCTCCAAGCTTCTCACTGAAGTATGCTATAGGTTTCCTATCCTGCATCAACACAGCACCAATTCCAATTCCTGAGGCATCACATTCTATTTCAAAAGTTTAAGTAAAGTCAGGAAGCATAAGAAGAGGTGATTGAGTAAGCTTCTCTTTTAGGCATTGGAATGCCTTCTCTTGTGCTTCTCCCCACTTGAATCCGACATCCTTCTTTATCACTTTAGTCAAGGGAGCTGCAATGGTGCTAAAGTCTCTCACAAATCGCCTATAGAACCCAGCAAGCCCATGGAAGCTCCTCACTTCTCCTACTGTGGTTGGACTCGGCCAGTCTTTGATGGCTTTGATCTTCTCCTCATCGACCTTAACTCCATCTGCACTCACAACAAAGCCTAGGAAAACCAAGTTATCCGTGCAAAAGGTGCACTTCTTCAAGTTGGCTTAAAGCTTTTCATTCCTTACAACATTCAGGACAGCCCTAAGATGTTCTAGATGTTCTTCTAAGTTCTTGCTATATACTAAGATGTCATCAAAGTATACTACAACAGAAATGCCTATGAATGATCTAAGAACATGATTCATTAACCTCATGAATGTACTAGGTGCATTGGTTAATCTAAATGGCATAACTAACCACTCATATAATCCATGTTTAGTTTTGAATGCAGTTTTCCATTCATCTCCTTCTTTCATCCTAATCTGATGATAACCACTTTTTAAATCTATCTTAGAAAAGATGCAAGAACCATGCAATTCATCAAGCATATCATCAAGTCTAGGAATAGGGTGGTGATACTTCACTGTGATGTTGTTGATTGATCTACAATCAACACACATACGCCATGTACCATCCTTCTTAGGCACTAGGAGTACTGGTACAGCAAGTGGTCTCAAACTCTCTCGGATATAGCCCTTCTCCATGAGTTCCTCTACTTGTCTTTGCAACTCCTTGGTCTCAACCGGGTTGGTTCTGTATGCTGGACGGTTTGGAAGTGTAGATCCTGGAACAAAGTCTATCTGGTGCTCAATCCCTCTCAAAGGTGGTAAACCAATGGGATTGTCCTCTAGAAATACATCTTGGAACTTCTGCAAAAGAGAAACCATTTCACTCGGATACACCGGTGTAAAATCTGTTAAGTTCAAAAGAGTTTCTTTAAACACAAGTAAGATAGCAGATTGTTAGAGTAGAGATTTCTTTTGATATCACCCATGTTAGCATAGAAGTTTGGCTGCTTAGTTCCAGGCGGTTTTAGATCAATCTCCTTCTTCTTTTGGAGTTGAACCTGATCTTGTTGAACTTCCTTAGGTGTCAAGGGAACCAGTACAGTCTTGCGTCCCTTGAACTCAAAGGAGTGCTTGTTGGTGAAGCCATCATGGATAACTCGGCGATCAGATTGCCAAGGTCTTCCAAGAAGGATGTGACCAGCTTCCATAGGCAACACATCACACAAGACTTCATCTTCATATCTTCCTATGGGTAAAGGAATGAGCACTTGACTTGAAACCTTCATGGTGCCTTCTTCATTCAGCCATTTTAGCCGGTAAGGTTTGGGATGCTTCTGAACCTTCAATCCCAACTTCTTGACCATGGTTTCACTCGCAGCATTCACACAACTACCTCCATCAACAATGAGGCTGCAAACTTTTCCTTGGACCAAGCACCGGGTGTAGAATAGGTTCTCACGTTGCTCTAGCTCCTCAGCCTTGTTTTTCAAGCTTAGAAGCCTTCTTTTTACTAAAAGCTTCCCCTGGACTGGTCCTTCTTCATGTTCCTCTTCACTCTCTTCTTGGTCAGAGTCAGTGTTGTCATCTTCTGAGGCATACTCTCCATCTTCCAGCAAGATCATGACTCTCTTGTTGGTACATTCATTTAAATAATGACCTCTTCCTTGGCACTTGAAACACTTGACATCACGAGCTCTGGAACTAGAAGCTTCAACCTTGCCTTTGCCCTTGTCAAGAGCACTGCTTGGTTTGGTTTCTTCTCTCGGATAGGACTTGTTGTCGTTCTGGAACGGTTTAGACTCCTTAGGATAAGGTGACTTCTCTTCCTTGGTGTTGTTTAACCGGTTAGAGCCATAGTGGTTGCGTGAATGTCCCTTCCTCTTGAGCTTTTGTTCCACAAGAATAGCCTTGTGTAACATCTCTTCAAGCTCCACATAATGTTGTATCTCAACATTGTCTTCTATTTCTCGGTTTAAACCACACAGGAACCTTGACATGGGGGCTTCTCTATCTTCTGATATGCTAGCTCTTAGCATGAGCAACTCCATCTCCTGGTAATACTCCTCCACTGATCTTGAACCTTGGGTAAGTTTCCTGAGCCGGTGGTGCAAGTCTCTGTGGTAATGACTTGGAACAAACCTCTTGCGCATGATAGACTTCATCTCTGTCCAAGTCTCTACTGGTTCTTCTCCATTCCTCCCACGAGTTGTGATGTACTGATCCCACCAACTTAGAGGATAGTCATAGAACTCAGTGGCAGCAATCTGAATCCTCTTGTGGTTTGTCTACTGCTTACACTGAAAGACTAACTCAATCTTCTTCTCCCACTCAAGGTAGGCATCCGGATCAGCTTTGCCATGGAATGGGGGTATCTTTATCTTCAAACCAGCAAGCTCATCTCCCTGGTTTATCCTTCTTTCTTGGACACGCCTATGCCTTCTTTGGCTTTGTCTTGAGGATGAACTGATGTGTTCATACTCATTGTCAGTCTCCTCATAACCAGCATGCTCTTGGCGAGTTGCATGAGGTCCCTCTTCTCTCCTAGTCTCTCGGTTTGGAACTTGACTAGTAGCTCTTCTGATTTCTTCTCTGAGCTCTCTCCTGATGTCACTGAGGTTGGTTCTCATCATCTCGGTCATGGTTGCTACTATGTTCTGATTAAGTTGAGCCGACATAGCCTCCATGAGAAGCTTGTTCTTCCTGACGAGTTCAGCTTCTTCTTCAGACTCGGATCCCATTGCTTCGTGCACAAAGGAAAACAATATAACCAGTAAAAGGGTTCTAGGTAAACAAGACAAGCAAAAAGGAAAAAGGAAAAAACAAACTAAAGCTTCTTCTGCAAGACAAAAGTAAAAAGGATAATCGGCTACAAGGAAAAAGGAGATTAGGGTTGCCGATTTCAAGCAAAAGGGAAACTCTTCAATTCTTGTCTAAACTTTTCTAAGGTTTTCTAGCACCCTAAACAACCTTAATCTACTCGTGTTCAAGGTGATTAACAAGATTAACAGATGAAACAAAGTGATCTAAGGAGCAAAGAACTTAGGCGGCTAGGTTTCTCTCTCTAGGGTTTCCGCAAAGCAAAAAGGAAAAAGTTTAAAACCTTGTCTACTCTCTTATGAAACTCGAGCAGCCCGAAACAGATTAGTTCTACTGCTTAAAAAAGGTTTAATATTGATGAATCAAAAAGGAACAAGAGAGAACGAGTACTTCCCAAACCAGGCTCTGATACCACTTGATGCACCCTTAGGATGCTCTTTGGTTGAAAGGGATGGATAGATCCTTGCAAGAACGAATCAGCGACTCAAGTTCTTCAAGGTTGTGGATCGATTGGTGACACAAGAGGGATGATGAGATCTCTTGATACTCCTAGATGAATAGCTCGGATATGACACACCAAGTAAACACCCTTAGGTTCCTGGATATTACACACCAGAAGGAACTCGACAACTTTCTAGAGAGAGAGCCGTCAAGAGAGAAAGAAAACTCGTTGAATGATTATTGCTTGGTTACAATAGGGTTTAGAGACCCCTTTAAATAATAGAAACCAGAGAACATGCTCTCTAGGGTTTCAAGAATAAAAGAAAAGGAAACTATAGTTTTTAAAATAGCATAAGATAAAAATGTGAATACTTCTTTAGTCTTGGGCCGAGATAGAGCCTAAGTGATGTAAAGACAAGTTGTCGCCTCGTTAAAAACATTCCTCCGGAAAACCTCGTGGGACAAAACCAAAAGCAAGGAAAAGAGCACGCACCCATGTCTTGCCTAGACACTAACTCAGCTTGATGTAGAGATGGCTTGAATGGTGATCAAGACATCTCGGATCAAACCTTGTCCAAGACTTTCTTGTTGTGGATGTGAAGTGAGTAATCCAACAACATTCTCTTTAAGTTTCTTTACTCTGGAACGAGTCTTGGGACCTTCAGGAATGGCTAGAGCATCATCACCAGGCTGCTGGTGCAATGTGGCTTCATGTGGCTCATCTAGACTCTCCTTGTTCTCCTTAGTGAGCTGGTCCATGATCACATCACATCCCTCTTGTGTCACCAATCGATCCACAACCTTGAAGAACTTGAGTCCTGATTCGTTCTTGCAAGGATCTATCCATCCCCATCAAACAAAGAGCATCCTAGGGACGCATCAAGGGGTATCAGAGCAACTTTGGTTTGGGAAGTAATCGTTCTCTCTTGTTCCTTTTTGATTCATCAGTATTAAACCTTTGTTAAGCAGTAGATCTAACCTGTTAGGGGCTGCTCGAGTTTCATAAGAGATTAGACAAGGTCTTAAGACTTTTTCTTTTTGCTTGCGGAAACCCTAGAGAGATAAACCCTAGCCGCATAAGTTTTTTGCTCTCTAAACCTCTTTATTTCATCTGCTAATCAACTTAATCAGCTTGAACACGAGTAGAATTAGGTTGTTTAGGCTTCTAGAACACCTTAGAGAAGTTTATACAAGAATTGAAGAGTTTCCTTTTTGCTTGAAATCGGCAACCCTAGTTCCATTTTTTTTTGTAGCCGATTATCCTTTTTAATTTTTGTCTTGCAGAACAAGCTTTAGTTTGTTTTTACCTTTTTCCTTTTTGCTTGTCTTGTTCCCTAGAAACTTTTACTGGTTATATGGTTTACCTTTGTGCAGAAAGCATGGGATCCGAGTCTGAAGAAGAAGCTGAACTCGTCAGGAAGAACAAGCTTCTCATGGAAGCCATGACTGCTCAACTGAACCAGAACATGGTAGCAACCATGACCGAGATGTTGAGGACCAACCTCAGTGAGTTCCGGAGAGAGTTCAGAGAAGAAGTGAGAAGAGCTACTAGTCAAGTCCCCAACCGAGAGACTAGGAGAGAAGAAAGACCTCATGCAACTCGACAAGAGCATGCTGGTTATGAGGAGACTGACAATGAGTATGAACACATCAGTTCATCCTCAAGACAAAGCAAAAGAAGACATAGGTGTGGACATGAAGGAAGGACAAACCAGAGAGATGATCTTTCTGGTTTAAAAATCAAGATACCCCCATTCCATGGCAAAGCTGATCCGGATGCCTACCTTGAGTGGGAGAAGAAGATTGAGTTGGTCTTTCAGTGTAAGCAGTACACCAACCACAAGAAGATTCAGATTGCTGCTACTGAATTCTATGACTATGCTCTAAGCTGGTGGGATCAGTACATCACTACTCGTAGAAGGAATGGAGAGGAACCAGTAGAGACTTGGATAGAGATGAAGTCTATCATGCGCAAGAGGTTCGTTCCAAGCCATTACCACAGACACTTGCACCACAGGCTCAGGAAGGTTACTCAAGGTTCAAGATCAAGGGAGGAGTACTACCAAGAGATGGAGTTGCTCATGCTAATGTTAAACCTGAAGTGATAAATCAATCACTAAAGGTTATGAGCAAAGAAAGGACCAAGCCTCTTAGAAGTTCTGTCAAGACTTAAGGAGGGTCCAGAAGGAAATGCTTGGCCAGAATTGCTTAAACAGGATGTCACTTGCTGGCTAAGGGAAGGAAAGTATGGCTGGAAATAAGCCACCACGCCTCATGTATCTGTCCATAGACCAGTCCACATTCATCCCTTCCTTTCCATCCTGGATAAGGCTCTTCCTTATCCACAAACAATCAACACAAAGCAGCATCTCGCCTGATCCTCTAAAGATGCCAACCTTATCCATTCGGATACCTTTCTTCTTCCTTTCTTCTTTCTAGGATTCTTCTTGCCTTGTGCATCAAGTCTCCTCCATGGATGTGTACGGATTAGGTCTGGCCGTACACATTTCGCCCTATTTTTGCACAGACCCAACTTATGCTCAAATGGTCGAAAAGTGAAGTTTCGGGTCTCGCCCGTCCGTACAGTCCGTACGTCCGTACGGTACGGACGACCCGAACTTTGCACCTCGTCCAATTGACTCCAAACTTCACCAAAGCCTTCTTCCTTCATTGTAAACCCTTCCTGAACCTCTTTCTGGCTCAGCATTGCCTTCTGGACCCTCCTTAAGTCTTGACAGAACTTCTAAGAGGTTTGGTCCTTTCTTTGCTCATAACCTTTAGTGATTGATTTATCACTTCAGGTTTAACACTCCCCCTTAAACATGAGGCGTGGTGGCTTATTTCCAGACATACTTTCCTTCCCTTAGCCAGCAAGTGACAGCCTGTTTAAGCAATTCTGGCCAAGCATTTCAAATTATGTTGACTCCTTTCTTTATGTGTTGAATTCTCTTGTAAACCCTTATGTAACCTCATTCCCTATTTAAAGGGCTCATTGTCGTGTGAAATAGTAAGCTGAATGGGGGATTCACCCCTTTCTTCTTCATAAACTCTCTAATCGCTCTCTAGTCTCCTAATCTCTATAATCTCTCGTTTACTCTCTCTCTCATCAGTCTCACTCTCATTTCGACCTAAACAAGCTCTCATCTTCCCCATTGGGGTTCCTCTCACTTACACAACCAGAGTTTATTAAATATTTCATGGTATCAGAGCCAGGTTCATCAGAACCTAAGCTAAAGCTTCCGCAAACCTCACACTCTTTCTCATCTCAAAACCAAACCTTGAAGACACATCCATCCAAGATTTGTTTCTGGAAGAAGAAGAAGAAGCTTGAATCCGTGGAAAGTTGTCCTTGTCTCGCAGCCGTTCCTGTCTGTACCAGATGAAGAAGACTCATTGGAAGCAAAGGTGGATGGAGAGGCTTCATGAACCTTACCCAGATCCAACTTGTTCAAGAGTCATGTTCATCCGGGTTCCAAAGAAGATCATCTAGAAGGGCGAGCTTATAATATGAAGAAAGGAGGGGCCTTTTGAGATGGAGATACAAGAAGGTGGTCCTAGACTGAAGGAGAAGGAGGTGGGTGACGATCCAGACTCTCAGATCCAGTAAAGTCATGACCTTTATGCCATTGGAGGTTCAAGGAATCAATCCGGTTCCTTGACTGTAAGCTATTACTGTCCCTTCTTGATATTGAGTGTGATAATGACTGGTTGTGTGTTGTGTTGAGTTGAATAACCTGAGAATATGTCCAGGATGCTTAAAGAGACTTGCTTGGTGTTTGAGAATATGCTTAACCTGATTCTAGTGAAGCTTGTTAGGGAGTTAGTAGTATGTCTAAACCTGCTTGCTGTCATGAAATGAAATCGCCTAAGGTTGTTGCATAGAGACTGATGTTGTGTGATGATAATGGTGCTTAATCCCAGCTCTAAATGAATGTGTGTTTGGTGTTGATTAAAGGTATCTAAACCGGTTGCATTCATGAGTTAGAGACTGATTAAGGTTATTGCATATTATCATCCTTGTTTCTGCCTTAAATTGATGCATCTAGATTCATGTCAGATGCAGATTAAGGAGCTTTAAAAATGCCTAAGTAGCTTGACTTGAATCTGAAATGATCTTGCTTGTGCTTAGAGAGGTTGCTTGCAAAGATTAGAACTTGATAATATCTAGTTTAATCTATCGTAGAGCTTGTGACATTGGTGATCAAAACTTGATGATTTGTCAAGGTTTGATCCCAATGCGTGTGTCTTATCTTTCTTGGAGTTTAAGTGATGTTTCAGGAAGGTTTCCAGTCCATCATCAATCCGGGTTCAAGAGGAAGGCACAGCCCATTGTTAGAGCAATGGAGAGAGGTCGCTGGTGTGTGTGGGTGGATACACAAGGCGAGAGGTCATCACCTAAGTCTTGAGGAGACTGGTGACCTTAAGGCACTGGTACTGAAAGGAAAGGGTTGATCAGTGGTTGTAGGTACAGTCCTTCAGATGTTGCACTCCTGATCTTAAATCTCTACACTGTTCACTTCAAGCTTCGACCTAGTCTTAATCCAAGCTTGAGGAGGGGAGTTAAGTGAGCTACCTGAATATCCTAAGTACAGTGACCTGTTTCCTCCTCACCATTGCAAGCAAACTGAAGAAGGAGCCAACCGGGTCTAGGCAGTGGCATGCTTAGTCAAGAGACTGTTCAGAGCAGTCTTGGCTGGTATGAAGAAGGCTACTCTATCAATGTGGCTTCTAGAGTGAGGTGGTTGAAGAGATAGCTGATAGATCAACCAGCAGTTCATCAAGTTGGCTAGTGATGAAGGAAGTTTGCAATGGTTAGTTCATGCCGGATCATGAAGCTTCAAACCGTCCAAGCTTGTTCCTTTAAAGAGGTCTCAAGCTTGAGGGGGAGTGTTGAAGAGCTCCAGTGATCCGAGAGGAGTTCAGCAAGTGAGGCACATGTGAAGAGCAGCCACTCCTCACCATTTAGACAAGGGAGTAAACCTGAACTTATCTTTTATATACATTCATGTTAGGTTTATCTCTTGAGGACTGATACACTTGTGGAATGATGTATCAGGTACTGGTTACTCTATCAAGGATGATCTGGTGTGTCCGAGCACTTGAACCTATCAGGAGGATAGGTGAAAGGGGGAGAGACCAAGATCAGGCCGAGTTGAAGAGTACCATGGCTTGAGCCTCACCGAAGATGATCAAGGTCGTTTCCTAGCTTCTCTAAGATGGCTGTGAAGTCAGTTGAGAGGGGGAGACCCAAACCGGGTCTATGAAGAGGTCAAGAGAAGGTTAATGAGTGCGCAAGATGTGTAGATCATTGCTGCACCAGTTAGGCCATGATCCAGAGTTCTTTGTGTCCACCACACTGGTTTAGACACAAAGAACTCAATGGCCAATCCCTAGGCCTTGAAGGAGCTTACTCTTTTCCTTATGAGGGTTTTATCCCTAAGGAGGGTTTTCACTCATAAGGTTTTTAATGAGGAGTGACTTCAGGGTTCCAAGCTTGACTCAGGATCTATAGAGTCAAGCTTAAGGGGGAGTGTTAAACCTGAAGTGATAAATCAATCACTAAAGGTTATGAGCAAAGAAAGGACCAAACCTCTTAGAAGTTCTGTCAAGACTTAAGGAGGGTCCAGAAGGCAATGCTGAGCCAGAAAGAGGTTCAGGAAGGGTTTACAATGAAAGAAGAAGGCTTGGGTGAAGTTTGGAGTCAATTGGACAAGGTGCAAAGTTCGGGTCGTCCGTACTGTACAAACGTACGGACTGTACGGCCTGTACGGACGGGCGAGACCTGAAACTTCACTTTTCGACCATTTGAGCATAAGTTGGGTCTGTGCAAAAATAGGGCGAAATGTGTACAGCCAGACCTAATCCGTACATATCCATGGAGGAGACTTGATGCACAAGGCAAGAAGAACCCTAGAAAGAAGAAAGGAAGAAGAAAGGTATCCGGATGGATAAGGTTGGCATCTTTAGAGGATCAGGCGAGATGCTGCTTTGTGTTGACCGTTTGTGGATAAGGAAGAGCCTTATCCAGGCTGGAAAGGAAGGGATGAATGTGGACTGGTCTATGGACAGATTCATGAGGCGTGGTGGCTTATTTCCAGCCATACTTTCCTTCCCTTAGCCCGCAAGTGACAGCTTGTTTAAGCAATTCTGGCCAAGCATTTCAAATTATGTTGACTCCTTTCTTTATGTGTTGAATTCTCTTGTAAACCCTTATGTAACCTCATTCCCTATTTAAAGGGCTCATTGTCGTGTGAAATAGTTAGCTGAATGGGGGATTCACCCCTTTTTTCTTCATAAACTCTCTAATCTCTCTCTAGTCTCCCTAATCTCTATACTCTCTCGTTTACTCTCTCTCTCATCAGTCTCACTCTCATTTCGACCTAAACAAGCTCTCATCTTCCCCATTGGGGTTCCTCTCACTTACACAACCAGAGTTTATTAAATCTTTCAGCTAAGAGCTAGCATATCAGAAGATAGAGAAGCCACCATGTCAAGGTTCCTATGTGGTTTAAACCGAGAGATACAAGACAATGTGGAGATGCAACATTATGTGGAGCTTGAAGAGATGTTACACAAGGCTATTCTTGTGGAACAACAGCTCAAGAGGAAGGTATTGAGAAGCTTCAATGATCTGTGAAGATGGAGTCCTTGGTGGTTATTCAAGAAGAAGAAGCAACCAAGGCTGAGAAGGATGATGGTACTCAATGAAGGTTGTATCTGGTAATCTGAGCACTTAACCCAACAAGAAGTTGGGTGAAAGGAGGAGAGACCAAGATCAGTATGGAGTGAGCTAGATGAGCTCAAGAAGTGTTAGTGGTGAGCAATCCAAGTCGGATTAGCTTACACCACAGTGAGGCCATGATCCAGAGTTCTTTGTGTCCACCACACTGGTTGTGGCACAAATAACTCACTGGCCAATCCCTAAGCCTTGAAGGAGCTTACTCTTTTCCTTATGAGGGTTGTATCCCTAAGGAGGGTTTTATGCCTAAGGAGGGTTTTCTCTCATAAGGTTTTTAATGAGGAGTGACTTCAAGGTTCCAAGCTTGACTTAGGATCACTAGAGTCAAGCTTGAGGGGGAGTGTTAACTTGAAGAGATGACAATGAACAAGTATAGAGAGGAGATGGAGTGAAAGAAGATAGATGGTGTGAAGAGATCTTGTACAAGGAGTGTGAGAAGGATGTGGGAAGCTGTTAAGTGTACAAGAGGCTATGAAACACCAAGGAGAAGTCTAAGGAAGACCTTGGGAAGCTGTGGTGAAGAGAAGGGATCAAATGGTCTATGTTTGGGTGAGTTGTACGGATGGCCGTACAGCCGTACGGACTGTACGGACCGTACGGACCAGACTCGACCCAGAAACATAAAACTCGGCCATTTGAACTTAAAGGATGGTTTAAAGTCTTGGGCAAGTTAGGGCACGAAGTGGATGCATCAGGCCATTAATATCTGGCCATGTAAACCCTAAATGCCAAGACTTGTCTCCCAAGTCTAAAAGACCTTGCATGTGAAGAAAGGAGAAGATACTTTGGTATATTCCTCGTCCAAGATAAGGAAGGGAAGGCAAGGAAACTTCCAGGAAGGTGCCAAGGCTTTGTGACTGTTTATGGATAAGGTTATCCACTTACAAAAAGAAAGAAAGGAAGAACCTTATCCATAACCTTATCCTCTCACCCAAAAGCAAAGGAAGAGCAGCTTGGGACAGCCTGTCCAACCATGTGAGCATTCTGAGCCACACATTTCAAACCAGGCCCCCAAATACTTGTTGACTCCACATGCTTAGTCTCCTTAGGTTTAAACTTGTATCCAGTACTCATCTCTCTATAAAAAGACCCCTAGGGCGAATTGTATCTCTCAAGGGAGTAAGGGGGAAAACCCCTCTCCACTTCTAAATAATAAAGCTTGTGTTCTTGAGTTAGAATCCCTCTTAGTCTACCCCTTTCTTAGTCTCTTTAATCTCTCTAAGTCTCTCTTAATCTCTGATTCTGATTCAAGTAAACCAAGTAAACCAGAACCCTTTCTCTTCATCATCTCAAGTTCATCCTTGCCTTAAAGGCTTGTTCATCACACACAAACCCAGATCCACATACTCTGGTGAAAATCCAACATGGTATCAGAGCCAGGTTCATCAGAACTTGGTGTCTAGCTTCCGCAAAGATCAAGGCTTTCTCTCCTGCCATCAAAACCCAGAAAGGAGCTTCCTTTCCAGCCTGTTCATCCTCTATAAGATGGTGTTCATCCGCAAACACAGAAGCTGTTCTTGAAGTCCCATGCTTTCTCATACCGTCCAGAAGAAAGGAAGGCCTCAGATCCAGGAGTTATGGAGTGGATTAGCTACCCTCTTCATCAAATCAAGTCCAAGGCGTGTTCTTATTCAAAGACCAGGAAGAAAGATGAAAGCTTTCACCTTGTTACTGGTGGGGGCGACCAAAATATGAAGAAAGGTGGGGACTTTAGGCATGGAGAGTCCAAGGAAAGGTCCATGGAGGAAGGAGGTGTTGGAGGCGCAACCAATAGCCCCTGATCTTGCCATGAATCAAAGGTGTTCAAGGAACTAACGCTAGTTCCTTGTTTGTAAGAACCTACTGTCCCTTGATATAAAGCTTGATACTTTATGAACTGAATGTGTTGTGTGATGTGTTTGAGACCTGAGGATGTGTTAAGATTGCTAGATATGAATGTTTAGAATCTATCCCAGGATGTTTAGTTGACTCGTTTTGAATGGTTGAGTGTTTAAAGTGCTTACTCCAGTTCTAAATGTTGCTTGTCATGATATTAGATAGCATGTTCTGAATCTACTTGCATACATGAATATAATCTGATTAAAGTGAAGCATTTGGGTCTGGTATTTGGAAATGGCATTGATGCTTAGTCTCTATTCTAATGAATGTCTTGCTAGGATGATAGATAGTAGTATCTAATCCGGTTTGCATTCATGAAGTAAATAGGTTAAGGCTGTTGCATATTCTTGTCATTGAGGCTGCCTTAAGATTGAGACACCTAGACTGATGTCTAAGGGTCGTTTAAGGCAGGGATTGTTTGCCTAAGTGCTTTGTGATAGCATTTAGAGAGTGGTAATGTTGCATTAGATGGATCTCAATGATAATGAGATGTTGTCTAAGTGCAAAGCTTGTGACATTGGAGATCAAACTTGATGGTTAGTCAAGGTTTGATCCAAATGCAAGTGTGTCTTATCTTGTTTGGAGTTTGAGTGTTGTTTCAGGTTCACATGGAGTGTCTCTTGTTCAACACCAATCCGGAACAAGAGGAAGGCTTGGTCCATTGTGTGGAGCAATGGGAAGGTTCTTGGTGCAGTAGCCGGTTATAAGAAGCGCAGACCATGAGGTTGTTGAGCTCCAGGTTCAAGGCACACAAGAAGAAGAAGGTCACCACCAAAGTCTTGAGGAAGGCCGATGATCCATGGGTACTTGAAGCTGAAGACATGAAGGTGGACCAGTGGTTTAAGCGCAGCTGTTGGGGTGGTGTGCTCCTGGTTTGAATGCTTATTCAGGATCACTTTCAAGCTTGAACCTAGACTCAATTCAAGCTTGAGGTGGGGACTTGAGTGAGCTACCTAATGATCTAAGTTCAAACGTGGTTCCTCCTCACCATTGCACTAGGAATAGAAGATGGAGCCATCCGGGTTTAGACATTGGCGAGTCTAGACAAGAGAGTGGTCAGAGCACTCTTGGCTGTGTGAAGAAGAAGGTGACTCTACAATGCGGCTTCTGAAGTGAGGTGGTTGAAGAGTTAGCTGAGGTATCTTCCAGAATTCCATTCAAGGTGGCGAGATCAGAAAGGAGTGGGCAGTGGTATGTTGATCAAGAGCATGAAGCAATCCTTCCAAGCTTGACTTGTTCCACATGGTCAAGCTTGAGGGGGAGTATTGAGAAGCTTCAATGATCTGTGAAGATGGAGTCCTTGGTGGTTATTCAAGAAGAAGAAGCAACCAAGGCTGAGAAGGATGATGGTACTCAATGGAGGTTGTATCTGGTAATCTGAGCACTTAACCCAACAAGAAGTTGGGTGAAAGGGGGAGAGACCAAGATCAGTATGGAGTGAGCTAGATGAGCTCAAGAAGTGTTAGTGGTGAGCAATCCAAGTCGGATTAGCTTACACCACAGTTAGGCCATGATCCAGAGTTCTTTGTGTCCACCACACTGGTTGTGACACAAAGAACTCACTGGCCAATCCCTAGGCCTTGAAGGAGCTTACTCTTTTCCTTATGAGGGTTTTTTCCCTAAGGAGGTTTTCTCTCATAAGGTTTTTAATGAGGAGTGACTTCAAGGTTCCAAGCTTGACTTAGGATCACTAGAGTCAAGCTTGAGGGGGAGTGTTAACTTGAAGAGATGACAATGAACAAGTATAGGGAAGAGATGGAGTGAAAAAAGATAGATGGTGTGAAGAGATCTTGTACAAGGAGTGTGAGAAGGCTGTGGGAAGCTGTTAAGTGTACAAGAGGCTATGAAACATCAAGGAGAAGTCTAAGGAAGACCTTGGGAAGCTGTGGTGAAGAGAAGGGATCAAATGGTCTATGTTTGGGTGAGTTGTACGGATGGCCATACAGCGGTACGGACTGTACGGCCGTACGGACTGTACGGACCGTACGGACCAGACTCGACCCAGAAACATAAAACTCGACCATTTGAACTCAAAGGATGGTTTAAATTCTTGGGCAAGTTAGGGCACAAAGTGGATGCATCAGGCCATTAATATCTGGCCATGTAAACCCTAAATGCCAAGACTTGTCTCCCAAGTCTAAAAGACCTTGCATGTGAAGAAAGGAGAAGATCCTTTGGTATATTCCTCGTCCAAGATAAGGAAGGGAAGGCAAGGAAACTTCCAGGAAGGTGCCAAGGCTTTGTGACTGTTTATGGATAAGGTTATCCACTTACAAAAAGAAAGAAAGGAAGAACCTTATCCATAACCTTATCCTCTCACCCAAAAGCAAAGGAAGAGCAGCTTGGGACAGCCTGTCCAACCATGTGAGCATTCTGAGCCACACATTTCAAACCAGGCGCCCAAATACTTGTTGACTCCACATGCTTAGTCTCCTTAGGTTTAAACTTGTATCCAGCACTCATCTCTCTATAAAAAGACCTCTAGGGCGAATTGTATCTCTCAAGGGAGTAAGGGGGAAAACCCCTCTCCACTTCTAAATAATAAAGCTTGTGTTCTTGAGTTAGAATCCCTCTTAGTCTACCCCTTTCTTAGTCTCTTTAATCTCTCTATGTCTCTCTTAATCTCTGATTCTGATTCAAGTAAACACAAGTAAACCAGAACCCTTTCTCTTCATCATCTCGAGTTCATCCTTGCCTTAAAGGCTTGTTCATCACACACAAACCCAGATCCACATACTCTGGTGAAAATCCAACAGAAGGGACATTCACGCAACCACTATGGCTCTAACCGGTTACACAACACCAAGGAAGAGAAGTCACCTTATCTAAGGAGTATAAACCGTTTCAGAAAGACAACAAGTCCTATCCAAGAGAAGAAACCAAACCAAGCAGTGCTCTAGACAAGGGCAAAGGCAAGGTTGAAGCTTCTAGTTCCAGAGCTCGTGATGTCAAGTGTTTCAAGTTCCATGGACGAGGTCATTATGCCAACGAGTGTACCAACAAGAGAGTCATGATCTTGCTGGAAAATGGAGAGTATGCCTCAGAAGATGACAACACTGACTCTGACCCAGAAGAGAGTGAAGAGGAGCATGAAGAAGGACCAGTCCAGGGGAAGCTTTTAGTAGCTAGAAGGGTTATAAGCCTGCAAAACAAGACTGAGGAGCTAAAGCAACGTGAGAACCTATTCTTCACCCGGTGCTTGGTCCAAGGAAAAGTGTGCAGCCTCATTGTTGATGGAGGCAGTTGTGTGAATGCTGCGAGTGAAACTATGGTCAAGAAGTTGGGATTGAAGGTTCAGAAGCATCCCAAACCTTACCGGCTACAATGGCTGAATGAAGAAGGCACCATGAAGGTTTCAAGTCAAGTGCTCATTCCTTTAGCCATAGGAAGATATGAAGATGAAGTCTTGTGTGATGTGTTGCCTGAAGCTGGTCACATACTTCTTGGAAGACCTTGGCAATCTGATCACCGAGTTATCCATGATGGCTTCACCAACAAGCACTCCTTTGAGTTCAAGGGACGCAAGAATGTCCTGGTTCCCTTGACACCTAAGGAAGTTCAACAAGACCAGGTTCAACTCCAAAAGAAGAAGGAGATTGATCTAAAACCGGCTGGAACTAAGCAGCCAAACTTCTATGCTAACATGGGTGACATCAAAAGAACTCTCTACTCTAAACAATCTTCTATCTTACTTGTGTTTAAAACCGGCTGGAACTAAGCAGCCAAACTTCTATGCTAACATGGGTGACATCAAAAGAACTCTCTACTCTAAACAATCTTCTATCTTACTTGTGTTTAAAGAAACTCTTTTGAACTTAACAGATTCTACACCGGTGTATCCGAGTGAAATGGTTTCTCTTTTGCAGGAGTTCCAAGATGTATTTCCAGAGGACAATCCCATTGGGTTACCTCCTTTGAGAGGAAGAGCATCAGATAGACTTTGTTCCAGGATCTACACTTCCAAACCGTCCAGCATACAGAACCAACCCGGTTGAGACCAAGGAGTTGCAAAGACAAGTAGAGGAACTCATGGAGAAGGGCTATATCCGAGAGAGTTTGAGCCCATGTGCTTTACCAGTGCTCCTAGTGCCTAAGAAGTGTTAGAATAAGTGGATTTAGTATCTGGTTTAGTGAAGGAGATGAAGAACAGGAAGAACTAGAGAGAGAGAGGAGAGATTTCGAGAGAGAATAAGGAGAGAGAGAGAGAGAGAACAGAAAGAATAGATTAATGAGGAATAATTTCCTTGCTTTGTTTGGTAACAATACAAAGATATAAATAAGCTTAATCTGGACACACCAGGACAACAAGAATAATAAACAAATACTCCAGAAGAAGACAGAATGGTGCAGCTCGCCAGGGCAGCAGGGCTTGATAGTGACCTGACCTAAATGGTCCCAAGGATTAAAATTCTTAACTCAGCATGTGACTTCTGCCTCCCTTCTGGTTCTTCAACGTCCCTACAGGTTTAGGCAAGTCTGGTTAGCTTCTTCTGGTTAAGGTAACTTAGTTACTGATCCTCTCATCCCTTTGTCTTTCCTTGCACGCCAAGTTAGGTCTTGTACGGACAACCTTGCACTGCAAGTTAGGTTGTACGGACAGACTTGTAATACAAGTTACCTCCATTTGCTTCATTCTTCTTCTGATTGATTGTCATTCATATCTACATGCCTTCATGTCAATACTCCCCCTCAAGCTTGACTATGGGAACCAGTCAAGCTTGGAAACCATGAAGCATTCGCTCATTAAAACCTTAACTTGAGAAAAAAACCACTTAGGATAAAAACCCAAGCCAAGGAAAAAGAGTAGAATACTTCATGGCAAGGAGACTAGTGACGAGTGAGGTCTATGAGTCCAAGCTTAGGATGAATGAACTCACAAACCTTGCTGCTGGCTGCCTTGGTGAATATGTCAGCCAGTTGCTCTTCACTTCTAGTGTAACAAGGAAGTATCACTTGCTGCTCCACTGCTTGGCTCACCTTGTGACAATCAACATATATATGTTTGGTCCTTTCATGGAACACTGAGTTGGATGCAATGTGGATAGCCGCCTGGTTGTCACAGTGCATTGTCATGGGTGAGGTGATCTCTATACCCAGGTCCTTTAGCATTCCCTTGATCCATATAAGCTCACTTGTTAGTTCCCTCATGGATCTGTACTCTGCCTCAGCACTTGAGCATGATACCACCTTCTGTTTTTTGCTCTTCCATGTAACCAAATTTCCTCCAATGAAGGTGCAATAACCAGTTGTTGATTTCTTATCAACTCTGTCTCCATCCCAATCAGCATCACAATATCCTACCACTTCAGTGCTTCCATTACAAGCCATCCACACACCTTGGCCAGGAGCTTCCCTCAAGTATCTTAGGATCCTCTCCACCATATTCCAGTGATGAACTTTAGGACCTTGCATATGCTGACTAACTTGGTTTACAGCAAAACAGATATCTGGGCGAGTGATGGTCAGATATATCAGCTTCCCAACCATTCTTCTGTACTTCTTGACATCTTCAAAGTAAGTATCTTCAAACTCCCCCTCTCGCAGTACCTTGTACCCTTCTTCCAATGGAGTTTTGGCCTGTCTTGCTCCAAGGTTTCCTGCCTCATTTAAAAGATCAAGTGTGTACTTCCTTTGGGATAAGAAAAGCCCCTCTTTAGAGCAGCATATTTCAATCCCTAGGAAGTACTTCAACTCTCCCAAATCCTTTATATCAAAAGCAGATTTAAGAAAAGATTTGGTTGAGCGTATACCTTCCTTGTTGCTGCCAGTAATGATAATATCATCTACATAGACTAGGATGATAACAATTCCTTGCTGGCTAGTGAGTATGAAGAGGGTGTGATCAGCTTCAGATTTTACAAAGCCTCTTCCATTGATTGTTGTGCTCAACTTGTGATACCAGGCCCTTGGTGACTGCTTCAAGCCATAGATTGCCTTCTTTAACCTCAGAACATTTCCTGGTGCCACAAGGTTCTCTAGGCCAGGAGGTGGTCGCATGTATACTTCATCTTCCAGCTCTCCTTGTAGGAAGGCATTCTTCACATCCATTTGCCATAGATCCCATCCCAAGTTGACAGCAAGAGAAATAACAATTCTTATTGTATGCAGCTTGGCCACTGGTGCAAATGTATCATTATAGTCTTCTCCATATGTTTGAGTGAATCCCCTTGCTACCAGCCTTGTCTTCTTTCTTTCTGGTTTTCCATTGGCTAGATATTTGATGGTAAAGATCCATCTACTTGTCACTGCCTTCTTGCCTTTAGGAAGTTCAGATTCATACCATGTATCATTTGCTATCATAGCATCAGTCTCTTTTCCAACTGATTCTCTCCACTCCTCATGTTCCATGGCCTCCTGATATGATCTTGGTATCCATTCCTGGTCCAATTCACTGATGAAGGCTTGATGATCTTCTGGATACTGAGCAAGAGAACATACTGCACTGATTAGTTGAGCTACTGCTTCAGCATTGAAGTATACTCTTGTGTTGAGCCAGTTTGATGCAGGCTTCTTGATCCTTGTACTCATTCTCAAAGGTTGTATCTGATCAGCTTCTGCCTTATTTTTTTCACTTGAGTCGCCTGGTTGAGTCTCATTTGCTGTATCTGAAGGCATCTCATCTTGATCATGAGCCATCGAGTTCTCTTCAGGATGTATAGTTGCATTGCCCCCCTCATGATCAGGATGAGTGACTGGATTATCCTCCTTATCAGTTGCTTCACTATGAGCTGGTGTTTCCCTGTCCTCCATAGGCTCCTTTGGCATACTGATGCCAAGGTTTTCCAGAATCACCCTCAGGTTGTTAGCTCTATCCGAGGATGATTGGGAGAGGTCTTTGAGTTCACTCCAACTCTTCTCATCATAGTAGCCTCTTGATTCCACAAATTTAACATCCCTGGAGATCAGAACTTTCCTAGTTTCTGGAACATAACACTTGTAGCCCTTCTGAGTTGGAGAGTAGCCAATAAACATGGCCCTTGTGATCTTAGCCTCCAATTTGTTTCTTAGCTCTCCTGGAATCAAAACAAAACACATACACCCAAACACACGCAAGTGATCTATAGATGGCCTAGTTTTGTTGAGTACCTCATAGGGTGATTTATCACTGAGAACTTTTGTGGGGATTCTATTGATCAAGAGGCAGTAACCACAACATCTCCCCACAGGCCCTTAGGCACATTCATGTGAAACATCATACTCCTGGCCACCTCCATTAGATGTCGATTTTTCCTCTCTGCCACACCATTTTGCTGTGGAGTATAGGGGCAACTGGTTTGATGAATGATTCCTTGTGTGGCAAGGTGTTGTTTGAAAGCTGTGCTAGTGTATTCTCCTCCATTGTCTGACCTAAAGATCTTAATCTTTGCATGAAAGTGATTAGTAACATAGCTTTGAAAGTTTTTAAAAGCTTCTAGCATCCTATCTTTGGATTTCAACAAAGTTAACCAAGTGTACTTAGACTTTTCATCTATAAATGTCACAAAGTATTTATGTTGTTCTCTAGATTCACAGGGTGCTGTCCAAACATCAGAATGAATTAAATCAAAGCAATTGTCATATATGGTCATTGATTTAGGAAACACAGACTTGCAATGTTTTCCTAGAATACAAGCCTCACAATCACTTTTAAAATAAATACTAGGCAACATGATGTTCAAGGCACGAGAATAAGGGTGTCCTAGTCTAGCATGCCATATTACATCTTTAGGTAATTCAGAAACAGAACTTAAAGCACAAGATAAATCAGAAGCTAGCATTGTGTCCTCAAGCAAGTACAAGTCTCCCTTCGTTCCACCTTTGCCCAGCAACTTACTGGTCTCAATATCCTGAAAATACACTTCATTAGGTGTGAATGTAACATGACAATTCAAATCAGTGGTGGCCTTTTCAATAGACAAGAGGTTTGATGCAAAGGTTGGCATATAGAAGGCCTTAGACACTTTATCAAACAATTTCAATTCGCCTATACCTTTTATTGGTACCTTATCACCATTAGCTATCATGACACTGCCTAGAGTTGGTTTTATATTAGGAATCAAGTTAGAGTCACTAATCATATGATGTGAAGCACCTGAATCTATTACTAGTGGTCTAGTAGTATCAATTCCATTCAAGGCAGTACCAACATTATAAGATGCATTAAGTGAGATACCAAGGGTTTTAGGGATACCAGAGTTTTCTTTTAAAGCCTTGATGAGGGCCTCCAGGTCAGAACGTTTGATGGTCTCATCCTGGTTGGTCCTTGCAATAGGGTTAGAGCACCTTGAGGAGCATCCAGAGGGAGTCACTGGTTCCACTCCATCATTTGAGAAATGGGCTCTAGCATCCTGGTATTGACTCCTTGGCTCCTTGAACTTGTTTGGCTTCAAATGAGGATGAAGTATCCAGCACTTATCCTTCATGTGGCCTTTCCTCTTGCAGTGGTCACAGATCAATACTTTCCTATCATCATGTTTGTAAACCCCCTTGTTTGCTACTGGTCCTTCAGCTTGATTGCTCATGACTAGCTCACCTTTGCCTCCAAAAAGGCCAAGGGATCCTTGTTCCTTCTGTATCTGGGCACAGACTTCTTCCAGGCTTGGTAACTTGTCAGCTCTTAGGATATGTTTAATCAGGTCGTTGTAGGTTGGACTGAGGGTGAGGAGTAACCCAAAGACTTTATCCTGCTCGCGCCTCTCATTAAGAGCTGCTGGGTCAACAGTGTGTGGTCTGAGCATCTCCAACTCAGCCCAAAGAGACCTAAACTTGCCAAAATGAGCTGTAAAGTCCATATCTTCTTGACTGAGAGAGTTAATGGCCCTCTTAACTTCAAAAACTCGAGTAAGGTTGGAAAGGTTTCCATAAACCTGGTAGAGAGTTTCCCATAAGTCTTTGGAGCTTTCACAGTATGAATAAGCTTCCAAAATAGCTGGATCCAGAGAGTTTTGGATGAGAGAAAGCACCATCGAGTCCTCTTGAGCCCATTTGCCTTCATCCACCATGACTATCTCCTTTCCATCCTCTCCTTGGATGGTTTGTTTTGGAGCTTTTCCAGTTGAGACATGGCTCCATAAACCTCTTCCGCCAAGGGCAGTTTTCACCAATCTGGACCATAGAAGATAGTTCATCCCCTTCAGAGTCACAGGAATGGTCACCTACTTGGTATTCTCCATCTTCTCTTGCTATTAACCGCTGGGTAATAGAGTGAGACTTGAAGAAATTCGAACAGAGATTAGAGTAGAGTGCTTTGCGGAAGTATAGAAAGGTTTCAAGAGCATTTTAGCTCTGATACCATGTTAGAATAAGTGAATTTAGTATCTGGTTTAGTGAAGGAGATGAAGAACAGGAAGAACTAGAGAGAGAGAGGAGAGAGAGAGAGAACAGAAAGAATAGATTAATGAGGAATAATTTCCTTGCTTTGTTTGGTAACAATACAAAGATATAAATAAGCTTAATCTGGACACACCAGGACAACAAGAATAATAAACAAATACTCCAGAAGAAGACAGAATGGTGCAGCTCGCCAGGGCAGCAAGGCTTGATAGTGACCTGACCTAAATGGTCCCAAGGATTAAAATTCTTAACTCAGCATGTGACTTCTGCCTCCCTTCTGGTTCTTCAACGTCCCTACAGGTTTAGGCAAGTCTGGTTAGCTTCTTCTGGTTAAGGTAACTTAGTTACTGATCCTCTCATCCCTTTGTCTTTCCTTGCACGCCAAGTTAGGTCTTGTACGGACAACCTTGCACTGCAAGTTAGGTTGTACGGACAGACTTGTAATACAAGTTACCTCCATTTGCTTCATTCTTCTTCTGATTGTATTGTCATTCATCTCTTCATGCCTTCATGTCAATAAGAAGGATGGTGCATGGCGTATGTGTGTTGATTGTAGATCAATCAACAACATCACAGTGAAGTATCGCCATCCTATCCCTTGACTTGATGATATGCTTGATGAATTGCATGGTTCTTGCATCTTTTCTAAGATAGATTTAAAAAGTGGTTATCATCAGATTAGGATGAAAGAAGGAGATGAATGGAAAACTGCATTCAAAACTAAACATGGATTATATGAGTGGTTAGTTATGCCATTTAGATTAACCAATGCACCTAGTACATTCATGAGGTTAATGAATCATGTTCTTAGATCATTCATAGGCATTTCTGTTGTAGTATACTTTGATGACATCTTAGTATATAGCAAGAACTTAGAGGAACATCTAGAACATTGTAGGGCAGTCCTGAATGTTTTAAGGAATGAAAAACTTTATGCCAACTTGAAGAAATGCACTTTTTTGCACGGATAACTTGGTTTTCCTAGGCTTTGTTGTGAGTGCAGATGGAGTTAAGGTCGATGAGGAGATGATGTGATCATGGACCGGATCACTAAGGAGAACAAGGAGAGTCTAGATGAGCCACATGAAGCCACATTGCACCAGCAGCCTGGTGATGATGCTCTAGCCATTCCTGAAGGTCCCATGACTCGTTCCAGAGTCAAGAAGCTTAAAGAGAATGTTGTTGGATTACTCACTTCACATCCACAACAAGAAAGTCTTGGACAAGGTCTGATCCGAGATGTCTTGATCACCATTCAAGCCATCTCTACATCAAGCTGAGTTAGTGTCTAGGCAAGACATGGGCTGCTTGCTCTTTTCCTTGCTTTTGGTTTTGTCCCACGAGATTTTCCGGAGGAAGGTTTTTAACGAGGCCACAACTCGTCTTCACATCACTTAGTCTCTATCTCGGTCCAAGACTAAAGAAGTTTACATTTTATTTCATTTTAAAGCTTATGTTATCTTTTAACTATAGTTTTCCTTTTTACTTATTTCCGAAACCCTAGAGAGCATGTTCTCTGGTTTCTCCTTATTTAAACGGGTCTCTAAACCCTATTGTAGCAAGCATCTTTTAATCAACGAGTTTTCTTTCTCCTTGACGGCTCTCTCTCTAGAAAAGTTGTCGATTTTCTTCTGGTGTGTAGTATCCAGGAACCTAAGGGTGTTTGCTTGGTGTGTCATATCTGAGTTATTCATCTAGGAGTATCAAGAGATCTTATCATCCCTCTTGTGTCACCAATCGATCCACAACCTTGAAGAACTTGACTCTCTGATTCGTTCTTGCAAGGATCTATCCATCCCCATCAACCAAAGAGTATCCTAGGGACGCATCAAGTGGTATCAGAGCAACTTTGGTTGGGAAGTACTCGTTTTCTCTCTTGTTCTTTTTGTTTCATCCGTGTCTCATCTCTATCATCTTGAATAAGCAGTAGAACTAATCTGTTTAGGGCTGCTCGAGTTTCATAAGAGATTAGACAAGGTTTTAAATTTTTTCCTTTTTGCTTTGCGGAAACCCTAGAGAGAGAAACCCTAGCCGCATAAGTTCTTTGCTTCTTAGATCACTTTGTTTCATCTGTTAATCTTGTTAATCACCTTGAACACGGGTAGACTAAGGTTGTTTAGGGTGCTAGACAAGCTTAGAAAAGTTTAGGCAAGAATTGAAGAGTTTCCTTTTTGCTTGAAATCGGCAACCCTAATCTCCTTTTTCCTTGTAGCCGATTATCCTTTTTTACTTTTGTCTTGCAGAAGAAGCTTTAGTTTGTTTTTACCTTTTTCCTTTTTGCTTGTCTTGTTTACCTAGAACCCTTTTACTGGTTATATTGTTTCCCCTTTGTACAGGAAGCAATGGGATCCGAGTCTGAAGAAGAAGCTGAACTCGTCAGGAAGAACAAGCTTCTCAGGGAGGCTATGTTGGCTCAACTTAATCAGAACATGGTAGCAACCATGACTGAGATGATGAGGACCAACCTCAGTGACATCCAGAGAGAGCTCAGAGAAGAAATCAGAAGAGCTACTAGTCAAGTTCCAAACCGAGAGACTAGGAGAGAAGAGGGACCTCATGCAACTCGCCAAGAGCATGCTGGTTATGAGGAGACTGACAATGATTATGAACACATCAGTTCATCATCAAGACAAAGCCAAAGAAGGCATAGACGTGTCCAAGAAAGAAGGATAAACCAGGGAGATGAGCTTGCTGGTTTGAATATAAAGATACCCCCATTCCATGGCAAAGCTTATCCGGATGCCTACCTTGAGTAGGAGAAGAAGATTGAGTTAGTCTTTCAGTGTAAGCAGTACACAAACAACAAGAAGATTCAGATTGCTGCCACTGAGTTCTATGACTATGCTCTAAGTTGGTGGGATCAGTACATCACAACTCGTAGGAGGAATGGAGAAGAACCAGTAGAGACTTGGACAGAGATGAAGTCTCCACTAGAAGATGGCTATAAGATTTTACGTGAGGGGGAGTATGAAGACACACCATTTGATGATCCAAAGCAATACAAGAGACTAGTGGGTAAGCTTATCTATTTAACCATCACTAGACCTGATATTTGCTTTGCTGTGAACCAGGTGAGCCAGCATATGCAAGTGCCAAAGGCTGATCACTGGAAAATGGTGGAAAGGATACTCATATACCTCAGTGTAGCTCCTGGACAAGGAGTATGGATGGGCTGTAATGGCAACACAAAAGTGGTTGGCTATTGTGATGCTGATTGGGCAGGAGATAGAAATGATAGGAAATCAACCACAGGCTATTGCACCTTCATAGGAGGCAATCTGGTCACATGGAAAAGCAAGAAGCAAAAGGTGGTCTCATGCTCAAGTGATGAAGCAGAGTATAGAGCCATGAGGAAGCTGACAAACGAGTTGGTGTGGATCAAAGGACTTCTCAAAGACTTGGGGATAGAGATCACTGCACCAATCACCATGCATTGTGAAAACCAAGCTGCCATCCATATAGACTCAAACTCGGTGTTTCATGAGAGAACTAAACACATTTAGGTGGACTGGCACAAAGTGAGACAAGGGATAATCCAAGGGGTCATTCTCCCTTGCTATACTAGGAGTGAAGATCAGTTAGCCGACATCTTCACCAAAGCTGCAAGTACCAAGGTGTGTGAGTCCATCTATCCCAAGCTTGGACTCACTGACATTACCTAGGCGTGATCCCCTTAGCCATGGAACTTCTACTCTTTCCTTAGTATGTTTTTATCCCAATGGGTTTTGCATACTAAGGTTTTAATGAGGTAAGGCGTCATCGTTTTCCAAGCTTGATCAAAACTTTTGGTCAAGCTTGAGGGGGAGTATTGACATGAATAAGAAGAGATCTAGAGAAGAGAAGAACATCTGGTCTAGTGGGAGATCCGTACAAGACTTGTGAAGTAAGTCTATCCGTACAACTCCTTGGTGCCCAAGCAAGCAACTCTGACCTAGCTGGGCTTGGAAGACAAGGAACTTACTTCAAATCGACCAAGAGGAATTCAAACTGGTTTGAATGGTCAAGGGATCCGTTGGGAGCTCAGGCAACTGGAGATATTTAAAATAGTAAAAGTCACATATTCTATTTAGGGTTGCTGGCCGTTCAGGACAGGTCGCTTTCCCTCGACCAGACCCCATTAATCTATTCTTTTCTTTCTTGTCTTTCATTGCTTATTTATTCAGATTGTATGTAGTTCATTTTAATCAAAGGAAATAAACTCCTTCTCTATCTTATTCTCTCTGTCGAGTAAACACTTACCCTACTCTCTCTCCTTTCTATTTCGAATCTAACTCACTCTCTCATATGTTCTTCATTGTTCTTCACTCTGTTCATCATCAAACTTACAGTTTCAAAATCACTTTGGCAAGTTCAGATCCTTGTGGGCAGAACTGGAGATGCTCAGACCACACTCTGCTGACCCTTCTACTCTGAATGCTAGGCATGAAGAAGATAAGGTCTTTGGGTTGCTGCTGTCTCTCAACACAAACTATAATGACCTCATCAAGAATATACTGAGAGCTGACAACTTACCAATCCTTGATGAGGTTTGTGCGCAAATTCAGAAGGAGGAAGGGTCACTGGGGTTGTTTTGAAGCAAGGGAGAACCAGTTATGATCCATCAAGCTGAAGCAGTGGCAAACAATGGGTGTACAAGCAAGATGATGGAAGGTCTTGATCTTGACCATTGCAAGAAGAAAGGTCACATGAAGGACAAGTGCTGGATCCTTCATCCTCACCTAAAGCCAGACAAGTTCAAAGAGCCACGACCTCAGTTCATAGATGCTAGAGATCACTTCTCAAGTGATGGAGTTGCACCTGCCACTCTGAGGTCAGTCTCCTCCAATGCTGGTATGGGAAGAGCCATGGCATCTACATCAACCTACCCCACTACAAGGAACCATCAAGATGAGTCCATCAAGAGGTCTGACTTAGATGCTGTAATCAAGGCCTTGAAAGAACACTCTGGTAACCCTAGAACTCTTGGTATCTCACTAAATGCTTCTCACATTACTGGTAGTTCAATGAATGCTCTAAAAGATGCTAGACCATTAATTATAGACTCTGGTGCTTCTCATCATATGATTAGTGACTCAAGTTTGATTACTAATGTAGAACCTGCCTTAGGTAATGTGATGATAGCAAATGGTGATAAAATTCTAATAAGAGGAGTAGGTGATTTGAAACTGTTTGACAAAGTATCTAAGGCATTCTACATGCCCACTTTTGCTTCAAACTTACTGTCTGTTAAGAAAGTCACTAATGACTTGAAGTGTCATGTTACCTTTACTCCTAATGATGTCTATTTTCAGGATATTGAATCTAGTAAGTTGCTAGGAAAAGGTGTGACCAAGTGGGACTTGTACCTGCTTGAGGACACTCGACCAGCCTCTGATTTATCTTGTGCTTTTAATTCTTTTTCTAAATTCCCTATAGATGTTTTGTGGCATGCTAGACTAGGACATCCTCACTCTCGTGCCTTGAACATTCTTCTGCCTAGTTTTTCTTTTAAAAGTGATTGTGAGGCTTGTATTCTAGGAAAAAATTGTAGAAGTGTGTTTCCTAAATCAATGACCATCTATGATAATTACTTTGATTTAATCCATTATGATGTGTGGACTGCACCATGTGTTTCAAGGGATCAACATAGATATTTTGTGACTTTTATAGATGAAAAATCTAAGTACACATAGATCACTTTGTTGCAATCAAAGGATAGGGTGCTAAAAGCATTTCAAATTTCCAGAGCTATATCACTAACCATTTCAATGCTAAGATCAGATAATGGTGATGAATACACTAGCACAATCTTCAAACAACATCTAGCTTCCCATGGAATCATTCACAAAACCAGTTGCCCCTACACGCCCCAACAAAATGGTGTGGCAGAAAGAAAGAACATACACTTAATGGAGGTGTCCAGGAGCATGATGTTCCACACAAACGTGCTTAAAAGGATTTGGGGAGATGCAGTGGTCACTGCCACTAACTTAATCAACCGCACACCTACCAAAGTTCTTCATGATGCCACTCCATATGAGGTACTCAATAAAACTAAATCATCCATAGATCATCTTCGTGTGTTTGGGTGTATGTGTTTTGTTTTGGTTGCAGGATAATTATGAAATAAACTAGAAGCTAGAAGCACAAAGGCAATGTTCATTGGATATTCAACACATCAAAAAGCCTACAAATGTTATGTACCAGAAACAAGGAGAGTCCTGGTCTTCAGGGATGTTAAGTTTATGGAATCCAGAGGCTACTATGAGGAAAAGAGTTGGGATGAGATCCAAGTTCTATCTCAATCTGCCTCTGATAGAGCTAACAACCTGAGATTGATCTTGGAGAGGCTTGGCATAAGTTTGCCAAAAGAATCAGAGAAGGTCAATGAGGCACCAGCTCAAGATGTAGAAGAAGCTGAGGAAGACATTGAAGCCACTCATCCTGATCATGAGGGGAGCAATGAGAATGTTCAACAACCTGAAGAGAACTCAGGAGCTCATGATCAAAATGAGATACCATCAATGCCAACAAAATCAGAAACTGAGGATCAAACACAAGTAGGAGATCCAAGTGGAGGAAATGAAGCAGAACCTGATCAGATACAGCCTTTGAGAAGGAGTACAAGGATTAAGAGACCTGCTTCAAACTGGATCAATACAAGAGTTTACTTCAATGCTGAAGCAGTGGCTCATCCACCAAGTGCAATATGTTCTCTGGCTCAATATCCAGAAGAGCATCATGTCTTCATTGGGGAAATGGATCAGGAATACATTACAAGATCATATGAAGAAGCTATACAACATGAGGAGAGGAGGAAGTCAGTCGATGATGAAATTAGTGCCAAGATCAAAAATAATACATGGTTTGAAACTGAACTCCCCAAAGGCAAGAAAGCTGTCACAAGTCGTCTACTATACACCATAAAGTATCTAGCCAATGGAAAACCAGAAAGGAATAAAACAAGGCTAGTTGCAAGAGGATACACTCAAGTGTATGGGAAATATTATCTGGATACATTTGCACCAGTGGCCAAGCTACATACTATAAGGATCCTTCTATCTCTTGCTGTCAACCTAGAATGGGATCTATGGTAGATGGACGTGAAGAATGCCTTTCTACAAGGAGACTTGGAAGATGAAGTGTACATGAGACCACCTCATGTTCTAGAGAGCATGGTCAAACCAGGAAATGTTTTGAGGTTGAAGAAGGCAAACTATGGCTTAAAGCAATCCCCAAAAGCATGGTACCATAAGTTGAGCACAACCCTTAATGGAAGAGGCTTTGTGAAATCAGAAGCTAATCACTCTCTTTTCACCCAAACCAGCAAACAAGGTATTGTAGTCATCTTGGTATATGTAGATGATATCATCATCACTGGTAGCAACAAGGAAGGTATCATCTCAACCAAAACTTTTCTTAAAAATGCCTTTGATATTAAAGATTTGGGAGAATTGAAGTACTTCTTAGGGATAGAAATGTGCCGCTCTAAAGAGGGGCTTTTCTTATCCCAAAGGAAGTACACACTTGACATTTTAAATGAGGCAGAAACCCTTGGAACCAGACAGGCTAAGACACCATTAGAAGAAGGGTACAAGGTACTGTGAGAGGGGGAGTTATAAGACACACCTTTTGAGGATGTCAAGCAGTATAGAAGAATGGTGGGAAAGCTCATCTACCTAACAATCACAAGGCCTGATGTGTGCTTTGCTGTGAATCAAGTCAGCCAACACATGCAAGCACCTAAGATTCATCACTGGAACATGGTGGAGAGGATTTTGAGATACTTGAGAGAAGCTCCAGGTCAAGGAGTTTTGATGGCTTGCAACAAAAGCACTGAGGTGGTGGGATATTGTGATGCTGATTGGGCAGGAGTAGAGCTGATAGGAAATCGACCACTGGCTATTGCACCTTCATTGGAGGGAAACTGGTCACATGGAAGAGCAAGAAGCTGAAGGTGGTATCTTCTCCAAGTGCTGAAACAGAATACAGAGCTATGAGGAAGCTAACTAGTGAACTCATATGGATCAAGGGACTTTTAAGGGACTTAGGCATAGAGATCATCACACCAATGACTATATATTGTGACAACCAGGCAGCAATACACATTGCATCTAACTCAGTTTTTCACGAGAGGACAAAGCATATAGAAGTAGACTGCCATAGGGTGAGACAAGCAGTGGAACAGCAAGTTATCCTCCCATACTACACAAGGAGTGAAGATCAACTAGCTGACATCTTCACCAAGGCATCTAGCAGCAAAGTTTGTAAGTCCATTCATCTCAAGCTTGGACTCATAAACCTCACTTGTCACTGATCCTCTTACCATGAAGTGTTCTACTCTTTTTCATTTGCTTGGTTTTAATCCCAAGTGGGTTTTTCCAAGTAAAGGTTTTAATGAGGGAATGCTTTATGGTATCCAAGCTTGACCAGTTCCTATGGTCTAGCTTGAGGGGGAGTGTTGACATGAAGCAATAACAAGATTGAGGCAATGAGGAGCAAAAGAGAGGCAAATTCAAGTTAGCTTAGGATGCAAGCTTGTTTGTACAATTTGACCTACAAGTCTGTCCATACAGCTTGCCCTAAGAGTGTCTTGGAAGGAAAGTAAAGGAATGGGACGAGTTTAAATAACTTCTATGGTCTCCTTAAGCTCTGGAATAATATAAAAAAGTGTATGCAACTTGCTGGAGCAGTTGGAGCTTGTAGACAAACCAAAGTCACATGCTCTGCCAAGGAAGAAAGAAACAAAGAAGTTGTCCCTTTCTGTCCAGCTGAGTGTGCCCTGCACGTCTAGAGCATCTTTAGTAGACCAATTGTTTATTCATTCTTTATTGTTTGTCTTACTCTATTTAAAGTATCCTTTGTAACCTAAATCAAGCAAGAAATATAATTTTCTTCTTCTTCTTTTCTTGGTCTCTCTCTCTCTCACGAATCCTCTCTTCTCTCTCTTCTCTCTCTTCAAGTGTTCTCATTTTCTCCAATGTTCTTCACAAAACCAAGCTCAAATCTTCTCATTTTATCATCTTCTTCAAGTCTTCAGTGAGTCTTCTTCAAGTATTCAGTGATTCTTCTTCAAGTCTTCAGTGAGTCTTCTTCAAGTCTTTTTTTCATCTCTTCTCTTGATCTTTTCTTGTTATTGGTTCTTCATCTCAATACTCCCCCTCAAGCTTAACCATAGGGACTGGTCAAGCTTGGAAGCATGAAGACCTCCCTCATTAAAACCTTAATGTGTAAAACCTAGTGGGAGAAAAACACATCAAGGAAAGAGTAGTGGTCTCCATGCAAGGAGAGTTAATGAGATGTGAGGTCTATGAGTCCCAATTTTGAATGGATGAATTCACAAACCTTGGTGCTGGCTGCCTTGGTGAATATATCTGCCAACTGATGTTCACTTCTCATGTAACATGGCAAGATGATTTGTTGCTGCACAGCTTGCCTGACCTTATGGCAATCTACCTCAATGTGTTTAGTCCTTTCATGGAACATACTGTTGGATGCTATATGAATTGCTGCCTGGTTGTCACAATGCATGGTGATTGGAGTTGTAGCCTCTATACCCGAGTCCATTAGGAGATTTCTGATCCAGATCAGCTCAATGGTGAGCTTCCTCATTGCCCTATATTATGCTTCAGCACTGGAACATGACACAATCTTCTGCTTCTTGCTCTTCCAAGTTACTAAGTTACCTCCAATGAAGGTGCAATATCAAGTTGTTGATTTCCTATCAGTTCTGTCTCCCGCCCAGTCAGCATCACAGTAACCTACAATCTCTGTGCTTCCATTGGAAGACATCCAAACTCTTTAACCAGGCGCCTCCCTCAGGTCTCTCATGATCCTTTCCACCAATTTCAATGATGGACCTTAGGCGCCTGCATGTGCTGACTAACCTGGTTCACATCAAAGCATATATCTGGCCTGGTGATAGTTAAGTAGATGAGCTTCTTGACCATCCTTCTATACTGCTTCACATCACCATACTGCTTGTCTTCAAACTCCCCCTCTCTAAGTACTTTGTAGGCCTCTTCCAATGGTGTTTTGTCTTGTCTTCCTCCAAGGTTTCCTGCCTCAGTTAAAAGATCAAGTGTGTACTTCCTTTGAGACAAGAAGAGCCCCTTTTTAGAGCGGCGTATTCAATCCCAAGGAAGTACTTGAGTTCACCTAAATCTTTAGTATCAAATACAGATTTAAGAAAAACCTTGGTTTCTTTGATACCTTCTTCGTCACTGCATGTGATGATTATATCATCTACATAGACCAAGATGACCACAATTCCTTTTGGGCTGGGGAGTGTGAACAAGGTGTGATCAGCCTCTGATTTCCTGAAGCCTCTTCCAATCAAGGTTGTGCTTAGCTTGTGGTACCATGTCCTTGGGGATTGCTTCAGTCCATAGATTGCCTTCTTGAGTCTGAGGACATTTCCAGGTTTAACCAGCTTCTCAAGACCAGGAGGTGGGTGCATGTAAACCTCATCTTCTAACTCTCCTTGTAGGAAAGCATTTTTGACGTCCATCTGCCACAACTCCCATTCCAGGTTTGTTGCAATAGAGAGGATGATCCGGATTGTATGAAGTTTGGCTATTGGTGCAAATGTGTCTACATAGTCTTCTCCATAGGTCTAGGTGAATCCTCTTGCAACTAGTCTTGACTTCTTTCTCTCTTCCTTGCCATTTGGTAGATACTTGATGGTGAACACCCATTTGCTTGAAACTGCCTTCTTTCCTTTTGGGAGTTCACTTTCATACCAGGTATCATTGATGATCATGGCATTTGCTTCATCATCAACAAATTCCCTCCATTCCTTGTTCTCCATGGCTTCCTCATATGACCTTGGTATAGATCCCTGATCTAATCCAGTGATAAAGGCTAGATGCTCAAGTGGGAATCTTGCAAGGGAACACACTGCTGATGTTGGATGGGCTACTGCTTGACTGTTGTAGTGGACCCTTGTGTTTTTCCAGTTTGAAGGAGGGTTCATTTTCCTTGTACTCCTCCTGAATGGTTGAGCCTGAACTTCTTGCTCCTCTACTTCATCTTGACTCTGAGCAGTCTCTTGTTCATGTAGTACACTCTCCTGATCATGAGTTTGTGAACCTTGTGGTTGTTCTGGTTCATGGTCATTTCCTCCTCAGGATCTGGATGAGTGGCTTCTCACCTTCTGGTGCAGTATCAGCTGAAGGAGAGCTGTGTTAGTCACCACTTGTGGGTTTGAAAACTGATTCCCAGATTCTCCCTCAGTATCCTTAGGTTGTTTTCTCTATCTGAGGGAGCTTGAGACAGATCTTTCAAGCTATCCCAGCTTTTCTCATCATAGAAACCCCTTGATTCCCAGAACTTTACATCTCTAGAGCCATAACATTCCTTGTTTCTGGAACATAGCATTTGTAGCCTTTCTTGTTTGGTGAATACCCAAAGAAGATAGCTTTGACACTTTTAGATTCAAGCTTGTGTCTTAGTTCACCTGGTATCAAGACAAAGCACACACACCCAAACACACGCAAATGGTCAATAGATGGATAAGTCTTGTTTAGTACCTCATAAGAAGAGACATCTTCGAGGATCTTAGTAGGAATTCTTCGAGGATTCCCCCAAAACCTTTTGGGAACATTGGTGTGAAACATCATGGTTATGGCAACCTCCATTAGATGTCGATTCTTCCTCTCAGCTACACCATTTTGCTGTGGGCTATAAGGGTAGCTAGTCTGGTGAATGATTCCATGTTTGTTGAGGTGTGCTTTGAAAGCATTCCTAGTGTACTCCCCTCCATTATCTGATATAAGAATTTTTATCTTAACATTGAAATGGTTAGTAATGTAGTTTTGAAAGTTTATAAAAGCTTCTAACACCGTATCCTTTGATTGAAGCAAGGTTAACCAAGTATATTTCGATTTCTCATCTATAAATGTCACAAAATACTTATGGTTTTCTCTTGATAAACACGGAGCAGTCTAAACATCAGAGTGAATGAGATCAAAGCAACTTTCATACATGTTTACTGATTTAGGGAAAACAGATTTGCAATGTTTGCCAAGAATACAAGCCTCACAACTATCATTCTTAAAGGAAATACTAGGCAACATCAAGTTCAGTGCACATGAGTGAGGGTGTCCTAGTCTAGCATGCCACATTGCATCTTTATGTAAAACAAGATATGAACTAAAAGCATAAGATAAATCAGATAAGCATTTGGTGTCTTCAAGCAAATACAGGCCCTCCTTGGTCACACCTTTGCCAAGTAAATTACTGGTCTCAATATCCTGAAAGTAGACATCATTAAGACTAAAAACAGCAAGGCAATTCAGATCACTAGTTGTCTTTTTAACAGATAGCAAATTAGAAGTGAATGTAGGCATGTGAAATGCCTTTTGAATCTTTGTTAAACAGTTTCAAGTTCCATCTACCTTTAATGGTTACTTTCTCACCATTATCTATCATCACATTGCCTAAGGCAGGTTCTATGTTACTGATTAGACTAGCATCACTAATCATGTGATGAGAAGACCCTAAATCTATCACTAGTGGTTTAGGATTCTGACCAGTAGTGTGTAATGCATTTAGAGAGGTTCCAAGAACAATACCAGAGTTCTCCTTGAGGGCTTTGATGAGAGTATCAAGGTCTGACCTCTTGATATTCTCATCCTGAGTGGTCCTCAAGGTAAACAGAGCACTTGTAGCCATGGTTTTGGCTTCACCAGCTGCCTTTGAACCAACATGAGAGCGCATGGTTGAGCACATAGATGGTTTGATGGTTCTGGCGTGTCTGAGGAGAAGTGTGCTCTTGCATCCATGTACTGACTCCTTGGCTCTTTGAACTTGGCAGGTTTGAGGTGACGGTGAAAGATCCATCACTTGTCCTTCATGCGGCCTTTCTTCTTGCAATGATCACACACCCACACCTTCCTATCATCCTGCTTGTAGTATCTCTTGTTAGCTACTGCTTCTTCAACCTTGTGTGCCACGGTGAGCTCTCCCTTTCCTTCAAACAAACCAACTGAACCTTGTTCCCTCTTGATATGAGCACACATTTCTGTTAGGATTATGAAAGTATGATGAGAATAGAAGAGAATGGCCGAGTTTGGTTAAGAATGAGTGAAGAACAAGAGAGATGAACTCAAGAACACATTTCTGGACAGAATGAAGAGAGAGAGAGATTGTAGAGAGAAAAGGGAGATTCTTACTCCTTAGATTAATTGTTATGCTTGCTTACAATTAAATAGAGAGTCCAGAGAGAGATCAGAGACAGTGACAGAAAGAATAAACAAAAGAGAAACTATAAACGAATCTGCTTCTGCCCAATGTGAAAGCTACATCTCCTAAGAGTCTTCTCCCTTAACCAGAACATGTGACTTTGTCCATATCCAGATTCAAACTCAGTCAAACAGATCCCCAACGGTATTCTTTCTCTCTGGTGGTCAAGGTGCACGATTTCTCTATCTTGCCTTGCCTTCCAAGGCAGGTTAGGTCAAGGTAAATACCTTACACAACAAGACTGTACGGAATAGCTTCAACTTCAAGTAACTAGCAAAGTTCTTCTCTTTGTTTCTTCTGATCAGTGTCTCTTCTTCTTATGGTTATTCCTCTCAATACTCCCCCTCAAGCTTGACCGTAGGGACTGGTCAAGCTTGGAAACATGAAGAAATTCCCTCATTAAAACCTTAGTATGCAAAACCCAATGGGATAAAAACACACTAAGGAAAAAGAGTAGAAGTCTCCATGTTAGGAGAGTCAGTGAGAAGTGAGGTTTGGGAGCCCTAACTTGAATGGATGAACTCACAGACTTTGGTACTTGCTGCCTTTGTAAATATGTCAGCCAACTGGTCTTCACTTCTTGTGTAACAAGGTAGGATGATCTTCTGCTCCACAGCTTGTCTAACATTGTGGCAGTCTACTTCAATATGTTTGGTCCTCTCATGGAAAACTGAGTTGCTGGCAATGTGAATGGCAGCTTGATTGTCACAATGCATTGTGATTGGTGATGTAGTCTCAATCCCCAAGTCTTTGAGCAAGCCCTTGATCCAAATCAACTCGTTGGTGAGTTTTCTCATTGCTCTATACTCTGCCTCAGAACTTGAACATGACACTACCTTCTACTTCTTGCTCTTCCAAGTCACCAAGTTGCCTCCAATGAAAGTACAATACCCAGTTGTTGATCTCTTTTCAACCCTATCTCCTGCCCAATCAGCATCACAATATCCAGTGATCTCAGTGCTTCCATTGCATCCCATCCAAACACCTTGACCAGGAGCTTCTCTCAAGTATCTCAAGATCCTCTCCACCATGTTCCAGTGATGAACCTTAGCAGCTTGCATGTGCTGACTAACTTGGTTACCGTGAAACACACATCTGGCCGAGTGATAGTTAGGTATATGAGCTTCCCAACCATTCTCCTATACTTCTTGACATCTTCAAAGGGAGTGTCTTCAAACTCCCCCACTCGCAATACCTTGTAGCCTTCTTCCAGTGGGGTTTTGGCCTGCCTTCCTCCAAGGTTTCCTGTCTCATTTAAAAGATCAAGTGTGTACTTCTTTTGGGATAAGAAAAGCCCCTCTTTAGAGCGGCATATTTCAATCCCTAGGAAGTACTTCAACTCTCCCAAATCCTTTATATCAAATGCTGTTTTAAGAAAAGTTTATTAAGAGTATACCTTCCTTGTCACTACCAGTGATGATAACGTCATCTACATAGATAAGAATGACCACAATCCCTTGATGGCTGGTTAGAGTGAAGAGAGTATGGTCAGCCTCTAATTTTACAAATCCTATTCCATTGAGTGTTGTGCTCAAATTGTGGTACCAGGCCCTTGGTGATTGTTTCAAGCCATAGATTGCCTTCTTTAGCCTCAATACATTTCCAGGTTTGACCATGTTCTCTAGGCCAGGAGGTGGTTTCATGTGCACTTCATCTTCTAGCTCTCCTTGTAGGAAGGCATTTTTCACATCCATTTGCCATAGATCCCATTCCAAGTTGACTGCTAAAGAGTGGATGATCCTTACGGTGTGTAGTTTGGCCACATGTGCAAAAGTATCAAGGTAGTCTTCCCCATATGTCTGAGTAAACCCCCTTTCTATTAGCCTTGTCTTGTGCCTCTCTACTGTTCCATCAGCATTGTACTTGATGGTGAAGATCCAATGGCTAGTCACTGCTCTCTTTCCTTTAGGAAGCTCAGCTTTCTTGCACATAGCATCTTCTTGGTATCTCCTTGATGCCATTTTGATTCCTCTTGATCAGAACCACTTGGTTTAAGTCCCGGACTTTGCATGGACAACCAGGGAGTGTACGGATATGTTATGGTCCATACACTTTTGCCTTATTTTTGCACAAAGCCTAAAACACTTCAAATGGTCGAGTATCAAAGTTCTGGGTCGACCTTGGTCCGTACGGTCCGTACAAGCCCGTACAGGTTAGTACAAAATCCGTACGGGTCGCCCTATTTTTGCACACTCGACCATTTGATCCCAAATGGTTCCTAAAGTCCCTCCTGGACTTGATCTTCACTTTACATTAGATTCGGGACCTTTCTTGACACCTTTAAACCCTCCTAAAGTCTTCTTAGACAATCTCCGGAGGACTTTCCTTATTTTTGCACAAGACCCTAACTTCACCCAAACTCATCCTTTTGCTCCATTTCATCTCTTCAAGTTAACATTCCATTGGCTAGGTACTTGATGGTGAAGATCCATCTACTTGTTACTGCCCTCTTGCCTTTTGGGAGTTCAGCTTCATACCAGGTATCATTTTCAAACATAGCCTTGGTTTCATAGCCAAAAGATTCCTTGCATTCCTCATCATCCATGGCTTCTTCATATGATCTTAGTATGTATTCCTGATCCAAGTTACTCTTGATGTTCCTCTGGATAATGTGCTAGGGAGCATACATCTTGGATTAGATGGGCTACTGCATTGGTATTGTAGTACACCCTTGTGTTCACCCAATTGGATGGGTCTCTCCTGATCTTATTGCTTCTTCTTAATGGCTGCACTTGATCTTCACTTGTCTCCTCATCTTCATAGGTTTGAGATTGAGGTGGTTTCTGGTTTTGGTTTTCCTCTAAACCATGTTAATCGTGAACTTCAGCACCTTCATGATGTTATCTCACTTCTTGTTCTGGTTGATTCCCCCCCCTTGATCAAGATGGGTTTCATTTTCAACTGTTCCAGCTTCTTGAGTAGGCATTTCCTTTGCCGCCTCCCTTGCCTTAGGTTGGTTAATACCAAGACTCTCTAGGATGACTTTCAGGTTGTTTTCTCTGTCGGAGGGTGCATGGGAAAGATCTTTTAGATTATCCCAGCTTTTCTCATCATAGTACCCTTTAGATTCTACAAATTTGACATCCCTTGAGACCATCACCCTTCTAGTCTCTGGAACATAGCACTTGTATCCCTTCTGGGTAACTGAATAGCCAATGAATATTTCTTTGACACTCTTGGCTTCAAGTTTATTTCTTTGTTCTCCTGGAACCGAGACAAAGCAAAGACACCCAAACACACAAAAGTGATCAATAGAGGGTCGAGTTTTGTTTAATACCTCATTAGGTGAGACATCATGGAGAACTTTTGTAGGTATTATGTTGATCAGATAGCATGCTGAAACTACAGCATCACCCCAAAACCTCTTTGGGACATTTGTGTGAAACATCATGCTTCTGGCAACCTCCATAAGATGTCGATTCTTTCTTTCATCCACTCCATTTTGTTGTGGTGTGTATGGGCAGCTTGTTTGATGAATGATTCCATGTTTGGATAGCTGGTTTTTGAAAGCATGGCTTGTGTACTCCACACCATTTCTGACCTAAAAATTTTAATCTTGGCATTTGAAGTGATTAGTTACATAGCTTTGGAAGTTCATAAACGCTTCTAACACCCTATCTTTGGATTGAATTAAGGTCAGCCAAGTGTATTTTGATTTCTCATCTATAAAGGTAAAAAATACTTGTGGTTTTCCCTAGAGACACAAGGTGCTGTCCACACATCAGAATGGACTAAATCAAAGCAGTGGTCATAGATAGTGGTTGATTTAGTAAAAACAGACTTGCAATGTTTGCCAAGGATACAAGCTTCACAGCTATCAGTTTTAAAAATCAGATTAGGCAACATAAACTTAAAGCACAAGCATGAGGATGACCTAATCTAGCATGCCATAATACATTAGAAGCTAAAGCACGAATGGAACTCAAACAAGAAAAAACAGAACAAGGTTTGGTGTCTTCTAGCAAATACAACCCTTCTTTGCTCATACCTTGCCCAAGCATCTTGTTTGTCTCAATATCCTGAAAATGGACATCACTAGGACTAAAAATAACTTTGAAATTAAGATCAGTAGTAGCCCTTTTAACTGAAAGTAAGTTGGAAGCAAATGTAGGAATATACAATGCCTTAGATTCCTTATCAAACAATTTCAAGTTCCCTATGACTTTAATAGGAACTGGATCACCATTAGCAATCACCACACTGTTAACTTGAAGAGATACAAATGAACAAGAGAGAGATGAGATGGAGGCAAAGGAGATAGATGGTGTGAAGAGATCTTGTGCAACAAGAATGGAGAAGGTTGTGGAAGCTGATATGTGCACAAGAGGCTCTAGAACACATTGAGGATGATTAAGAAGGAAATTGGGAAGCTTTGGCGAGAAGAAGGGATCAAATGGTCTAGTTTAGGTTGAGGTGTACGGATGGCCATACGGCCGTACGGACTGTACGGACCGTATGGACTGTACAGACAAACGTCGACCTAAAATCATCTTTACTCGACCATTTGAGCAGAAAAGAAGTTTTATGTCTTGTGCAAACTTAGGGCAAAAGCTGTACGGACCAGCTTGATGTATATGGCTGTACAACCCTAAGAAAGCAAAAGACTTGTGAACCAAGCTTCAAGAAGGTTTATTATGGTGAGCAAACACTTGGGATCCGTGGTAGGCTTAGGCAAGGAGAAAGATGCACAGAATATACCTTAGGCGAAAAGGAAGAGCTGTCTACTTTCCAGGAAGGAGCCGTTTATGGATAAGCTTTTGGATAAGCTTATCCACTCGCCAAAAGCAAAGGAAGAACAGCTTGGGACAGCCTGTCCCTAGCATGTGAGCAATTCCAGCTAAGTATTTCAAACAAAGTCTGTTGACTACACATGCTTTGCTTGATCTTTTGTAAACCCTTATGTAGCTCTCTCTCTATATGTAGTCAGATCTCTGTCGAGTGTAAACACTAAGGGAGTAAGGGGGAAAACCCCTCTCCACTTCAGAAATAAAGCTTGTTGTTTTCTTGATTCGAATCCCTCTCAAGTCTTCCCCATTCTTAGTCTTTTAATCTCTCTTAGTCTCTCATAATCTCTGATTCTGATTCAAGTTCACACAAGTAAACCAGAACCCATTCTCTTCTTCATTTCGTGTTCATCATAGCCTTAAAGGCTTGTTCATCACACACAAACCCAGATCCTTATACTCTGGTGAAAATCCAACATGGTATCAGAGCCTGGTCCATCAGAACTTACTCTCTAGATTCCGCAAAGATCAAGGCTTTCTCTCATGCCATTCAAACCCAGAAATCACCTCCTTTCCAGCCGGTTCAACCTCTACATAGAGGTATTCATCCGGAAAGCCCAGAAGGTCTTCTTGAAGTCCCATCCTCTCTCATACCGTCCAGAAGACAGGAAAGCGTCGGATCCATGAGTTATGGAGTGGATTAGCTACCCTCTTCATCAAATCAGTCCAGGCGTGTGTTCTTATTCAAAGACCATGAAGAAAGGTGAAAGCTTTCACCTTGTTAGTGGTGAGGGTGACCAAAGTATGAAGAAAGGTGGGGACTTTAGGCATTGAGAGTCCAAGGGAAGGTCCATGGAGGAAGGAGGTGTTGGAATCGCGACCAATATATTTGATCTTGCCATGAATCAAAGGTGTTTAAGGAACTAACACTAGTTCCTTGTTTGTAAGAACCTACTATCCCTTGTTATAAAGCTTGATCCTTTATGAATTTAATGTGTTCAGTGATGTGTTTGAGACCTGGGGATGTGTTAAGATTGGTAGATATGAATGTTTATAATCTATCCCAGGATGTTCAGATGACTCGTTTTGAATGGTTGAGTGTTTAAAGTGCTTACTCAAGTTCTAATTGTTGCTTGACATGATATTAGATAGCATGTTCTGAATCTGCTTGCATGCATGAATAGAAACTGATTAAAGTGAAGCATTTGGAAATGGCATTGATGTTTAGTCTCTATTCTAAATGAATGGCTTGCTAGGATGATCGATAGTTGTATCTAATCCGGATTGTATTCATGAAGTAAATAGGTTAAGGCTGTTGCATACTATTGTCACTGGGGTTGCCTTAAGATTGAGACACCTAGACTAATGTCTAAGGGTCGTTTAAGGCAGGTAATAGTTGCCTAAATGCTTTGTGATACCATTTAGAGAATGGTAAGCTTGCATTAGATGGATCTCAATGATAATGAGATGCTGTCTAAGAGCAACGCTTGTGACATTGGTGATCAAAACTTGATGATTAGTCAAGGTTTGATCCCAATGCAACTATGTCTTATCTTGTTTGGAGTTTGAGTGTTGTTTCAGGTTCACAAGGAGTGTTCTTTGTTTAGTACCTACCCAAGACAAGAGGAAGACTTGGTCCATTGTGTGGAGCAATGAGAAGGTTCTTGGTGTAGTAGCCGGTTATAAGAAGTGCAGGCCATGAAGGTTGTTGAGCTCCTGGTTCAAGTCACACAAGAAGAAGAAGGTGACCAAAAAAGTCATGAGGAAGGCCGGTGATCCGTGGGTACTTGAAGCTGAAGACATGGAGATGGACAAGTGGTTTAAACACACCTGTTGGGGTGGTGTGCTCCTGGTTTGGATGCTCATTCAGGCTCACTTTCAAGCTTGAACCTAGACTCAATTCACTCTTGATGTGGGGACTTGAGTGAGCTACCTGGTGATCAAAGTTCAAGACCTGTTTCCTCCTTACCATTACAAGAGAATGAAGATGAAGGTATCCGGGTTTAGGCAGTGGCGTGTCTAGACAAGAGGCTGTTCAGAGCAGTCTTGGCTGTGTCATGAAGAAGGTTACTCTAGCAATGCGGCTTCAGGGTTTGAGGTGGTTGTAGAGAGCCGATGGAGACACTAGCATTCCATAAAGATAGCAGAATCAGAAGTGAGGGTGTAATGGTTTGTAGTCCAAGATCATGAAGCAATCCTTCCAAGCTTGACTTGTTCCACATGGTCAAGCTTGAGGGGGAGTGTTAAGAAGCTTGAATGATCTGTGAAGATGGATTCCTTGGTGGTTATTCAAGAAGAAGAAGCAACCAAGGCAGAGAAAGAAGATGGTACTCAATGGAGTGTGTATATGGGTAATTAGAGCACTTAAACCCAACAAGAGGTTGGGTGAAAGGGGGAGAAACCAAGATCAGTATGAGATAAGATAGATAAGCTCAAGAAGAGGTAGTGGTGTGCAATGAGAGTCGGTCCAGACTTGCACCGCAGTGAGGGCCATGACCCAGAGTTCTTTGTGTCCACCACACTGGTTGAGACACAAAGAACTTACTGGCCAATCCCTAGGCCTTGAAGGTCTTACTCTTTTCCTTATCAAGGTTTTATCCCAAAAGGGTTTTCTTTGATAAGGTTTTTAACGAGGAGACTCTTCGAGTTTCCAAGCTTGTCTTAGGTTCACTAGAGTCAAGTTTGAGGGGGAGTGTTAACTTGAAGAGATACAAATGAACAAGAGAGAGATGAGAAGGAGGCAAAGGAGATAGATGGTGTGAAGAGATCTTGTGCAACAAGAATGGAGAAGGCTGTGGAAGCTGATATGTGCACAAGAGTCTCTAGAACACATTGAGGATGAACAAGAAGGAACTTAGGAAGATTTGGTGAGAAGAAGGGATGGTCGAGTTTAGGGTGAGGTGTACGGATGGCCGTAAGGCCATACAGACTGTACGGACCATACGAACTGTACGGACCAACCTCGACCCAAAACCATCTTTACTCGACCATTTGAGCAGAAAAGAAGTTTTATGTCTTTCGCAAACTTAGGGCAAAAGCTCTACGAACCAGCTTGATGTATATGACCGTACAACCCTAAGAAAGCACAGGACTTGTGAACCAAGCTTCAAGAAGGTTTATTATGGTGATCTAAGACTTGGGATCCATGGGAGGCTTAGGCAAGGAGAAAGATTCTCAGAAAATACCTTAGGCGAAAAGGAAGAGCTGTCTACTTTCTAGGAAGGAGCCGTTTATGGATAAGCTTATGGATAAGCTTCTCCACTCGCCAAAAGCAAAGGAAGAGCAGCTTGGGACAGCCAGTCCCAAGCATGTGAGCAATTCCAGCCAAGTATTTCAAACCAAGTCTGTTGACTACACATGCTTTGCTTGATCTTTTGTAAACCCTAATGTAGCTCTCTCTCTCTATATATATTCAGATCTCTGTCGAGTGTAAACACTAAGGGAGTAAGGGGGGAAACCCCTCTCCACTTCAGAAATAAAGCTTGTTGTCTTCTTGATTCGAATCCCTCTCAAGTCTTCCCCTTTCTTACTCTTTTAATCTCTCTTAGTCTATCATAATCTCTGATTCGGATTCAAGTTCACACAAGTAAACCAGAACCCATTATCTTCTTCATTTCGTGTTCATCATAGCCTAAAAGACTTGTTCATCACTGAAAGGTGTACTGCTTACACTGAAAGACCAGCTCAATCTTCTTCTCCCGTTCAAGATAGGCATCCGGATCAGCTTTTCCATGGAAAGGAGGTATCTTGATCTTTAAACCAGAAAGTTCATCTCTCTGGTTTATCCTTCCTTCTTGACCATGCCTCTGCCTCCTTTGGCTTTCTCTTGATGATGAACTGATGTGTTCATAATAGTTATCATTTTCTTTAGATCCAGCATGTTCTTGTCGAGTTGGGTGACGTCCTTCTTCTCTTCTAGGCTCACGATTGTTGCCTTGACCAGTAGCTTGCCTTACTTCCTCTCTGAACTCTTTGCGGAAATCATCGAGGCTGGTCTTCATCATCTCAGTCATCGTAGCTATCATGGATTGGTTCAGTTGAGCAGTCATGGCTTCCATGAGCAACTTGTTCTTCCAGACCAACTCGGCTTCTTCATGAGTTTCGGTTCACATTGGTACCTACACCAGTGAAACACAAACACAAGTAAGTAGCTCAAGGTAATTCACGAGAAGGAACAAAAAAAAATTCAACACAAAATAATACGTGCTCAGCAAGGAATAACTTTATGCAGCTAGGTTAAATAAAAGATACTAGGGTTTTCGCTCAAATCCAAAAAAGGAAAGTAACAAAATTTCGACTAAAACAGAAAGCACACGAGCAGCCCTAAGACAATCTCTATTTCTACTTTTATTGAAGTTGATAAAGAAGGATGATGGCTGAATCAAAAAGAAAATTCAAAAGAAACAAGAACTTCCCTAACCAAAGCGGCTATGATACCACATGACACACTCCTAGGATGCTTCTTTGTTTGATGGGAGGTAAATCCTTGCAAGAACGAATCAGAGACTCATGTTCTTCAAGGCTGTGGATTGAATGGTGACACAAGAGGGATGAGAGATCTGTTGATGCTCCTATATGAGTAGTTCGGATATGACCCACTGAGATAGAGACCCTTAAGTTTCTGGATATTACACACCAAAAGAACACTCGACACCTAGAGAGAGCCATCAAAGATGAACAAAAGAATTTGATATTATATTGCTTGAGTTCTCAAGGGTTCACGGAAACCCTTAAATAAAGAAACCAAAGAACATGCTCTAGGGTTTCAGAAACTATAACATAAAAACCATAGTCTTAAAATAACATAAGGTAAAAGAGATAGTCTTCAAGTAGTCTTGGGCCGAGATAAGGCCTCGGTGATTCGTAAGACAAGTCATGGCCTCATTAAAAATCTTCCTCCGGAAAACCTCGTGGGACAAAACCAAAAGCAAGGAAAAGAGCACACACCAAATGTCTTGCCTATACACTAGCTCAGCTTGATGTAGAGATGGCTTGAATGGTGATCAAGATATCTCGGACCATCAAACCGTGTCCAGGACTTTCTCCTTGTAGTGTATATGAAGTGAGTAATACTCCAATGGTCTCTTTGAGTTTCTTGGCTCTGGAACGGGTCATGGGACCCTCTTCGGTTAGCTGGTCCATGATCACATCACAAGTTGAATAAATCACTCCTTACATGAGACAAACACTCATGAATTCCAACATGGTATCAGAATAGTTTGCTCTTCTTTGGGATCAAACTCACCTCTTTCCTCTCTGTTTTTGAATAAATCATTTCTCTCCCACTCTGATATAGGGTTAGCTTGGTCAGTACTTGTTAGTATCTTAAATCAAGTTTGTGGGAGAGAGAGATTTTCGAAAATGCTTCATCATTATGCTTTATCCATTGGATAATAGCTATCTCTTAATGGAGCATCTCTTTGACTAGTGGACAAACTGTTTTCATCCATTGGTTTTATTGTTGTCTAAGCCACATAAAACACTTGTTCATGTGTTATTCTGATGGATTTCGAAAATGCTTCATCATTATGCTTTATCCATTGGATAATAGCTATCTCTTAATGGAGCATCTCTTTGACTAGGGGACAAACTGTTTTCATCCATTGGTTTTATTGTTGTCTAAGCCACAGAAAACACTTGTTCATGTGTTATTCTGATGGTCTCTTATTGCAAGCCCTGGAAAACATCGGTTAATGAGTTATTCCAGTGCCACATGTCTAAGATCAGTGGATAAATTGATTGTACAATGGTCCATTGTGTTTCAGCTACTAAAGCACCAAACTCTTGATGAGTATTGGATGCTCCTGGCTGTCAATGCTTACTCAAGAAAATAGAGCAAACCTCTGTCCACTAGAATTCTTGAGCAAATTCTCTATTCTCTACTCTCTATTCTCTATTCTCTATTCTCTATTCTCTATTCTCTACTCTCTATTCTCTATTCTCTATTCTCTACTCTCTATTCTCTACTCTCTATTCTCTACTCTCTATTCTCTATTCTCTATTCTCTACTCTCTATTCTCTATTCTCTATTCTCTATTCTCTACTCTCTATTCTCTACTCTCTATTCTCTACTCTCTATTCTCTATTCTCTATTCTCTACTCTCTATTCTCTACTCTCTATTCTCTACTCTATTCTCTACTCTCTATTCTCTATTCTCTATTCTCTATTCTCTACTCTCCATTCTCTATTCTCTATTCTCTATTCTCTATTCTCTATTCTCTATTCTCTATTCACTATTCTCTATTCTCTGTTCTCTATTCTCTATTCTCTATTCTCTATGCTCTATTCTCATTCTCTGTTCTCTATTCTCTATTATCTGATTCTCTGATTCTCCAGGTTACTTATTCTCCATCGTTCTCCCATTCTCTGGCTACTAATACTTTGGTTACATCATTCTCTACTCTCTATTTATTCTCTGGTTAATTATACTCTCTGGTTACTAAAATCTCTATTCTCACAATCTTGTTTAGAATCTGCCTAAGGTTGTGAAACTCTCTTGAAGTTAAGCTGTCTTGAAAGAATAGTCTTGCTTCTGTCGTTAGGAAAATTGATTGTTGTTGCCTGAATGCTTAGTCTTGTTGATTAGGATTCATAGAGTATTTCTAGGATATAATCATGAAGATCTGTCCATTGCTTGTTTGAAATGTGTTTTTAAGATCAGGCTTGGTGAAAACCCATGATCTGATCTCTTGTTGCTACTGATGCTTGTCTTATTGTTTGTTGAAAGGCTGCCCATGTTGATCAGAGCCTACATTTGATGTATATTCCTGACCATGGAGATTTCCCACTGCCCATCAACACTTTGGACACTGATTGTGTCCATTAACTCCCAAGATGGTTGAGACGATGAATGGAGCAGTGGAGAGATTGCTCAGAAGTGACTTACCTGATGCCAAGAGGATGGTCAGGAAGTACACTCAAGAGAAAAGGCCACATTTCAAGCCAAGAGGGCTGTAGTCTCAAGGCATTGGTGATCTTCACTGGCTCTCATCTTTGAAGCTTGACCACATACTCTCATTATCATGTGAAGCTTGGGGAGGGGTTCTAATATGAGGAGCCAGTGTCGATCTTCTTATGCAAGGTACTTGGAGCTCATGAGAAGAGTATGGTCGTGGATCAAACCCTTTGATGATGGCAGGATGTCAGAAGAACAGGAGAGACAAAGAACCAGCCACATGGAGAGTTCCAAGCAGTTTTGAGTGTGAAGCAAGGAAGGCATTGGTGCCTACTTGCCATTGAATTAAGGCCATGATCCAGGGTTTATGAGTCCCTAAACTTGATCATAAGACTCAAAAACCAACTGGCCAATCCCTAGGCTGAGGGTGGTTGCACTTTTTTTCCCTAAGTATGCTTTTATCCAAAGAGGTTTTCCATACTTAGGTTTTTAATGAGGCAAGTACTCTCAGTTCCAAGCTTGCCCAAGGATCTCCTATGGTCAAGCTTGAGGGGGAGTATTGAAATAAATAAAGGGGTGACCAGAAGAAGAAGCTGGTTGATGATACAAGGATAAGTTCATCAAGAGAAGCCAATTTGGTTCTGTTTGTACATACTTCCTCCACAAGCTACCACTTGACCTAACCTAACTAGCAAGGCAAGGAATAAGTTGTGGAGACTAATATGGACGTTGGGAACCTCTAAGAAGTCAAGGAAATCAGTTTGAATTCAAAAGAAATGATCTACTTTGAATTAAGCAAGAATAAGTCACATGGGTGCATAAGGAGTTGTGTAGAGCTGTCACTATCACCAAGGAAGGGTGTGCCTCTACTCCTGTCCCTTTCTACTCTTCTTGGGTGAGTCAGACCTTGGCTGTATCCACTTTGGCCTCTTCTCAGTCCCTACAGAATTATTTGTTTATATTTCCTTGTTTTAGTAATTGTTTAATGTTGCTCATTGTCTATTTAAAAACAACTTCACCTCTTGTAACTCTAACCAGAATTAATAGACAAGTTTATCTCTTTCTAAACTCATGGCTCTCTCTCTCTCTTGCTTGTGTCTAAACAATAGTCACAATGTAAGGAGCTAAGTATTATGGTTTAGAGGCTTCCTTAACTCTCTCTCTTTCTCTCTCTCTTTCTTAAGGAAGCCTAATACTTGTCAAATTCACTCTAAACTCTTCATTATCTACTGTCTTAAACTCTAGATTACTGATTCTAAATCCCATTAATCTAAGTATACAAACCCTAAGTTTTGTGTTTCTTCTCAGGGATTAGATTCATACTAGAGAGTTTCTGCTTCATATAACCAGTTTACTGTCTAAGATTCTTGGTTATATAGTAAGCTATTCAACCACAAGTTTGTTGTCTCTGACCTTGAATGGTGAGTTCCTGTTGTATGGTTGAAAGGTATTCTGTCAAAAGTTGAATGAATCACTCCTTACATGAGACAAACACTCATAAATTCCAACACAAGGTATTCCATAACTCTCCTAAGGTTGCTTGCTCTACCAGAAGCTGATTAAGATAGATTATCCAGATCCTCCCAACTCTTATCATTGTAGTATCCTCTTGATTCTACAAACTTCACATCTCTAGACACCATGACTCTCCTAGTCTCTGGTTCATAAAACTTGTAACCCTTTTGGTTTGGAGAGTAGCCAATGAAAATAGCTCTTGTACTCTTAGCCTCTAGCTTATTTCTTTTCTCTCCTGGTATCAAGAACAAGGAAAGACACCCAAACACATGCATATGATCAATAGATGGTCTTGTTTTGTTTAGTACCTCAAATGGAGACTGGTCTTGAAGGAATTTGGTAGGATCCCGATTGATCAAGTAGCATGTTGTCAAGTAGCATGTTGTCAAGACTGCATCCCCCCCCCCAAAACCTTTTAGGTACACTTGTATGGAACATCATGCTCATGGCCACCTCCATCAGATGTCGATTTTTCCTTTCAGCCACACCATTTTGTTTTGGTGTGTAAGGACAGCTAGTTTGCTGAATGATCGCATGCTTAGCTAGATATTTCTTGAATGCTTGACTAGTGTAATCTCCACCATTATCAGACCTGAGAATCTTCAACTTGGCATTGAAATGAAAACATGGTTATGGAAGTTCTTGAATGCCTCCAGCACCGGGTCTTTTGTCTGAATCAGAGTCACCCATGTGTATTTTGACTTCTCATCAATGAAGGTGACAAAGTACTTGTAATTCTCTCTGGACATACTAGGTGCCGTCCACACATCAGAATGAACCAGGTCGAAACACTTCTCATAGATAGTGCTAGACCTTGGATAGACTGTCCTACAATGCTTCCCCAAGATACATGCCTCACATTCATCATTCAGAAACACCATACCCGGAATCATCAAGTTCAAGGCTATAGTATGTGGATATCCCAATCTAGAGTGCCATATGGTGCTCTCAACCTCCTTAAAAACACTGATCAGGTCTAAAGACAACTTGAAAATTCAGATCAATGGTTCCTCTTTTCACTGATAGCAAATTTGATGTAAACTGAGGCTTATACAAGGCAGTTGATTCTATATCAAACAACCTAAGGTTACCTATCCCTTCTATCTTAACCTTATCACCATTTGCTATAATCACATTCCCTGAGGCAGGTTTGATATTACTAACCAGGTTCCTATCACTAATCATGTGATGGCTAGCTCCTGAATCGATAATGATGGGTTTAGAGTCAGGAGAATATTTACCAACCTCCTTGGGTGAGATTAGGGCCTTGGCAGCTTTTATAAAGGAATCAAAGTCTCCTCTTGTCACTGGACTATCATAATTGGTCGCCCCTGCCAAACTCCTTCATGTTCCTCCTTCATTAGAATCACCACAAAGTGCTGAATACATGGTTCTTCCTGTAATTACTTGATGCTCAAACTCCTTGAGCTTAAATGTACTTGGATGGCTTCCCAGGGAACTTGGAAGCTTCCTTTCTTGAATGATATAACTTATCAGACTATTGCAGGGTAAATCCAGGTTTAAGAGAAGACTGAAAACTTTGTCTTTCACATAGACAGCTTGAAGACTCTCCCATAGATTCCCATAAACATTTTGAAGCTTCTCCCATAGACTCTTGGCGGTTCAGAGGTGATAATGATCCTCCAATAACTGTTCAGACAGAGAGCTGTGTATAATTCCAAGCGTTTGTTGTTCCTCTTGAACCCACTTGTCTTCATGCTTTAGGCGAGTTGCCTGACTATCCTCTTGAACCCATTTGTCTTCATGCTTTAGGCGAGTTGCCTGACTATCCTCTTGAGCCATCCTCTATGAAGTTTCAGCCTCCATGATATGGCTGTCCCAAAGTCCATGACTTCCCAAGGTAACTCTGGCCACTCTTGACCATAAGAGATAGTTAGGACCCTCCAGGGTCACTGGAATGAGATTCTCCTTCTTCATTTTCTTGGTCCAAATCATCTTTTACATTTTTGGCAATTTCTGGATCTGGAAATGATGGACAGTTGAAGAACAAGATGAACCTTTCCAAAAATAGAAATGAAACTCAAATTATTGCAAAAATAAGTGAAAATAGTAGAGAGATTTAGGTCTCAAGAGTATATAGCGCTGATACCATGTGAGAATTAGATAATAAGAGAGCGTTTAATTGAAGATTATGAAGAACATTTTGAAGAACAAGAGAGAGAGTGATTCTGGATGAGAGAGAGAGAGAGAGTATGAAGAAAATGAGTTTCTGATTTCTTGTCTACAAAGAGTTACAATACAACATTATTTAAAGACAATTCTGGATAAACAAGACAAGAAAAATAAACATATAATAAGGTGGTCTGGTCAAGGTCATGACAACTTAATAGAGCCACTTTCCACAATGGCCGAACCAACTACTACTCTTTCAAATTCAAGGACCGCAAGTATAACTTAGCATCTCTTAGCCCATCTGAAGTGCAAGATCTCCAAGCTAAGATGAACAAGGAGGATCAAGTAAGTAAAACTAACCTTATGATTTCCCTTGGTTCTATTATTAAGACTCTAAGTGCCTAGGGCACCGTGCTGCTAATGATTGTAAAAGAGTGCCTAAGTATAGGTAACCAAGAATTCCAACTCCCTCAACAAGCCCAAGTTGTGCTAGACAAGTTTCAAGCTGTGTTTCCTGATGAGATACCAGTCGGGTTCCCTCCTATCAGGGGAATAGAGCACCGGATAGACCTTGTCCCAGGTTCTGCCTTGTCAAACAAACCTGCTTATTGTTGTGATGAGGAGTTGAATGTATAGAAGGAGGTTACTTAGAGGGTCTATTATGAAGAGAAGAAGAGTTGGGTTAGACTTGGGAAAATGGTACAGACGGTACGGACTGTACGGCCGACCGTACGCACTATTCGGCCGACCATATGGACCACTCGACCAAGTCAACTCCAAATGGCTTTAGACCACATTTTAGTAATGTGCAAAATTAGGGCAGGTTGTACGGACATGCTTGGCCTGTACAACAAAAGTTACCACGGTGAAAAAAGGTAAAAAGAAGGAGACTTACCATGAGAAGGTCGAAGGTGTTACTTGAGATGGAAGGGAAGGTTTGGTCCGAGTAACCTTGAAGCATTTGGGAGCCAAGGTTACCGTTTATGGATAAGGCTTTGTCAAGCTTACCAGCCGGTGCTACCTGTAAGTAAGGAGAATCTAGTCAAGATGCCATTGTCATCTAGCCACCAGAGCCACTCGTTTGAACCAAGGGACGCGCCTCTCTTTCTGACCACATGCTTGGTCTCTCTTCTCTTTACGAAAACCCTTGTAATCCCCTCTATATACTGTAAACTCTCTCTATGAATAAAATATACAGTTTCAGTCTCTTTTCTCTCCTATCCGAAATGATACTCGTTACTCTAATCTCTCCATAATCTCTCTATTCTCTTTGATTCTCTTCATTTCTGTCTAAACTTATCTCTTTAATCTCTTATTCTCTAAAAGATTTCATGGTATCAGAGCCAGGTTACTGATAATCTGGGTTTGTGTTCTTCGTGTTCATCATGTTCAAAAGCAAAGGTTGAAGCTCTCTTGAGATCTAAGGAAGGGTGAAATTTTGAAGCTTTCCTGGTTGATTAATCTCAAAGTTTCAACCTTTCAAAATCTGAACTTCAAGTGTTCTTCAGCTTCTCTCAAAGTCTCAAGCTTTTTTAGATCTGGGTACTCAAGAACAAGATTAAAGGAAACAAGATGTTGGCTATTCCAGTTACACTAAAGGGGAGTGGAAACTACCTGTTATGGTCAAGGCTTGTGAAAACGGCCATTAGGAGCAAGGGTTTGTGGGGTCATATCACAGATGGACCTCCAAAACCAGTTGCTGAGAAGGAAAAAGGCGAAGGAGTGACTGAGCTTGCTCTAGCTGATGAGAACAAGTGGGTTCAAGAAGATATGACTGTGGTCACCGTGTTGCAAGCTTCTCTTGAGACCTCAATCCTTGAAGCTTACAACTATTGTGAGATGGCAAAAGACCTATGGGATACTCTTCAGAAGGTCTATGGAAACACATCAAATCTGAGTCGGGTGTTTGAGGTAAAGAGAGCTATCAACACCCTTCTGCAGGAAGAGGTGGAGTTCACTAAGCACTTGGGGAAGTTCAGGGCACTATGGTCTGAACTCGAGATGCTGAGGCCGAGTACACTAGATAGAGATATCATCATGGAAAGGAAGGAGCAATATCAAGTCTTTGTCTTGCTTCTAACCTTGAATCCGGTGTAAAATGACCTAATCAAGCACATCTTGAGGTCATCTAAGTTGCCATCCTTGGAGGAAGTGTGTGCTCAGATCCAGAAGGAAGAGGGTTCACACAGATTGTTTGGAGGAAGGGGTGATCTTTCCTTGGCTAACAAGGCAAAGGTTACTTAAGCTAACAAGGCAATATACAAGCCTTAGGAAAGGAGGTATGGTGAGGATATGAGGTTTCGAGGCAACTGTGATCACTGCAAGAAGTCGGGCCACAAAAGGAGTCATTGCTGGATCCGTCCTCCCCATCTCAAGGCAACCAAGTTCATGAAGGAGAGGGAAGGAAGAGCTCACATGTCCAATGAAGTAAGTGAAGCAGGACTTTCCGGAAGTGGGTCTTTTACTCGTGAAGGTGAAGGGAAGGATATGGCATCTCAACATACTTCAGTCAAGAACATGGATCAAGAGCCCATAAGGAGGTCCGATATTGATGCTCTCATCAAAGTGCTTAAGGAGAATGGTACACTCGGAAACACCCTTGGTTATACCCATGCTGCTTATAGAATGCCTAAGGCTATTGATCAGATATATACTCTAGGAGAATCACATATATAATATGCTGCTACAAGTATGTCAACTAAACTTTTAGTTGTTGATTCTGGTGCCTCTCATCACCTGATAAGTGACACCAGTCTTATAAAAGATATAGAACCGACTGATGGTCATGTTATGATTGAAAATGGAGATATAGTAGCTATAAAAGGAATTGGAACCTTGAAATTGTTTGATAAAGAGTCTAGAGCTTTCTATATGCCTGAGTTTACTTCAAATCTCTTATCTGTCAAGAAATGCACTAATGATCTTCAATGCAATGTTATCTTTAGTCCTAACGATGTGAAGTTTCAGGATATTGAGAGCAGTAAGTTGATTGGGAAAGGAGTTACCAAGGGAGATCTTTATATGCTTGAAGACATTACCCCTATTTCCAATTCTAGTTACTCGTTTAGCTCTGTTTCTACTTCAATTAATGATCTTGTTCATTCTGATGTTTGGACTGCTCCTTGTTTAACTAAAGAGAACTATACGTATTTTGTTACATTCATTGATGAGAAATCTAAATACAGCTGGGTAACACTCATTAAGACTAAGGATAGGGTGCTTCATGCATTTAAAAACTTTCAGACTTATGTTGCTAACCATTATAATGTCAAGATTAAGATTTTCAGATCAGATAATGGTGGGGAATACCCGAGTCATGCCTTCAAAGATCATCTAGCTCAACATGGGATCCTACATCAAACGAGTTGTCCATACACTCCACAAGAGAATGGAGTTGCTGAGAGGAAGAACATGCACCTAATGGAAGTGGCTAGGTCAATGATGTTCCAAACCATGTCCCAAAGAGGTTCTGGAGTGATGTTGTAACGTCTGCTTGCTATCTTATCAACCGGATACCAACTAGAGTGTTAGAGGATCAGTCTCCGTTTGAAGTCCTGAACAAGGTCAAGCCCTCTTTGGATCATTTAAGGGTATTTGGGTGCATGTGCTATGTGCTGGTGCCATGAGAGGAACAAGTTGGAGCCCAAGAGTACTAAAGCAATGTTCATTGGCTATTCCACAACTCAAAAGGGATACAAATGCTTTGATCCCTCAACAAGGAAGCTGTTAGTATATCGGGATGTCAAGTTTTTGGAGTCAAGAGGATACTATGAAGAAAAGAGCTGGGAAGATCTTAAGGATCTAGCTCAACCATCTGATAAGGCTACGAGCCTTAGGATGATTGTGGAAGGTCTTGGGATCAATCTAACCCAAGATCAGCAAAGTGTACCTGAACCACATGAAGCTGAAGAACCATCCCACCTTGATCATGAGGGGGGAAATGAATCAGGAAATGATGGTATAGAGGGTGATAACTCTAGAAGTCCTGATCAAGGGGTGATGGAACATGAGGAATCAAATGATGTTCCTGAACCAGAAGGACAAGAAGAACATGAGGAAGCTGTTGAAACTGATGTTCAAGCACCGTCAAAGAGAAGTACTAGAGTTAGAAGGCATCCATCTAACTGGGTGAATACTAGGGTATACTATAATGCTCAAGCTGTTGCCCAACCTAGTGAAGCTGTCTGCTTGTTTGCTGAGTTTCCTAAGGAACATTGTGCCTTCATGATCACTCTGGATGAAAGCCATGTTCCAAGATCATATGAGGAAGCTATGGAGGATGAAGAGTGGAGGAAATCAGTGGGTGATGAAGCAGGGGCAATGATAAAGAATGAGACTTGGTATGAGAGTGAGCTGCCAAAAGGGAAGAAGGCTATTACTAGTAGATGGATCTTTACTATCAAGTATCTACCAAATGGGAAGATAGAAAGGAGTAAGACCAGACTTGTTGCGAGAGGATTCACCCAAACCTATGGAGAGGACTATATTGACACCTTTGCTCCTGTGGCAAAGCTTCATACTATCCAGATTGTCATCTCCATTGCAATCAACTTGGGATGGAGCTTAATGCAAATAGATGTGAAGAATGCCTTCTTGCAAGGAGAGCTGGAAGAAGAGGTGTATATGTATCCTCCTCATGGTCTTGAAAGCCTAGTGAAACCAGGGAATGTTCTGAGGTTAAGGAAGGCCAACTATGGGTTGAAGCAGTCTCTAAGAGCCTAGTATCACAAGCTCAGCACTACCTTGAATAGCCGAGGTTCATCAAATCCGAGCTTGATCACACCCTATTTACTCTGGTTTCCACATCAGGTATCATTTTCCTCCTAGTCTGTGTTGATGATATCATCATAACTGGGAATGACAAGGAAGGTATTAAGGCTACTAAAGATTATCTAAAATCTGTATTTGAAATTAAAGACTTAGGAGAAATGAAATACTTCCTTTGGATTGAGATTTTCAGGTCCAAGGAAGGATTGTTCAAGTCCCAAGGGAAATATACATTTGATCTTTTGAAAGATGCAGGTAAGCTTGGGGGGAAGATAGCCAAGATGCCCATGGATGATGGGTATAAAGTCCCACGAGAGGGGGAGATAGAGGATAGCCAACCATACAAGGATCCCAAACTCTATAGGAGGATGGTTGGTAAGTTAATCTATTTACTATCACACGTCCTTTGTGTTGCTGTGAACCAGGTGAGCTAATACATGCAAGCTCCAAAGTAACACCATTGGGGAATGGTGGACCGGATCTTAAGCTACGTCAATGGATCACCTGGCCAAGGAGTGTGGATGGGATGCAATGGAAGCACTGAGGTAGTTGGATACTGTAATGCATATTGGGCTGGAGATAGAGGAGATAGGAAGTCCACAACCGACTACTGCACCTTCATTGGAGGGAACCTGGTTACTTGGAAGAGCAAGAAGCAGAAGGTGGTGTCTTGTTCCAGTGCTGAGGCTGAGTATATGGCGATGCTGAAGCTAACCAATGAGCTAGTCTGGATAAAAAGGATACTGAAGCACTTGAGCATTGAGTAGGCCACAACAATGACTATGCATTTTGATAATCAGGCGGCCATCCATATTGCTACCAACTCGGTGTTCCATGAAAGAACCAAGCATATCAAACTGGACTGTCACAAGGTGAGGCAGATGATAGTTCAGGGAGTTATCTTACCATGCTACACAAGGAGTGAAGATCAGTTGGCGGATGTGTTCACCAAGGCCGCAAGACAGAAAACCATTGAGTCCATTCACACCAGGCTTTGGCTCCTTGATCTCACTCCCAGTAACTGACCCCCTCGGTCATGGGTTCTTTACTCTTTTCCTTATCAGGGTTTTATCCCAAAGGAGGGTTTTCCTTGATAAGGTTTTTAATGAGGGAGAACTCATGGCCATTCCAAGCTTGACCAGTCCCTATGGTCAAGCTTGAGGGGGAGTGTTGTGATGAGGAGTTGAATGTATAGAAGGAGGTTACTTAGAGGGTTTATTATGAAGAGAAGAAGAGTTGGGTTAGACTTGGGAAAATGGTAGGGATGGTACGGCCGACCGTACAAACTGTACGGCCGACCGTACGGACCATTCGACCAAGCCAACTCCAAATGGCCGTAGACCACAATTTGGATATGTGCAAAATTAGGGCAGGTTGTATGGACATGCTGGTTCCATACAACAAAAGTTACCACGGTGAAAAAGGTAAAAAGAAGTAGACTTACCATGAGAAGGTTGAAGGTGTTACTTGGGATGGAAGGGAAGGTTTGGTCCGAGTAACCTTGAAGCATTTGGGCGCCAAGGTTACCGTTTATGGATAAGGCTTGGTCAAGCTTTCCAGCCGGTGCTAGCTGTAAAGTAAGGAGGATCTAGTCAAGATGCCATTGGTATCTAGCCACCAGAGCCACTCGTTTGAACCAAGGGACGCACCTCTCTTTCTGACCACATGCTTGGTCTCACTTCTTTTTACGAAAACCCTTGTAATCCCCTATATATACTGTAAACTCTCTCTATGAATAAAATATACAGTTTCAGTCTCTTTTTTTCTCTTAGCCGAAATGATACTCGTTACTCTAGTCTCTCTATTCTCTTTGATTCTCTTCATTTCTGACTAAACTTATCTCTTTAATCTCTTATTCTCTAAAATATTTCACTTATAGGATGAACCCAGAGGAGACAAAGGAGCTGGAAAAGCAAGTGCAAGATCTCATGGCCAAAGGATACATCCGAGAGAGCCTAAGTCCTTGTGCTGTGCCAGTCCTTTTAGTTCCCAAGAAGGATGGGTCATGGAGGATGTGTGTGGACTGTAGGGCCATCAACAACATCACCATCAAGTACAAGCACCCCATTCCGCGGCTAGACGACATGCTTGATGAACTGAGTGGAGCCACCATATTTTCCAAGGTTGATCTAAGGAGTGGATACCACCAGGTGAGGATACGTGAAGGAGACGAGTGGAAGACTGCTTTCTAGAAAAAGCAAGGTCTATACGAGTGGTTGGTCATGCCCTTTGGCCTAACCAATGCACCAAGAATTTTCATGCACCTCATGAACCAAGTTCTTAGGGCCTTTAAAAGTAAATTTGTTGTCTTCTATTTTGATGACATACTTATTTATAGAAGGGCATAGATGAGCATCTTAAACATGTAGAACTTGTGTTACTTACACTTCGGAAGGAAGGTCTATATGCCAACCTAAAGAAGTGCACCTTTTATACTGACCAACTTGTCTTCTTAGGTTTGGTAGTAAGCAAACAGGGACTCCAAGTAGATGGGGAGAAGATCAAAGCTATTCAAGAATGGCCTACCCAAACCACCATTGGTCATGTTAGGAGTTTCCACGAGTTAGCCTGCTTCTATAGGCGATTTGTTAGGGATTTCAGTACCATAGCTGCTCCCTAAAATGCAGTGATCAAGAAGAATGTTCCTTTCTCGTGGGGAAACGCTCAAGATGTTGCATTCAACACATTGAAGCCAAGCTGACCCAGACAGCAGTTTTAGCCCTTCCATACCTTTATGAAATGTTTGATGTCGAGTGTGATGCATCCGGAGTGGGCATAGGGGCTGTGCTGCACCAGAGGAAGAAACCAATGGCCTTTTTCAAAGAAAAGCTAAGTGGTGCAACCCTCAACTACCCTACCTATGATAAGGAGTTGTATGCATTGGTTAGGGCTCAAGAGACCTGGCAACACTACTTGCTATCCAAGGAATTCATCATCCATACCGACCATGTGTTTGAATGAAGAAGGAAGAAGCACCAGTTGAGAGTGAAGGTTAATTGTGCAAAGATTGTGCAAAAATAATTATGTGCAAAGTTTGTACAAAAAGATTATTTTGCACAAGATTTGCACAAGAAATATAATTATTGACACACTCCTAGGATGCTTCTTTGGTTGATGGGAGGATAGATCCTTGCAAGAATGAATCAGAGACTCAAGTTCTTCAAGGATGTGGATTGAATGGTGACACAAAAGGGATGAGAGATCTCTTGATGCTCCTAGATGACTAGTTCGGATATGACACACCGAGATAGACACACTTAAGGCTCTGGATATTACACACCAGAAGAACACTCGACAACTTAGAGAGAGAGAGAGCCGTCAAAGATGAACAAAAGACTTTGATATTAGATTGCTTAAGTTCTCAAGGGTTGGCGAGAACCGTTAAATAAAAAAACCAAAGAACATGCTCTAGGGTTTCAGAAAATATAACATAAAAACTATAGTCTTAAGATAACATAAGGTAAAATAGATAATCTTCAAGTAGTCTTGGGCCGAGATAGGGCCTAGGTGATTCGTAAGACAAATCGTGGCCTCATTAAAAACCTTCATCCAGAAAACCTCGTGGGACAAAAACAAAAGCAAGTAAAAGAGCACACACCAAATGTCTTGCCTAAACACTAGCTCAGCTTGATGTAGAGATAGGTTAAAGGGTGATCAAGATATCTCGAACCATCAAACCGTGTCCAAGACTTTCTTCTTTTTGTGGATATGAAGTGAGTAATTCTCCAATGGTCTCTTTGAGTTTCTTGGCTCTGGAACGGGTCATGGGACCTTCTGGAATGGTCAATGCATCATCATTAGGCTGCTGGTATATGGTAGCATCAGGTGGCTCGTCTAAGAAATCTTTACCCTCTTTGGTAAGCTGGTCCATGATCACATCATCCCCTCCCTCTTGAAAAGGATTTGTCCTCAAATCTGGTTCATCATCAACAAAAGGAACCAAGTCAGTAACATTGAAGCTATTAGACACATCATACTTGCCATGGAGGTCAAGTTTATAGGCCTTGTCGTTGATCTTGTGGATGATCTCGAACGGTCCATCAATTCTTGGCATCAGCTTGAACTTCCTCTCTCTGGGCAACCTCTCTTTCCTTAGATGAAGCCAAACCTTGTCACCAACATCAAAGAGCTGCACACGCCTTCCCTTGTTGGCTTGTTTCTCATAGTACTTAGTTTTGTGTTCAATGTTTTGTCTAGCCTTCTCATGGATTTGCTGGACCATCTCAGCTTTCTTCTTACCGTCCAAGCTAACTCTTTCACACTCAGGTAAGGGCATTAGATCCAAAGGAGAGGTGGGATTGAACCCATAAACAATTTCAAAAGGAGAATACTTAGAAGCAGAATGCATGGCATGATTGTATGTAAATTCCCAATGATGTAATTAATCTTCCCAAGTTTTCAAGTTCTCTTTGATGAATGCACGCACGAGGTTCCTAGATTCCAATTAACTACCTCAGTTTGCCCATCAGTTTACGAATGGCATGTAGTGGAGAACAACAACTTAGTGCCTAGCTTAGACCAAAGAGTCTTCCAAAAGTAACTAAGAAACTTAGTATCTCTATCCGAAACTATAGTCCTAGGCATGCCATGTAAACAAACAACCTCTTTAAAGAACAAGTTAGAAACATGCAATGCATCATCATTCTTATGACAAGCTATGAAATGTGCCATTTTAGAGAACCTACCAACAACAACAAAGATAGAGTCCGTTCCGGTTCTATTCCTAGGCAACCCAACAATGAAATCCATAGATATGTCATTCCAAGGATGGTGAGGGATTGGTAAAGGAGTGTACAAACCATGGGACTGGACTTGGCGTGTTTCCAAGTAGCACACCTTCCAAAGATTCTTTCAACATCTCTTTTCATGTGTGGCCAATAGAAGTGATCCTGCAAAAACTTTAAGAGTCTTGGCAATCCCAAAATGACCCATTAGACTGCCCCCATGGGATTCCCTAACAAATTGATCTCGTATAGAATAATTAGGCACACACAATCTGTTATCATAGAACAAGAATCCATCTTGCCTAAAGTAGTGTCCTACAGCAAATTTTCACAAGACACATAAGTTTCTTTAAAGTCAAGGTCACTCTCATACATTTCTTTAATCTGCTCAAAACCTAGTAGCTTAGCATCAAGAGTGGTCAAGAGAACATACCTCCGAGGTAGTGCATCAGTAACTACGTTCTCCTTACCTTGTTTGTATTTGATCACGTATGGGAATGTCTCAATGAACTCAACCCACCTTGTGTGTCTCTTACTAAGCTTACTCTGCCCTTTAAGATACTTTAGGGACTCATGATCAGTGTGGATGACAAAATCCTTGGGCCACAAGTAATGTTGCCATGTTTGCAAGGCCCTCACCAAAGCAGAGAGTTCTTTGTCATAGGTGGCATAGTTGAGAGTGGTTCCTCCAAGCTTCTCACTGAAGTAGGTGATGGGTTTCCTATCCTGCATCAACATAGCACCAATTCCAATCCCTGAGGCATCACATTCAATCTCAAAGATTTTAGTAAAGTCAAGAACCATTAAGAGAGGTGATTGAGTAAGCTTCTCTTTAAGGGTTTAGAATGCGGCTTCTTGTGCTTCTCTCCATTTGAATCCTACATCTTTCTTGATTACTTCAGTCAATGGAGCTGCAATCGTGCTAAAGTCCCTCACAAAGCGCCTGTAAAAAACAGCAAGCCCATGGAAACTTCTCACTTCTCCTACTGTGGTTGGGCTTGGCCAGTCCATGATGGGTTTGATCTTCTCCTCGTCCACCTTAACTCCATCTGCACTCACAACAAACCCTAGAAAGAGCAAGTTATTTGTGCAAAAAGTACACTTTTTCAAGTTGGCAAAGAGTTTCTCATTCTTCAAAACATTAAGAACAGCCCTAAGATGTTCTATATGATTCTCAAGGTTCTTGCTATATACTAAGATGTCATCAAAGTACACAACAACAAAGATGCCTATGAATGATCTAAGAACATGATTCATCAACCTCTTGAATGTACTAGGTGCATTTGTCAATCCGAATGGCATAACTAACAACTCATACAAACCATGTTTAGTCTTAAATGCAGTTTTCCATTCATCTCCTTCCTTCATCCTAATCTGATGATAGCCACTTTTCAAATTTATCATAGAGAAGATGCAAGAACCATGTAATTCATCAAGCATATCATCTAATCTAGGGATAGGATGGCGATACTTCATTCTAATGTTGATTTCTCTACAATCAACACACATGCGCCAAGTACCATCTTTCTTAGGCAAAAGGAGCACTGGTACAGCACATGGACTCAAACTCTCTCGGATATGGCCCTTCTCTATGAGTTCGTCTGCTTGTCTTTGCAACTCCTTTGTCTCAACCGGATTGGTTCTGTAAGCTGGCCGGTTTGGAAGAGTAGATCCTGGAACAAAGTCTATCTGATGCTCAATCCCTCGCAAGGAAGGTAAACCAATTGGGTTGTCCTCTGGAAATACATCTTGAAACTCATGCAAAAGAGAAACCATTTCACTCGGATACACCGGTGTAGGATCCATGTTTGCATAGAGGTTTTGTTGCTTAGTTCCAGCATGTTTGAGATCAATCTCCTTCTTCTTTTGGAGCTGAATCTGATCATGCTTAACTTCCTTAGGGGTCAGTGGAACCAGGAAAGTCTTGCGGCCCTTGAACATAAATGAATGCTTGTTGGTGAAACCATCATGTATGACTCGGCGATTAGATTGCCAAGGCCTCCCAAGAAGTATGTGACCAGCTTCAATAGGTAGGACATCACACAAGACCTCATCTTCATATCGTCCTATGGCTAAGGGGATTATAACTTGATTAGAGACTCTCATGGTGCCTTCTTCATTAAGCCATTGTAGCCGGTAAGGTTTTGGGTGCTTCTGAACCTTCAAACCCAACTTCTTTACCATTGTCTCACTAGCAGCATTCACACAACTACCTCCATTAACTATAAGGCTGCAAACCTTTCCTTGGACCAAACACCTGGTATAGAACAAGTTCTCACGTTGGTTTAGCTCTTCGGTTTTTGTTTGCAGGCTTAGGAGTCTCCTTGCTACTATTCCCTTGGACCGGTCCTTCTTCATGTTCTTCCTCAATTCCTTCTTGATCAGATTTGGTGCTTTCATCTTCGGAAACATACTCACCATCTTCTAAAAGAATCATGACCCTCTTGTTGGTACACTCATTAGCGTAGTAACCTCGACCTTGGCACTTGAAACACTTGACATCCCGAGCTATGGAACTAGAAGCCTCGGCCTTGCCTTTTCCCTTGTCAAGAATGCTACTCAGTATGGTCTCTTCCCTCGGGTAGGGTTTGTTTTCTTTCTGATATGGCCTAGACTCCTTAGGATAGGTTGGCTTTTCTTCCTTAGTGTTGTGAAACCGATTGGATCCAAAGCTGGTTCGTGAATGTCCCTTCCTCTTAAGCTGTCGTTCCACCAGAATAGCTTTGTGTAACATTTCTTATAACTCCACGTAATGTTGCATCTCTACATTGTCTTGTACCTCACGGTTTAGACCATACAGAAACCTTGACATTGCGGCTTCTCTATCTTCTGATATACTAGCCCTCAGCATGAGTATCTCCATCTCCTGGTAATATTCTTCTACTGATCTTGAACCTTGAGTGAGGTTTCTGAGCCTATGATGCAAGTCTCTATGGTAATGACTTGGAACAAACATCTTGCGCATGATAGATTTCATCTCTGGCCATGTTTCAACGGGTTCTTCACCATTCCTCCTTCTGTTTGTAACATACTGATCCCACCAGCTTAGAGCATAGTCGTAGAACTCAAGAGCAGTTATCTGGATCTTCCTTTGATTGGTGTAATGCTTACACTGAAAGACTTCAATCTTTTTCTCCCATTCAAGATAGGCATCCGGATCATCTTTTCCATGGAAAGGAGATATCTTGATCACTAAACCAGCAAGATCATCTCTCTGGTTTATCCTTCCTTCTTGACCACGTCTCTGCCTCCTTTGGCTTTGTCTTGATGATTAACTGATGTGTTCATAATAGTTATCAGTTTCTTCAGAGCCAGAATGTTCTTTTCGAGTTGGGTGACGTCCTTCTTCTCTTCTAGGCTCACGATTGGTGCCTTGACCAGTAGCTCGCTTTCCTTCCTCTCTGAACTCTTTGCGGAAATCATCGAGGCTGGACTTCATCATCTCAGTCATCGTAGCTATCATGGATTGCTTGAGTTGAGCAGTCATGGCTTCCATGAGCAACTTGTTCTTCCGGACCAACTCGGCTGGGAATAACTTCATTTGGCTAGGTTAATTAAATGATACTAGGGTTTTCGCTCAAATCCAAAAAAGGAAAGTAACAAAATTTTGGCTAAAAGAGAAAGAACACGAGCAGCCTAAGACAATCTCTGGTTCTACTTTTATTCAAGTTGATAAAGAAGGATGACGGTTGAATCAAAAAAAAAATCAAAAGAAACGAAAACTTCCCCAACCAAAGCAGCTCTGATACCACAGGACACACTCCTAGGATGCTTCTTTGGTTGATGGGAGGATAGATCCTTGCAAGAACGAATCAGAGAGTCAAGTTCTTCAAGGCTGTGGATTAAATGGTGACACAAGAGGGATGAGAGATCTCTTGATACTCCTAGATGACTAGTTCGGATATGACACACTGAGATAGACACCCATAAGGCTCTGGATATTACACACCAGAGAACACTCGACAACTTAGAGAGAGAGAGCCATCAAAGATGAACAAAAGACTTTGATATTAGATTTCTTAAGTTCTCAAGGGTTGGCGGAAACCCTTAAATAATGAAAACAAAGAACATGCTCTAGAGTTTCGGAAAATATAACATAAAAATAGTCTTAAAATAACATCAGGTAAAATAGATAGTCTTCAAGTAGTCTTGGGCCGAGATAGGGCCTAGGTAATTCGTAAGACAAGTCGTGGCCTCATTAAAAACCTTCCTCCGGAAAACCTCGTGGGACAAAACCAAAAGGAAGGAAATGAGCACACACCAAATGTCTTGCCTAAACACTAGCTCAGCTTGATGTAGAGATAGCTTGAATGGTGATCAAGATATCTCGGACCATCAAACCGTGTCCAAGACTTTCTTCTTGTTGTGGATATGAAGTGAGTAATCCTCCAATGGTCTCTTTGAGTTTCTTGGCTCTGGAACGGGTCATGGGAACTTCTGGAATGGTCAAAGCATCATCACCAGGCTGCTGGTATATGGTAGCATCAGGTGGCTCGTCTAAGATCTCTTTACCCTCTTTGGTAAGCTGGTCCATGATCACATCAATGCTGTGCAGAGTTCGGGTCAGCCTCAAAACACCCAAAGATCAATGTGCAAAACAAGGGTTGAAGATAATCTTCTGGTGCAGAGTTTGTGCAAAAGAATCAAGACCAATGTGCAAATCTCGGGTCATCTCATCTCGACCAGAAACCAAGTCACTAGCACCAAGGAAAGTTTGAATTCAAATGGAGCCAAGATAAGGAAGTCACATGCTGAGCTTAAGAGCTGTTAGGACCTGTCATTGTCCCTCATTCTCGACGTGCCCAGCCTCTTCCAGCCAGTCTGCCCTTCTGAATCCCTTAATATAGTTGTTTATTCAGATCACAGTTTATTCATTGTTTATTTTCTTTGGTGTCTTGTTGCTTCTTTGGCTATATTAAGGCCTCCCTGTCCACGAAATTCATTAAGCTGAATAGGGGAGTTCCCCTTTCTTCTTCATCACTCTCTGGTCTCTTTACTCTCAGATAATCTCTGGTTACTCAGACTCTCACAAACATTCTCATGATTCTCTCTTAAACTCTGCATAATCTCTCTTACTCTCTGAAGTGAAAGTTAATTCTCTCCTTCACCAATTCTCTTATTCTGTTGTTACTGTATCCTCCATACTCTCTATTATCTTGTTACCCACGAGCTCAGTCTCACTCACACTCTCAAACACTTTTATTCTCTGTCTTGCATACAATCTGTCCAGACGACTCATTCTCTCTGTTTCTCATTCTTTCTCTTGTCGAGCGGATCTCTTAAGCTCCTGAAACTCACAAAACTTCCGCAAATCAACCACAAGCTAACCCTCATTGTTGTTTCAAACTATTGGGAAGTTCTTGTCTTGTTGGTTGTTCAGTCTCTGCAAAAGGAAGAAGACTGAAAGCATGGTGTGTACAAAGGCTTCCCAAGGTCTATCATCCTTCCTCCTGTTCAGCATGAAGAAATCTCTTGGAGAAAGAAGGTTTTGGAGCTGTTTGGCAAGCAAAACTCCAAACCATGTCTGTACCAGCGTTTTTCAAGTTCTTTACCAAATGGAGTCTCTCACTGTGTTTCAGAAGGTGGCGCCTGGTAATCAGGAGGAAAGGATGGGTCTTAGGCATGAGAAGTTCAAGGGGAAAGCACAAACAAAGAAATGGAGTTGGGTAGAGAACCCAAAATCCAAATCTGCCAAAGTTCAAGTGAACCATGTGCCTTGGAGGTTCAAGAAACCAGCTCAGGTTCCTTGTTTGTAAGTTAAACCTCTTTCCCTTGAGTAAAGCTTGTTTCTTTATGTCTGGTTGTGTTGAGTGGTGTTTTTAGTATCTTAGGGACAGTTCAAAGTTGCTAGAGTTGTTGAACCTAGTTTATGTCCCATGATACTTAAAAATTGTGTGTGTGTTGTTCTATGATTCTTTAAGCTTGCTAGCATGGTTATGTCTAGTTTCTCTCATAGGATCATTGTTTGTATTGTCCCTAGCCTAAGTGATTTGCTTAGTCTCAGTTTGTGTCTTCTTTCATTGCTAAAGCTCTAGGAGAGTTTCTTGGTCATGTCTTCATTCATGGTTGTGTAGCTTGATTAGATGAGTTGTCTAGTCTAAGCTACTGTCATAAATGTCATTGCATCCTGTTACTGTCGTATATGTGATAAAATGAGCCTAGATGCCTTGTAATTAATGAGTTATCATGCTTGAGCATTTAGTGAATTGGTTTGCATGGATTTGAGCTAAATGAGTTGTTTAGATTCTGTCAATTGCATTTTCTTAAATCATTAGGATCAGAATTGGTGAGGTATCAATGTCTGATCCTAGTGTGTGTGGTCTGATTCTTTCTGGAGTTTGAGTGATGTTTCAAGTACACAAGAGGTGCTCTCTGCCCATCATCAAACTGAGACAAAGAAGAAGGCTTTGCCCATGTGTTCAGAGCCTACACATTATGTATATTCCTGGTTGATTTAGAGCCTACACATGATGTATATTCCGTACCATGGAGAGATATCTTGTTTGGAGAACCGGTCGACTTAAGCGCATGCTGTTTGGTTGTTGCGCTACTGGTTCAAGAGACAAGCAAGAAAGACTGGTGGTTAAGGCAGTGGAGCAGAGACCAAGGGTGGATCAGTTTGCTTAAGCACATGTGTAGGTACTGTTGTGCTCCTGGTTCAAGTTCAGTGTTGTTCACTTCCAAGCTTGGTCCTTCACCTGTACTCTCTGGATCAAGCTTGAGGAGGAGTAATGATGAGCAATCGTGAAGGTCCAAGTCGTCCACTACCTCATCTCATATCAGAAGAAGGATTCAAGTGTCCAAAAGACACTCCTCATTATTCTCATTTCACCAAATGCAAGGGGAGTAACCATTTCATTCTTTGAGTTAAATTTTGATTGGTTTATCCCTAGAGAATTGATGGAAGTGTTTATGCATTATGTTTTAGGTACTTGGATCTCTCTGTAGCAGAAGCTGGTGGCCCCTAAGTCCTTTCAATATGGCGAGTAGTAAGAAGAGAAGGGGAGACACAACTGGCCTTAAGAAAAGTTCCGAGATGATGGTGTGTGCAAGTGGTGGAGTTCACACTTGCACCACAAGTTAGGCCATGGTCTAGAGCCTAAGGACTCCACCATGAATTATCTGAAGTTCCTTAGGCTCACTGGCCAATCCCCAGGCTTTGAAGAACTCCACTCTTTTCCTTAGCTGGTTTTGTCCCAAATGGGTTTTGTGGCTAAGGTTTTTAAAGAGGTAGCTTCTTCAAGGTTCTAAGCTTGTCCAAGGATCTCCTATGGTCAAGCTTGAGGGGAGAGTTGGAATGAAGAAGGAAGAAGCACTTGTTGAGAGTGAAGGTTGCTTGTGTAAAGACTGTGCAAAAATAATTATGTGCAAAAGTTGTACAAAAAGATTATTTTGCACAGGATTTGCACAAGAAATATAATGATGTGCAAAGTTTGGATCTGTTGATCTGAGGTAATAAAGAGAGGTGGTTTAAGAGGTTTAGAGTGGAGAATGAGATCAAGGGGAACATGGTGCAAAGTTAGGTTGAGTGTACGGACCGTACAGACCGTACGGATTGTACGACCGACCGTACGGACCACTCGATCCAACCTACTTTAAACTAGACCAATACACATTTTTGTCTTGTGCAAAAATAGGTGAGGTTGTGCGGATGGCCCTTGTCCGTACAACTCAAGGTCCATACAACCATGGAGGATACTTGGGTCACAAGGCAGGTAGAAGGCAAGGTAAACTGGTTTGGGTGAAAGAAGAAGGTTAACCATTGGGTTACTCAGTAAGAAGGAAGCTCGCAGATAAGAGGATAATCTTGACCAAGACAGCCTGTCCCGAAATGGAAAGAAGAAGGAATCTAGTCAAGATTCCAAAAGGAACTCGCACCCACAACTACAAGTTCAAACCAGGCGCTCCCTTTCCCTTGACCAGCCACATTTCTATTCTGGTTTCCATACCTCTTGTATCCGTTGTAAAGCACTACCTTTTCTATATAAGTGTAGCTCATCTCTGATTAATAAACTAAGCAAACGTTTTCGAGTATCCTTTCTCTCTTTTCTCTCTTGTTCATCATGAACATCAAGCATACTCCTCCTAATCTTTGATTCTTCTCTATTTTCCTCGTAGTTACTCCTTATCTACTATCGTTCTCTAAAAATTTCATGGTATCAGAGCCACCTTGCTCATATTCTTGTGTTTAGATCTGTTATCCTTCAGCTTCATTTCGAGTTCAAAGGTTCAATCTTTCTGGGTTCTTTAAGGTCGTTTAGAAGATGGAAGGAAGCAAGATGATGATAACTGTTCCGGTTACTCTGAAAGGTGGTGGGAACTACCTGTTGTGGTCTAGGTTGGTAAAGACTGCGGTTGGGAGCAAGGTTTTGTGGAATCACATCACTGATGGAGCTCCAAAACCAGTTGCTAGTGATGAAGAAGGTGCAAAGGAGCGTGCTTTAGTTGATCAACAGAAGTGGACTCAAGACGACATGATCGTGGAAACCATGATCCAAGGATCTCTAGATCCACCCATACTGGAGGCATACAACACTGCAAGACTCCAAAAAAACCTGTGGGAGACTCTCCAGAAGATCTATGGAAACACTTCCAATCTGAGCCGGGTGTTTGAGCTCAAAAGGTCTATCAACACCCGTCCACAAGAAGATGTTGAGTTTACCAAGCACTTGGGCAAGTTCCGGGCTTTATTGTCCGAGCTAGAGATGTTTAGGCCAAACACAACAGATCAAGACATCCTAATGGAGAGGCGTGAGCAAGATCAGGTGTTTGGATTGCTTTTGACCCTAAATCCTGCCTTCAACGATTTGATCAAACATATACTGAGGTCCTCAAAGCTCCCAACTTTGGAGGAAGTATGTGCTCAAATCCAGAAGTAGGAAGGGTCCTTAGGTTTGTTTGGTGGTAAGGAGAACTGTCCCTGGTCAACAAAGCTGAGGCTATCCAAGCTAACATAGCTATGTACATTCCTGATGAAAGAAGAGGTGGTGAGGAAAGGAGGTTTAGAGGCAATTGTGATCACTGCAAGAAGCCGGGTCACAAGAGGAGCCAGTGTTGGATACTTCACCCTCATCTGAAGCCGGCAAAGTTTATGAAGGAGCGAGATGCAAGAGCTCACCTTTCAACAGATGCAAGTGAAGCTGGTTCATCCGGAGCTGGTTCAGTCACACGTGAAGGGGAAGGAAAGGCCTTGACATCTCAACACACATCCTTGAAGAGCATGGAGCAAGAGCTGATCAGTAGGTCAGACATTGATGCCCTCATCAAAGCTCTCAAGGAGAATGGTAATGTATCTGGTAACTCTCTAGGCTACTCCTATGATGCTTATAGCTTGTCTAGTATCTCTGATCACTTGAAAAATGGAAATGAATCTCATACTTCTGCATCAATATTTCTTAAGAACCTTGATTATTTAGAGCATAAACATGATTCGTCTAGTTCCCGTCATGCTCATAACACTAGTAAACCTCTAGTTGTTGATTTAGGAGCTTCTCACCACATGATTAATGATTATAATCTTATAAAATACATATAACCTGCTCATGGTCATGTGATGATTGCTAATCGTGATAGAGTAGCAATAAAAGGAATAGGCAAGTTAAAATTGTTTGACAGGGAATCTAAAGCTTTTTATATGCCCGAATTCACATCGAATATCTTGTCTGTTAAGAAGCGCACTACTGATTTGATTTGCAAGGTCATATTCAGTCCAAATGATGTTGATCAGGATATTAAGAGCCATAAGTTGATCGGAAGGGGAGTAACCAAAGGAGACCTTTACATGCTTGAAGACACTGCCCCTAATTCTGATTTTAAATGCTCGTTTAGTTCTACTTATGTGATGAATATTGATGCATTATGGCATGCTAGAGTAGGTCACCCTCATGTTAGAGCTTTATGTTTAATGTTACGAGGTGTCATGTATAAGAATAATGAATGTGAAGCATGTATCTTGGGTAAACATTGTAAAGCAGTTTTCAGAAATCAACTACTCTTTATGAAAAGTGTTTTTATCTTGTGCATTCAGATGTGTGGACTGCTCCTTGTTTATCGAGGGAAAATTACGAGTACTTTGTAACATTCATTGATGAAAAATCGAAATACACCTGGATAACTCTCATACAAACTAAGGATAGAGTGCTTGAGGAGGTTTAAGAAGTTTAGAGTGGAGAATAAGATCAAGGGGAAGATGGTGAAAAGTTAGGGTGAGTGTACGGACGGTACAGACCGTACAAACTGTACGGCCGACCGTTCGGACCACTAGACCCAACCTACTTTAAACTCGACCAAAAAACATTCTGGTCTTGTGCAAAAATAGGTTGAATTTGTACAGATGGCCCTTGTCCGTACAACTCAAGGTCCGTACAACCATGGAGGATACTTGGGTCACAAGGCAGGAAGAAGGCAAGGTAAACTGGTTTGGGTGAAAGAAGAAGGTTTAACCATTGGGGTTACTCAGTAAGAAGGAAGCTCGCGGATAAGAGGATAAGCTTGACCAAGACAGCCTGTCCCGAGCTGGAAAGAAGAAGGCATCTAGTCAAGATGCCAAAAGGATCTTGCACCCACAGCCGCAAGTTCAAACAAGGCGCTCCCTTTCCCTTGACCAGCCACGTTTCTACTCTGGTTTCCATAGCTCTTGTATCCGTTGTAAGGCTCTACCTTTTCTATATAAGTGTAGCTCCTCTCTGATTAATAAACTAAGCAAACATTTTCGAGTATCATTTCTCTCTTTTATCTCTTGTTCATCATGAACATCAAGCATACTCCCCCTAATCTTTGATTCTTCTCCGTTTCTCTCGTAGTTACTCCTAATCTACTCGCGTTCTCTAAAAATATCAGGGTCAACCTCAAAACACCCAAATATCAATGTGCAAAACAAGGGGTGATGATCATATTTTGGTGGAGAGTTTGTGCAAAAGAATCAACACCAATGTGCAAATCTTGGGTCATCTCATCTCGACCAGAAACCAAGTCACTGGCGCCAAGGAAAGTTTGAATTCAAATGGAGCCAATATCAGGAAGTCACATTCTGAGCTTAAGAGCTGTTAGGACCTGTCATTGTCCCTCATTCTGGACCTGCCCAGCCTGTTCCCGCCAGCCTGCCCTTCTAATTTCCCTTAATATAGTTGTTTATTCAGACCACAGTTTATTCATTGTTTATTATCTTTGTTGTCTTGTTTTTTCTTTGGCTATATTAAGCCCTCCTTGTCCACGAAATTCATTAAGCTTAATGGGGGAGTTCCCCTTTCTTCTTCACCACTCTCTGGTCTAATTACTCTGTCATAATCTCTGGTTACTCAAATGCTCACAAACATTCTCATGATTCTCTCTTAAACTCTGCACAATCTATCATACTCTCTGAAGTGAAAGTTAATTCTCTCCTTCACAAATTCTCTTATTCTGTTGTTACTCTATCCTCCATACTCTTCATTCTCTTGTTACCCATGAGCTCAGTCTCACTCACACTCTCAAACAATTTTATTCTCTGTCTTGCATACAATCTGTCCAGCAGACTCATTCTCTCGGTTTCTCATTCTTTCTCTTGTTCCCACTCAACCAGGCTCTCATATTCACTCACACACTATTATCTGTCTATTCTCACACCATGAAACTCTCAAGCACCTAAGAGGCCAAACATCACTTAAGAGAAGACATTATAAGCGGCTGTAGTTTATGGAACCTTCCCTATGTCATCAAGTACAAGAATGGAAAGGAAAATGTGGTTGCTGATTCCTTATCGAGGAGGCACGCCTTGATCACCAGCATGGATGCAAAGTTACTGGGGTTTGAACACATTAAGGAGTTGTACCAAGAGGACCCGAAGTTGAAGGAGGCTTTTCAGTCATGTGGAAAGGGAGCTTTCAAAGGCTATCACTTGCACGAGGGGTTTCTGTTTCGAGACAAGAGGCTTTGCATACCTCAATGAGGGACCTCATCCTTCAAGCAGCCAACTTATTGGTAAGGAGTCCCAACCTGTGATGAGGGGATTAGTTTCGCCTTGTAAGATCAATGAGTCCCAACCTGTGATGGATGGACTCTCGTGTCTTATGCCTTGGAGCTTTAGTGAACACATCTGCCAACTGATCTGCCTCACCTTGTGGCAGTCGACTTCAATATGCTTGGTTCTCTCATGGAATACCGAGTTTGAGGCAATGTGTATTGCTGCTTGGTTGTCACAATGCATGGTCATTGGTGTGGACTGATTGATCTCCAAGTGCTTCAGTATCCCATTGATCTACACTAACTCATTAGTTAGCTTCAACATGGCTCTATACTCAGCCTCAACACTAGAGCATGAAACCACCTTCTGCTTCTTGCTCTTCCAAGTAACCAAGTTCTCACTAATGAATGTGCAATAGCCTGTTGTAGACTTCCTATTTTCTCGATCTCCTGCCCAATCCGCATCACAGCATCCCACCACGTCAGTGCTTTTGTTGCACCCCATCCACACTCCTTGATCAGGTGAGCCATTTAGGTACATCAGGATCCGGTTAACCATGCTCCAACGGTGCTCCTTTGGTCCTTGCATATGTTGACTCACCTGGTTCATAGCAAAACATATATCAGGTTGTGTTATAGTCAAGTAAATCAACTTACCAACAAGCTTTCGGTAAAGCTTGCCATTTCAAATGGTTGGCTATCCTCAATCTCCCCCTCACAAGGAATCTTATACCCATATTCTAAGGGTGTCTTCACACTCTTTCCTCCAAGTCTACCTGCATCTTTCAAAAGATCAAGTGTATATTTTCTTTAAGAAAGGAACAAACCTTCCTTGGATTTACATATCTCAATCACAAGGAAGTATTTCATTTCTCCCGAGTCTTTAATCTCAAAAACTTACTTTAGAAAGTCCTTGGTTGATTGAATACCAACCTTGTCACTTCCTGTTATGATGATATCATCAACATACACAAGAAAGACTACAATACCTGATGGAGTGGTCCAGGTGAAAAGAGTGTGGTCGAGTTCAGACATCTTGAAGCCTTTCCCATTGTGAGTAGTGCTCAGCTTGTTGTACCAGGCTCTAGGAGACTGCTTTAGTCCATATATGGCCTTCTTCAGCCTCAAAATGTTTCCATCCTCAACCAAATGCTCAAGACCAGGAGGTGGGAGCATATACACTTCATCTTCAAGTTCTCCTTGGAGGAAGGCATTCTTCACATCCATTTGCCAAAGACCCCATTCTATGTTTACAGCAAGAGAGAGCACTATCCGGATAGTATGAAGCTTGGAAACTGGGGAAAAGGTATCAATGTAGTCCTCTCCATATGTTTGAGTGAAACCTCTTGCCACAAGTCTTGTCTTCCTCCTATCAATCTTCCCATTTGCTAGATACTTTATAGTGAATATCCACCTGCTGGTTACTGCCTTCTTTCCTTTTGGTAATTTACTCTTATACCAAGTATCATTCTTGATCATTGCATCTGCTTCAGCTCCAACTGATTCCTTCCACTCTTTGTCTTGCATGGTTTCTTCATATGATCTTGGTATCTGACTCTCATCCAGACTGATCATAAAGGCACAATGCTCTTCCGGATAATGAACAAGAGTGCAAACAGCTTGGGCAGGATGTGCGACTGCTTGAGCATTGTAGTATACCCGGTTGTTGATCCAGTTGGTTGGAGGGTTCCTCACCCTAGTACTTCTCCTCAAAGGTTGAGAAACTTCTGGTTGAGCCTCCTCGACCTCTCCTTCTTCTTTGTTCCCATTTCCAGCTTCTCCATCATCTTGATCGACACCTTGACCATGTGTAGAACTGATTCTTCATCATGCTGCTCCTCAAGGATGTGCATCTTATTATCTTTCTAGATTGAAAATTTACAGCAAAGTGGCCTCTCTTATGACATCTATAACATGTCTGAATTTTAATATTTTTAGAATTAGAGGACTTACTTTGATTTGATGGTGGCTTTTGCAAACCTTGTACCATAGCCTCATCTTTAGGTTGAGGTTGTCCTTTCTCAAGAACAACTTCGGCCTTCTTTCTCCCTGGTTGTAACGTTCCTTTTGGATATGATAATGTGTCTGGTACCTTTATCAACTGGAGTGAACCTAGCTGTGAACCCTCTTGCTTCTTTACAGTTTTCTTCTCTATAGCTGGTTCTATCTTTTGTGGGTTGTGATGAGCTTTCTTGCTTTCAGCCTTGAAGCTTTGGGCTGATGTGGGAGTGTAGCCTGCGTGAGAAACACTCATAGGGGACTGATATTCCTGCTCTGGAATTTTCTTCACAAACCATTTAAGCAACTCTGATTTAAAACTCTCCCAAGTATGAGCTGGTTCTTGGTAGTACCATACTGTATACTGCTCTTTGTTCCCACCGGTATAGAGCAGGGCCAGTGAGTGTCTTAGTGGCATAGGACAGCTTCTCTTCTTCTGGAATGTGGTAACTTTGGAACAAGGTTTCCATTTTGTCCTCCCACTTTAGGTAGTCCTCATATCTTTGGCCATAACCAGAAATGTTGCTGGAGTATGCTTCAAGCTCAGTAACATTTCTTCCGGCCTCACTTTCAACTTCTTCCTCTTCAGTGAAGTCTTCTTGATAATCTGATTTCTCTCCATAGGCTTCTTCCAAGTGGTCTACACTGATTTGGGAACCAGTTTCATCTTGGTTTTCATCCTCTTCATCAGAGTAAGGTATCTCACACCATGGTATGTCTCTGGCTTGAGACTCTTCTTCAATTTCTTCTCCACCAGGCTGAGAGAATTCTTCTCCTCCATCAACACCTTCATAGGGCTCACTGGTTTTAGAGAAATCTTCTTCATATTCACATACTTCTTCTAAACTGATTTAAGAATCAGCTTCCTCTAGAGATGAGTATTCCTGGTTGTCCTCATCTTCATCACGTTCTGCTTCCTCTCGAAGGAATTTTTCTACCTCACCCGCACTGATCTTAGAACCAGTCTCTTCCCCATAACATTCTTGAGGGCTGGTAGCTTCAAGTGGTTGATCAGGTGGTTCCGGTCCAGGTACTTCATCACCAGGGTCATCTTCATACTCTGAATTAGAGTATTCATCAGAATCACATGACCCATCACAGCCATCCTCCTCACTGGGCCATGCTTGGTCTGTTTCATCAAAATTGGAGTCTTGGCTTGAATCATAAGGTTCCGCTTCTTCTGAATAATCTCCCATAGCTTCTCCTCTGTATCTTCTTATTGGTACCTTGCACAAACACAGAAGAAAGGAATCAAATCGTGGCTTAGCAAAAAGAAAGAAAGGAGAATAAGCAAAATCGGAAACTTAGTTTTTTTTTTTTGAATAAGAAAACAAATAGAAAATTCACTCTCATTTTTTTTAATATACCTAAGGTAGCACGAAATATGTAAACTAGAACAATGAAATTAACTTTTTATTTTGGTTTTCAATTTAAAAGAATCAGAAAAAATAAACTAAAGGAAAACAAATTTTATGCTTGGAGCAAATAAACCGAAAAAGAAAAGTGGAGCTATGCTAGTAAATGCGAACAAGGAGGATTTTTTTTAGTTTTATAAATGAATCAAAAAGGGAATCTAGCTAAACTTTTCTTGCCTCTCTTTGGCTTTAACACCATGAACAAGCAATGAAAAGAAATTGGACAGAAAATGCAAATGATGCAATATTTATGGGTTTTATGATTTAAAAGCAAAAACAAATGCAAAAGGGATGAATGAAGGATTGATAGCCCCAGATTCAGGAGCTTTTGAAGCTATGATACCAAATGATACAGGCACGGAAGCTGGGTCGATGGTTTGGATGGTTGATGGGTCAATCTTATCGGCAAGGATTGAGATCAGATGGGAAGATGGTGAAGGCGACCGACTTGCTATCCCTTTTTGTCCAATCAAACCTGAAAGTAAAGGAAGAATAGTGAGTTTATGAGTAACAAAAATAAGAACTGAAACTAAATGGATAAAGGAACGGAATGAGTGATGGATAAAAGTTCAATGATGGATGGATGGAAGATGATGGTGGATAGATGGTGATTGACTCTCTCAATACGTAGGTTCTGATTAACTCTCTCAATCTGTGTCTCATGGCTCTTTAATCTCACAAACAACCTATGAAACACAAGCTCTATAGTCTCCTAATGCTTCTCACAACTTAGTAACTAAGGAATAACTTATATGCAAAAAAATTATCTTTGATAAAACTGAATAAAACTTCTTATTAACTTGATGATTGAGGGTGATCTTTAAAATGCACGTCTGGGAGCTTATATAATGCTCAGAGACAAAGGTCCTATCGTTCTAAAACAATTAGAAAAGGAAACAAATCAAAACGAAGCAAGAAATTGAAAAACTAGCCGTTTGGAGCTCTTTAAGGGATTTTGGCTCCAAATAAGAATCTTGAGTCTTCTTGAACCTGGACGGTTTTAAGGGATAATAAAGTTTCCTTCGGACCTTCTTGAATGCTTCTAAGGTTCTGATCACGTCCATAAATAAATAAGAATAGAGCGGTTGGAGCTGATTTGCAAAGTCTCCAAATAAGGCAACTTGGGGTTAATGAGGATCTTCTTGTTACTATGTGGTGTGGTGCATGGTATGAACTGATAGGATTCTCCTGGATTGTGTATTATGTCTTCTGGATGTTTAATATGATCTCCTGGATTCCATAGATAATTTTAGGTCGGACCAAACTGACCAAGTAAAAGATGTTGGATACTTTCCTTAAATGGTGCTGGTTTTGTCAATGTGGGTGAACCAAGCTTATCTTCTGGTATAATTGGGATCCACCTGATCCTATGTACTCTGGTGCTCCTTAACATGTTGCAAAGTTCCTAAGAATGACTTAGAAGGTCTCCTGGTCTCCTTTCTTGAGATTGGATTAATGCAAAACCCGGATCTTCCAAATAAGGTAAGTGTAGTAATGGATTGGCAGGTTTTGGAGATTGGGCCATAACTTCAGATTTCCACGTCTATTTATCAATATGGGCTTGTTGAAAAGCTAAGATATCCATCTTGAAGAATTTTAGTTGGTTTTTGTCGTAACGCTTCTTAGTTGGGCTTGAAACATCTTCTAAACTCTGATACTCGCAGCTAGACGGGCTAGAGAACCTCCGGTTTGTTAAATCCATAACTTTCTGGTCCGTGAAGATTTCATTGAAATTCCAAGCCTCAATGACTCCTTGATGAGATGTCTTGTAAAATTGATTTCATGGAAATAATCCTTCAGGTTATCGAGATATACTCTTGGGACTGAACGTCTATCGCTGGTATCACCAACATGGTCGGTTTGAGCAGTTGGGTTAGCCTCTGGTTGAGCTATGGATTTGAGGGCCGTATCATCACTGATCCTCTTAACCATGAGGTGTTATACTCTTTTTCCTTGTCTTAGTTTTCTCCCAAGTGGTTTTTCAAAGCTAAAGGTTTTAATGAGGGAATGCGTCATGGTTTCCAAGCTTGACCAGTCCCAATGGTCAAGCTTGAGGGGGAGTGTTGAGATGAAGCAATAAAATGAGGCGGTGAAACAATAAGAAGAAGATGGTTCGAATAACACAAGGTTCAAGGTAACTTGTGCACCAAGGCTGTCCGTACAACCAAGAGGACCCAACGTGACTTGCAAGCAAAGAAAGAGAAGTGGCGTGCAAGAAATAAACTAGGAGGACTTATCTGATCTTGCCTGAAGAATGGGAACGTTGGGGAGCTGGGTTCACATGTGAAGATGGGGACCAGAAGACCAGACAACCATTGGGACCTGTCCCTTTCCAGTCTGGTGCGTCTGGACAAGTCTGGGCAAGTCAGGACAAGCAGTTTGGACCCTACTCCATTCATTTATTCTTATTGTTTTACCCTCTTTGTTTAGTATTTTATTTACTGTCTCCTTGTCTATTTAAGGATTGTATTCAGTAGACCAGAAAGTTAAGTTGAATAAAACATTTTCACTTCTCTACTCTCTCTCTTAGACTCACGAATCTCTCTCTTCTCTCTCTTGCTGTTCTTGCGTTCTTGAGCAAGTTCACCTTGTTCTTGGTCTAAACTCCCCTCCTTCTCTTAAAATCACAGTGGTGAGTACACAAGCCTGGAATTCAAGCAACATCTAGCTCAACATGGGATCCTTCATCAAACAAGCTGTCCTTACACACCCCAACAAAATGGAGTTGCGGAAAGGAAGAACAGGCATCTTATTGAGGTGGCTAGGTTGATCATGTTCCAGTCCAATGTCCCCAAGAGGTTTTGGAGTGATGCTGTGAAGACTGCATGCTATCTGATCAATAAAACACCCACCAGATTTCTAGATGACAAGGCTCCATTTGAAGTTCTGAATAAGGAGAAGTCGGTCGTAAGTCATCTAAGGGTGTTTGGGTGTCTATGCTTTGTTCTAGTACCCGGGGAGATGAGGAAAAAACTGGAACCAAAGAGTACAAAGGCTATGTTCATTGGGTATTCAACAACAAAGAAGGGTTACAAATGCTTTGATCCAAAGACAAGGCGAGTTCTGGTGTCTAGAGATGTGAATTTTGTGGAGTCAAGAGGATACTATGAAGAGAAGAGCTGGGATGATTTGAAGGATTTATCCCAAGCCTCTTATAAGGCAGCTAGTCTCCGGATTATTCTAGAAGGTCTTGGGATCAATACAACCTAGGATCATAGGAGACAAGAAGGGCCTAACACTCATGAAGCTGAAGATTGAACTCACCATGATCATGAAAGGGGAAATGGACTTGAGGTTGGAGGTCAAAATGAGGAACACTCTGGAGATCATGATCATGGTGAGACAGCAAGTGAAGAGGGAAGTGAAGAAAACAATGGACCTGAAGAAGAAGGTCATGAGGAACCAATGGAAGAAGCATCACCACTAAGGAGAAGTATGAGGGTGAGAAGAGACCCATCCAACTGGGTCAACACTTGGGTGTACTACAATGCCCAAGCAGTAGCACATCCAAGTAAGGTAGTATGTTCTTTTGCCAAGTTCTCAAAAGAGCATTGTGCTTTCATAACTTGTCTGGATGAAAGTCAAGTGCCACAGTCATATGAAGAAGCTATGAAGGATGAAAAATGGAGAGCCTCAGTGGCTGATGAGGCTAATGCCATGATCAAGAACGAGACATGGTATGAAAGTGAGTTACCTAAAGGGAAGAAAGCAGTAACCAGTATGTGGACATTCACAATCAAGTTCCTGCCAAATGGGAATATAGATAGGAGGAAGACAAGACTGGTGGCTAGAGGCTTCACTCAAATATATGGAGAAGACTATCTTGACACCAAAACTCCATACCATTCGGATTGTCCTAGTAGTGGCAACCAATCTGAAATGGGATCTTTGGTAAATGGATGTGAAGAATGCGTTTCTACAAGGAGAACTTGAAGATGAGGTCTATATGAAGCCACCACAAGGCCTTGAGAATCTTGTGAAACCGGGGAATGTGATGAGGTTGAAGAAAGCTATATATGGCCTAAAGCAGTTGCCTAGAGCTTGGTATAACAAGCTAAGTACTACTTTGAATAGGCGAGGCTTCAGGAAGTCTGAGTTAGATCACACCCTCTTCACTCTCACCACAAACTCAGGTATTATTGTCATTCTAGTTTATATTGATGATATCATCATAACTTGAAGTGACAAAGAGGTATACAAGTAACTAAAGACTATCTAAAATCTGTGTCTGAAATCAAAGACTTGGGGGAGATGAAATACTTCCTTGGAATTAAGATATGTAGGTCCAAGGAAGGCTTGTTCATGTCCCAAAGGAAATACACTCTTGATCTTTTGAAAGATGCATGTAAACTTGGTGGGAAGGCAGTCAAAATGCGATTGGAGGATGGGTACAAAGTCCCACGAGAGGGGGAGATTGAGAATAGCCAATACCTTGAAGATCCTAAACTCTATAGGATGATGGTTGGTAAGTTAATATACTTGACCATTACCCGTCCTGATATTTGTTTTGATGTGAACCAGGTGAGCCAGCATATGCAAGAGCCAAGGGAACATCACTGGAGGATGGTGGAACGGATACTAAGTTACCTCAATGGATCACCAGGCCAAGGAGTTTGGATGGGGTGTAATGACAGCACTGAAGTTGTGGGATACTGTGATGTGGATTGGGCAGGAGATAGGGCTGATAAGAAGTCTACTACAGGATATTGCACCTTCATTGGAGGGAACCCGGTCACTTGGAAAAGCAAGAAGCAGAAGGTGGTCTCTTGTTCGAGTGCTGAGGCTGAGTATAGAGCCATGCTGAAGCTGACAAACAAATTGGTGTGGATCAAAGGGATATTGAAGCATCTAGGAGTTGAGCAAGCCACCCCAATGATATGCATTGTGACAACCAGGTGGCTATCCACATTGCAACAAACTCGGTGTTCCATGAAAGAACCAAGCACATTGAGGTGGACTGCCACAAAGTGAGGCAGATGATTGGTCTTGGAGAGATCTTGCCATGCTATACAAGAAGTGAGGATCAGTTGGCGGATGTCTTTACAAAGGCAGCAAGGCAAAACATCATTGAGTCTATTCACACCAGACTAGGACTCATTGACCTTTCACTAAACAACTAATCCCCTTGCTATGGGGTCTCCACTCTTTTTCCCTCATCAAGGGCTTTTATCCCAAAAACGGTTTTCCCTTTGGTGAGGTTTTTAATGAGGGAGATCTCATAGCATTCCAATCTTGACTTGTTCCGCATGGTCAAGCTTGAGGGGGAGTGTTGATCTAAGTAAATCAAGAAGAGAGGTTTAGAGGTCTTAAGCTGAGGAAGAAGTTCAAGAGAAGGTTGGTGCAAAGTTAGAGCGAGTGTACGGACAGTACGGACCGTACGAACTGTACAGCCGAGTGTACGGACCACTCGACCCAAACCAGTTTAGAATCGACCAAAACATATTTCTGGACATGTGCAAAAATAGGGCAAAGTTGTACGGATGGACCTAGGCCGTACAACTCCCTATCCGTACGAGTGTGAAGAGAAACGTGGGTCACAAGCAAAGAAGAAACCAAGGTGAACGAGTGGGATGGTAAAGGAGAAGTTAACTTGTGCGCTTATCCGGTAAAAAGAGAAGGAAGAGCTCGTGGATAAGGCTTGACCAGACAGGCTGGCTCGAGCAGGAAAGGGCAAGGTATCTGGTCAAGATGCCAAAGGCATCTTGCCTTCTCAGCCAAGTATTCAAAATTCAAGCGTGCTTCCTTTGTAGAGTGTCCACGTCTCAGCCTTGATCACCACACCTCTTTGGACCGTTTGTGGATTAGATTAGAACTAGACTTTACTCTCTATATATTGTAACCCAGACTCAGATCATTAATCAAGTAATACAAATCATTTTCGAGTTACTCTCTCCTTTCTCTCTTGTTCATCATGAACATCAAGCAATCTGCTCCCTAATCTCTCACTCTTTTTCACTCTTTCTCTCTTAGATTCGCATACTCTTCTCTTATTCTCTCAAAATCTCATACAGGCCGTACAGATCATGGTCGACGCAAAATACTCAACCAAAGGGTTAAACATGATCTGGGTAAAACAAGAAGTAACCAGAGAAGCTTACTGCATCTTATATTGGTCTGGGTAGTCAAAAGGAGTATGGATAAGTCTTGGACAGGCTGTAAAGTGATCAGCATATTCCCAAAGATGCTGATGCTCTTCTTGTGGCTCCCCTTGGTCGACCGTTTGAAAAGAAGCGCGCCAAACCTTTCTGTCCACAGATTTGTTCTTCCTTTTGTTTATGGAAACCCTTGTAGCTCTTTTATATATTATGCTTGTCGAGTATCAATTGGAACATGAATTTTGAGTCTCTATTTCTCTCTTAGCCAAAATGGATCTCTTTACACAAATCTCTCTCTATTCTCTTTTATTCTCTTCATTTCTGCCTAAAATAGTCTCTATAATCTTTTATTCTCTAAAGATTTCATGGTATCAGAGCCAGGTTACTGATAAACTAGGTTTGTGTTCTTCATTTCAAGAGTAAAGGTCGAAACTTTCTTGAGATCCAAGGAAAGTTTGAAGTTTGAAACTTTGTTTCACTAGATCTAAAGTCTTTCCGGGTTGATTCATCTCAAATTCTCAACCTTTCCTGTATTTTAAACTCAAGTGTTCTTCAGCTTCATAAAGACTCAAGCTTTTCTAGATCTGGGTACTCAAGAACAAGATGGAAGGAAAAAAGATGATGTCGATACCAGTTACTCTAAAGGAGAGTGGAAACTACCTCTTGTGGTCAAGTCTTGTGAAAACAGCTGTGGGGAGCAAGGGTTTATGGAACCACATCAAGGATGGACCTCCAAAACCAGTTCCTGAAAAGGAAGAAGGCGAAGGAGTAACTGAGCTTGCTCTAGCTTATGAGAACAAATGGGTTCAAGAAGACATGATTGTTGTTACCGTGTTGCAAGCTTCCCTTGAGACCTCAATCCTTGAATATTACAGCTACTGTGAGACAGCAAAAGACCTATGGGATGCACTCCCAAAGGTCTATGGCAACACATCTAATCTGAGCAGTGTGTTTGAGGTGAAGAGAGCTATCAATACACTTGTGCAGAAAGACGTGGAGTTCACCAAACACTTGGGGAAGTTCAGAGTGTTGAACCAGATGAGAAATGGGGTTACAAATATTAGAGAAGGCTTACGGAATCAAGAGAAGAAGGCTTAGGAGTGTCCGTAAAACTGTCCGTACAAGTGACCGTACAGGCCGAACACTTTGGGTCAACCAAAACTGAAAAGGGCGACCGAAGGTGAAAAATAGTCACCTTGAAGAGTTAACCTTAATCCGTCTACTTTTCTACCTCGAGCTGAAGATAAGCGAACTTTATCCAGAAGAGAGCTCTTCCTTTGACAGGCTGGATCAGGTTGGAAAGTGGAAAGGATCTGGTCAAGATGCCAAAAGCATCTTGCAATCTCGGCCAAGTATTCAAAACAAGGCGCGCTCTCTCTTCCTAGTAGAACCACGTCTACACCTTAATCCCCTTTCATTTTATGACAGTTTACGGAAAGGATTAAGCCCTGATCCTCCTTCTCTATATATTGTACCTCTTGCCTCAGAGTAATATCAAGCAATCATTCGAGTCTCTCTTATTTCTCTCTAAGTGTTCTTCATGCTCTTCATACTGGAAATGGTTTCTTAGTAAAGTCTCAACCATTTAGTCTCTAAATCTCTCAAAGTCTCTCTTAAACACTCTTATACTCGTTTATACTCAGATTCTATTCAGTCTTTCATGGTATCAGAGCCTGGTTCATTTGAATCTGGGTTTTGATTTTGGCTCTCAACGAAGAACACTCAAGAACACCCTTTTCTTTTCGTAAAGCTTCAAAATGGAAGGTGCCAAGACTATGGTGATTCCGGTGATACATGAGGGGGGAAACTACCTCCTATGGTCTCGTGTGGTGAAGACAGCAATGGGGAGTAAGGGATTGTTGAACCACATCCTCGAGAATGACGCTCCAAAACTCATTACTCATGAAGGCGACAAGGAGGTTGTTGTTTGTGATGAAGTGAAGTGGATCCAGGAAGACAACCTGGTGATGTCCATCCTTCAAAGCTCTTTTGATCCGTCGATCTTAGAGGCTTATAGTTACTGTGAGAAGGCGAAGGACCTGTGGGACACCCTCCAGAAGGTGTATGGGAACCTCTCAAACCTTACTCGACTTTTTGAGATCAAACGGGCCATCAACAGCCTAGCACAAGAAGACATGGAGTTCACAAAGCATCTTGGAAAGTTTAGAGCTTTGTGGTCTGAGCTAGAAATGTTGAGGCCGAGTACCAAAGATAAAGTCTTTGGCTTGCTTCTCACCCTCAACTCCAACTACAATGATCTGGTGAAACACATCTTGCGAGCTGAGAAGCTACCCACCTTAGAGGAAGTCTGCGCACAAATCCAAGAGGAGAAAGGATCCTTGGGGTTGTTTGGAGGAAAGGGGGAGCTTACCTTAGCTAACCAAGCTGAGGTGACTCAAGCCAACAAGGTGAACCGTTTTGAAGAAAGGAGGTTCAATGGCGACTGTGACCATTGCAAGAGACAAGGCCACAAGAAGCATCAGTGCTGGATCCTTCATCCTCACCTGAAGCCAACCAAGTTCATGAAGGACAGGGATGCAAGGGCGAATGTGAGCTATGGAGGGGGTGATCAGCATGGAGTGGGTGGAGCCGAGCCATCCAACTGAGCACAGGAGACTGAAGGGGGTGAGAACAAAGCTCAGGTGACCTAGACAGCTCAAACCAACCGTCCAAATGAGCATGAGTTCATCTGCCGTTCAGAAATGGATGTTCTCATTAAGATGCTCAAAGACAATGGTAACACTCTTGGTAACCTCAGGGGGTATTCTTTTGGTGCATCTAAGATTGCTAGTTATCATGATCAAACTGATGCTTATACCCACTCTAGGATTGCTGGTTTATCTCATAGTGCTTGTAGCATGTCTAAACCTTTGATAGTTGATTCAGGTGAATCTCATCATATGATTAGTGACACTAGTCTTATTAGAGATATAGAACCTGCGCATGGACATGTTATGATTGCTAATGGTGATAGAATTCCATTAAGGGGTATAGGCAAGCTAAAACTGTTTCATAAGGAATCTAGATGCTTTTATATGCCTGAGTTTACATCAAATTTGTTATCTGTTAAGAAATGTACTAATGACTTGCAATGCAATGTGATATTTTGTCCTAACAATTTGAAGTTTCAGGATATTGAGAACAGTCATTTGATTGGGAAAGGAGTCACAAAAGTAGACCTTTACTTGCTTGAGGAGCTTACTTCTTTTTGTGATCATAGTTGTTCTTTCAATTTTGTTTCTGCTTCTGGTTTGAATAAGAATGCTTTGTGGCATGCTAGACTAAGACACCCTCATGTTAGAGCTTTAAACTTAATGGTTTCATGTGGTGTGTTTGAGAATAATGATTGTGAGGCTTGTATCTTAGGCAAGCATTGTAAAACTGTGTTTCAAAAGTCTTCTACAATCTATGATTACTGCTTTAATTTAATACACTCGGATGTTTGGACTGCACCTTGTTTATCTAGGGAGAACCATAAGTATTTTGTCACTTTCATAGATAAGAAGTCTAAATACACCTGGATAAACTTGATTCCATCTAAGGATATGGTGCTTGATGCATTTAGAAAATTTCAAACATATGTGACTAACCATTTCAATGCTAAGCTGAAATTTTTTAGATCAGATAATGGTGGAGAGTACACGAGTCAAGCCTTCAAGCAACACCTATCCCAACATGGCATCCTTCACCAGACGAGCTGCCCCTACACTCCACAACAGAATGGATTTGCTGAAAGAAAGAACTGGCACCTTATGGAAGTTGCTAGGTCCATGATGTTCCAAGCTAATGTGCCAAAGAGATTTTGGAGTGATGCTGTGGCAACTGCTTGTTACCTGATCAACCATACACCAACCAAGGTTCTTGAAGATCAATCTCCTTTGAGGTTTTGAACAAGCATAGACCGGCCTTAGATCATCTCAGGGTCTTTGGTTGCCTCTGCTTTGTTCACAAATCAGGAGAGATAAGGAACAAGTTGGAAGCCAAGAGTACAAAAGGGATGTTTATTGGGTACTCACCAACTCAGAAAGGATACAAGTGTTATGATCCGGCAACTACGAGGGTGGCAGTGTCAAGGGATGTGAAGTTTGTAGAGGAAAGAGGGTTCTATGAGGAGAAGAACCAAGCAGAGCTTAAAGATTTGGCTTCTGATAAGGAAGCCAACTTAAGGATAATATTGGAGAGTCTTGGGATTAACTTATCCCAAGATCCGAGGAGTGGAGGAGGAAAACAACAAGAAGGTCTTCCCACTGCCAATGATAATGGTCAGGAACCCCACCTCGACCATGAGGGGGGGGGGAAATGAACCTGATATGGAAGGGCAGCATGATGAAGAGTCAGGTTCTACACATGGTCAAGGTGTGGATAAAGATGGTGGAGAAGCCGGAAATGGGAACCAAGAAGAAGGAGAGGCCGAGGAGGCTCAACCAGAAGTAGCTCATCCTTTGAGAAGAAGTACTATGGTGAGGAACCCTCCATCCAACTGCCTCAACAACCGAGTATACTACAATGCACAAGCAGTTGCGCATCTTGCCCAAGCTGTTGGCACACTTGTTCATTATCTAGAAGAACATTGTGCCTTTATGATCAGTCTGGATGAGAGTCAGATACTGATGTGATCATGGACCAGCTTAACAAGGAGGAGGATTGACACACTCCTTGGATGCTTCTTTGGTTGATGGGAGGATATATCCTTGCAAGAACGAATCAGAGACTCAAGTTCTTCAAGGCTGTGGATCGAATGGTGACACAAGAGGGATGAGCGATCTCTTGATACTCCGAGATGACTAGTTCGGATATGACACACTGAGATAGACACCCTTAAGGCTCTGGATATTACACACCAGAAAAACACTTGACAACTAGAGAGAGCTGCTAAAGATGAACAAAAGAGTTTGATATTAGATTGCTTAACTTCTCAAGGGTTTGCGAAAACACGTAAATAGGGAAACTAGAAAACAGGCTCTAGGGTTTCGGAAAACATAAAATAAAAACCATACTCTTAAAATAACATAAGGTAAAATTAGATAGTCTTCAAGTAGTCTTGGACCGACATAGCGCCTAGGTGATTTGTTAGACAAGTCGTGGCTTCGTTAATAACCTTCCTCCGGAAAACCTCGTGGGACAAAACCAAAACCAAGGAAAAGAGCACACACCAAATGTCTTGCCTAAACACTAGCTCAGCTTGATGTAGAGATTGGTGTAGAGATAGCTTGAATGGTGATCAAGATATCTCAGACCATCAAACCGTGTCCAAAACTTTCTTCTTGTTGTGGATACGAAGAGAGTAATCCTCCAACGGTCTCTTTGAGTTTCTTGGCTCTGGAACGGGTCATGGGACCTTCTGGAATGGTCAAAGCATGATCACCAGGCTGCTGGTATATGGTAGCATCAGGTGGCCCATCTAAGATCTCTTTACCCTCTTTGGTAAGCATGTCCATGATCACATCATCCCTCCCTCTTGAAAATGATTTTTCCTCAAATCTGGTTCATCATCAATAAAAGGAACCAACTCAGTAACATTGAAGCTATTAGACACATCATACTTACCTTGGAGATCAAGTTTATAGGCATTGTCGCTGATCTTGTGAATGATCTCGAATGGTCCATCAATTCTTGGTATCAGCTTGGACTTCCTCTCCCTGGGGAAACTCTTTTTTCCTTAGATGAAGCCAAACCTTATTACCGACATCAAAATCTGCACACGCCTTCCCTTGTTTGCTTGCTTCTCATAGTACTTAGTTTTCTGTTCAATGTTTTGTCTAGCCTTCTCATGAATGTTCTGGTCCATCTCAGCTTTCTTCTTACCGTCCAAACTAACTCTGTCACACTCAGGTAAGGGCATTAGATCCAAAGGAGAGGTGGGATTGAAGCCATAAACAATTTCAAAAGGAGAATCCTTAGAATCAGAATGCATGGCATGATTGTATGCAAATTCGCAATGAGGTAAGTAATCTTCCAAAGTTCTCAAGTTCTTTTTGATGAATGCACGCATGAGGGTTCCTAGAGTCCTATTAACTACCTCAGTATGCCCATCAGTTTGCGGATGACATGTAGTAGAGAACAACAACTTAGTGCCTAGCTTAGACCAAAGAGTCTTCCAAAAGTAACTAAGAAACTTAGTATCTTTATCCGAAACTATAGTCTTAGGCATGTCATGTAAACGAACAACCTCTATAAATAACAAGTTAGCAACATGCAATGTGTCATCTGTCTTATGACAAGCTATGAAATGTGCCATGTTAGAGAACCTATCAACAACAAAAAAATATAGAGTCCTTTCCGGTCCTAGTCCTAGGCAATCCAACAATGAAATCCATAAATATGTCACTCCAAGGATGGTGAGGAATTGGTAAGGGAGTGTAAAAACCATGAGACTGGACTTGGGACTTAGCGTGCTTGCAAGTAGCACACCTTCCACAGATTCTCTCAACATCTCTTTTCATGTCTGGCCAATAGAAGTGATCCTGCAAAACTCTAAGAGTCTTGGCAATCCCAAAATGACCCATTAGATTGCCCCCATGGGATTCCCTAACAAACAGATCTCGTAGAGAACAATTAGGCACACACAATCTATTAACATAGAACAAGAATACATCTTGCCTAAAGTAGTGTCCTGCAGCAAATTTCTCACAAGACACATAAGCTTCTTTAAAGTCAAGGTCAGTCTCATACATGTCTTTAATCTGCTCAAAACCTTGTAGCTTAGCATCAAGAGTGGTCAAGAGAGCATACCTACGAGATACTGCATCAGCAACTATATTCTCCTTACCTTGTTTGTATTTAATCATGTAATGGAATATCTCAATGAACTCAACCCACCTTGCGTGTCTCTTACCAAGCTTACTCTGCCCTTTGAGATACTTTAGGGACTCATAGTCAGTGTGGATGACAAACTCCTTGGGCCACAAGTAATGTTGCCATGTTTGCAAAGCCCTCACCAAGGCATATACTTCCTTGTCATAGGTAGCATAATTGAGGGTGGCTCCTCCAAGCTTCTCATTGAAGTAGGCAATGGGTTTCCTATCCTGCATCAACACAGCACCAATTCCAATCCCTGAGGCATCACATTCAATCTCAAAGGTTTCAGTAAAGTCAAGGAGCATTAAGAGAGGTGATTGAGTAAGCTTCTCTTTAAGGGTTTGGAATGCAGTTTCTTGTGCTTCTCCCCATTTGAATCCTACATCTTTCTTGATTACTTCAGTCAATGGAGCTGCAATGGTGCTAAAGTCCCTCACAAAGCGCCTGTAAAAACGAGCAAGCCCATGGAAACTTCTCACTTCTCCTACTGTGTTTGGATTTGGCCAGTCCATGATGGCTTTGATCTTCTCCTCGTCCACCTTAACTCCATCTGCACTCACAACAAAGCCTAGAAAGACCAAGTTATATGTGCAAAAAGTACATTTCTTCAAGTTGGCAAAGAGCTTTTCATTCCTCAATACATTAAGAACAGCCCTAAGATGTTCTATATGATCCTCAATGTTCTTGCTATATACTATGATGTCATCAAAGTACACAACAACAAAGATGCCTATGAATGATCTAAGAACATGATTCATCAAACTTATGAATGTGCTAGGTGCATTTGTCAATCCGAATGGCATAACTAACCACTCATACAAACAATGCTTAGTCTTAAATGCAGTTTTCCATTCATCTCCTTCCTTCATCATAATCTGATGATAGCCACTTTTCAAATAAATCTTAGAGATGATGCAAGAACCATGTAATTCATCAAGAATATCAGCTAATCTAGGGATAGGATGGCGATACTTCACTGTGATATTGTTGATTGCTCTACAATCAACACACATGCGCCAAGTACCATCCTTCTTATGCACAAGGAGCACTGGCAAAGCGCACAGACTCAAACTCTCACGGATATGGCCCTTCTCCATGAGTTCCTCTACTTTTCTTTGCAACTCCTTTGTCTCAACCAGATTGGTTCTGTAAGCTGGCTGGTTTGAAAAAGTAGATCCTGGAACAAAGTCTATCTGATGCTCAATCCCACGCAAGGGAGGTAAACCAATGGGGTTGTCCTCTGGAAATATATCTTGAAACTCCTGCAAAAGACAAAACCATTTCACTCGGATACACCGATGTAGGATCTGTCAAGTTCAAAATATTTTCTTTAAAAACAAGTATGATAGCTGGTTGTTTAGAGTAGAGTGTTCTTTTGATATCACCCATGTTTGCATAGAAGTTTTGTTGCTTAGTTCCAGCCGGTTTGAGATCAATCTCCTTCTTCATTTGGAGCTGAATCTGATCATGCTGAACTTCCTTAGGTGTCAATGGAACCAGGACAGTCTTGCGGCCCTTGAACTCAAATAAATGCTTGTTGTTAAAACCATCATGTATGACCCGGCGATCAGATTGCCAAGGCCTCCCAAGAAGTATGTGACCAGCTTCCATAGGTAAGACATCACACAAGACCTCATCTTCATATCTTCCTATGGCTAATGGGATTATAACTTGATTAGAGACCCTCATTGTGCCTTCTTTATTAAAGCATTGTAGCCGGTAAGGTTTCGGGTGCTTCTGAACCTTCAAACCCAACTTCTTTACCATTGTCTCACTAAAAATATTCACAAAATTATCCCCATCAACTATAAGGCTGCAAACCTTTCCTTGGATAAAGCACCTTGTATAGGACAGGTTCTCACGTTGCTCTAGCTCTTTGGTTTTTGTTTGCAGGCTTAGGAGTCTCCTTGCTACTAAAAGCTTCCCTTGGACCGGTCCTTCTTCATGTTCTTCCTCAGTTCTGTCTTGGTCAGATTCGGTGCCTTCATCTTCTGAAACATACTCTCCATCTTCTAGAAGAATCATGACCCTCTTGTTGGTACACTCATTAGCATAATGACCTCGTCCTTGGCACTTGAAACACTTGACATCCCGAGCCCTTGTCAAGGATGCTACTCGGTTTGGTTTCTTCCCTCAGATAGGGTTTGCCTTCCTTCTGATATGGCCTAGACTACGTAGGATAGGTTGGCTGTTCTTCCTTAGTGTTGTGTAACAGATTGGTTCCAAAGCTGGTTCGTGAATGTCCCTTCCTCTTAAGCTGTTGTTCCACCAGAATAGCTTTGTGTAACATCTCTTCTAACTCCATGTAATGCTGCATCTCGACATTGTCTTGTATCTCACGGTTTAGACCACACAAAAACCTTGACATTGAGGCTTCTCTATCTTCTGATATACTAGCCCTCAGCATAAGTAACTCCATCTCCTGGTAATATTCTTCTACTGATCTTGAACCTTGAGTGAGTTTTCTGAGCCTATGATGCAGATCTCTATGATAATGACTTGGAACAAACCTCTTGCGCATGATAGATTTCATCTCTGGTCATGTTTCAATTGGTTCCTCACCATTACTTCTTCTATTAGTAACATACTGATCCCACCATGTTAGAGCATAATCGTAGAACTCAGTAGCAGCTATCTGGATCTTCCTTTGATTTCTGTACTGCTACACTGAAAGACCAGCTCAATCTTCTTCTCCCATTCAAGATAGGCATCCGGATCAGCTTTTCCATGGAAAGGAGGTATCTTGATCTTTAAACCAGCAAGCTCATCTCTCTGATTTATCCTTCCTTCCTGACCATGTCTCTGCATCCTTTGGCTTGGTCTCGATGATGAACTGATGTGCTCATAATAGTTATCAGTCTCTTCAGAGCCAGCATGTTCTTGTCGAGTTGGGTTACGTACTTCTTCTCTTTTAGTCTCACGACTGTGTACTCGACCTGATATCTGCTTTGCTGTGAATCAGGTGAGGCAACACATGCAAGTTCCAAAGGAACATCATTGGCACATGGTTGAGAGTATCTAAACGGGTCGCCAAATCTTGGAGTCTGGATGGGATGCAATAGAAGCACATAATTGGTGGGCTACTGTGATGCAGATTGGACAGGAGATCGGATGGATATGAAGTCAACCACTGGATACTGCACCTTCATAGGTGGGGACCTTGTTACCTGGAAGAGCAAGAAGCAGAAGGTGGTCTCTTGTTCTAGTGCAGAAGCTGAGTATAGGGCAATATTGAAGCTTACAAACGAGCTGGTGTGGATCAAAGGCATTCTGAAGCATGTGAAGATAAATCAGTCTACACCAATGACTATGCACTGTGATAATCAAGCTGCAATCCATATAGCCTCCAACTCAGTCTTCCATGAAAGAACCAAGCACATTGAGGTCGATTGCCACAAGGTGAGACAGATGATTGGGTTAGGAGTGATCTTGCCTTGCTATACAAGGAGTGAGGATCAGTTGGTGGATGTGTTTACAAAGGCAGCAAGACAGAAAACAATGGAGTCCATCCATGTAAGGTTGGGAGTCATTGATCTAACCCAACTTAGCTAATCCTCTGCTATGGGGTCTTTACTCTTTTTCCCTCATCAAGGTTTTATCTCAAAAGGGTTTTCCTTGGTGAGGTTTTTAATGAGGAAGACCTCATTGCCTTCCAAGCTTTACTTGTTCCATATGGTCAAGCTTGATGAGAAGTGTTAAGTTGAGGTATCCACTTTGGGGTTGATTAGAAAGAAGAGAGGAGAAGGGTTTGGGTCGACCTTGTCCGTACAAGGCCGTACAGGCCGTACAAGGCCGTTCAAGGTCGACCAAAAGCAACTCGACCAGGTTTTACCATTTGGGTAAAACCAAAGTCACTCGACTGCTTTACTTGGGAGGTAACCTTATCCACCCGTTGGAAAGGAAGAAGTGAGCTGTGTGGACAGGCTGGCAAGGGCTGGAAGGATCAGCATCTTGTCAAAGATGTTGATGTCATTTACTTGGCCAAGAAGCCTTAGTTTGAATTAAGCGCGCCTTACTATCGATATCAGCCACTCCTTTCTTCCTTTGCTTTATGGAAACCCTTGTAACTCTCTCTATATAATGTAACCCCAAGTGGATAAATAAATGAGATAGTTCTCTCTAGTTTCGAGTGTCTAAAATATTCTCCATAGTCTCTCTTAATCTCTTTTCTCGTTGAGTCTAAATCAAGTCTTGATTCTTCTCTAATCTGTTCTTAATCTCTTTCTGGTTACTTTTCTTCTAGGATTTCAAAAGATTTCAGATGTTTCCTTTAAAAATGATGGTTGTGAGGCTTGTATTCTTGGCAAGCATTGTAAGACTGTGTTTCCTAAGTCATCTACTATTTATGAAAATTGCTTTGATCTTATTCATTATGATGTTTGAACTGCTCCATGCACCTCTAGGGAGAATCATAGATATTTTGTTACATTTATAGATCAAAATCTAAGTATACTTGGTTAACTATGATTTAATCAAAAGATAGGGTGCTAGAGGCCTTTATTAATTTCGAAAACTACATAACTAATCACTTCAATGTTAAGATCAAAGTGTTCAGGTCTGATAATGGAGGAGAGAATACACAAGTCTTGCATTCAAAGCACACCTAGCCAAACATGGAATCATTCATAAAACCAGCTGTCCATATACACCACAACAAAATGGTGTATCTGAGAGGAAGAATATACACTTAATGGAGGTGGCAAGGTCCATGATGTTCTACACAAATGTACCAAAACGTTTCTGGAGTGATGCTGTGATGAAAACTTGATATCTGATCAATAGGACTCCTACAAGAGTTCTAGATGATCTCACACCATATGAGGTATTGAACAAAAGAAAACCCTTAATTAACCACTTGCGTGTATTTGGGTGCTTGTGCTATGTTTTGCAGCCAGGAGAACATAGAAACAAGCTTGAAGCTAGAAGACTAAAGCTATATTCCTAGGCTACTCAACTACTAAAAAGGGATACAAATGCTATGCTCCAGAAACCAGAAGGGTATTAGTCTCCAGGGATGTCAAGTTTGTGGAATCCAGAGGTTATTATGAAGAGAAGAGTTGGGACAATCTTAAGGATCTATCTCAAGGAGCTTCGAATAGGGAAGACATCCTCAGGCGTATCTTGGAGAATTTAGGTATTAGTATGCCTCAAGAGGAAAGATCATCAGGACCAGAACCTAGACAAGTTTCAGAATCTGGTCCTCATGGAGTTAATTAAGCTGAAGAAGCTATTCATCCTAATTCTGAAGGGGGAGTTCAAGAGAATCGAGAGGATTCTCACACTGGTCAAGAAGAATCAAATACTGGTCAAAAGCATGAGGTTAGTGATCAGGATGAAAACCAACAAAATGAAGCTGACTGTGATAAATGAGAGCAGAGAGAAGAGGTTCAGAACCTTAGAAGAAATACAAGGCTGAAAAACCACCCTTCCAACTGGATCAACACAAGGGTTTACTTCAATAGCCAGGCAGTAGCTCATCCCATTCATGCAGTCTGCTCTCTGGTTCACTACCACACAGAACATCAAGTCTTTATCACCAGCATAGATCAAGAGTACATTCCGAGATCTTATGAAGAGGGAATGGAGCTTGATGGATGGAGAGACTCAGTTGGAGATGAGATCAATGCTATGCTCAAGAATGATACATGGTATGAGAATGAGCTTCCCAAGGGCAAGAAACCTGTGACAAGTCGCCTACTCTTTACCATCAAGTACTTAGCATATGGAAAACCAGAACGGAAAAAGACAAGGCTGGTTGCAAGGGGATATACTCAGGTTGATGGAGAAGATTACCACATTTGCACCAGTAGCCAAACTCCACACCATAAGGATTGTTCTCTCCTTGACAGTCAACTTAGAATGGGATTTATGGCAAATAGATGTCAAGAATGCTTTCCTACAAGGTGAACTAGAAGATGAAGTCTATATGCGACCTCCTCCTAATCTAGAACACCTTGTTAAACCGGGGAATGTGCTTAGATTAAAGAAAGCAATCTATGGGATGAAGCAATCACCAAGAGCATGGTACCACAAGCTAAGTACAACCCTCAATGGAAGAGGTTTCAGCAAGTCTGAAGCAGATCACACCCTCTTTACCATCACCAGTCAACAAGCCATTGTTGTCATACTGATATATGTGGACGACATTATCATCACAGGGAGTGATAAGGAAGGTATCACCTCAACCAAAGCCTTTCTTAAATCTTCTTTTGACATTAAAGACTTGGGTGAGCTAAAGTACTTTCTAGGGATTTAGATATGTCAATCTAAAGAGGGGCTATCCTTATCCCAAAGAAAGTACACACTTGATCTATTGAGGGAGGCAGGTCATCCTGGAGGAAGGATAGCAAAGACGCCACTAGAAGATGGCTACAAAGTGCTGCGAGAGGGGGATTTTAAGACAAGCCCTTTGAAGATGTGAAGATGTATAGGAGAATGGTTGGAAAACTCATTTACCTAACCATTACAAGACCAGACATCTTTTTTGCTCTGAACCAAGTCAGTTAGAATATGCAAGCACCAAGGTCTCATCACTGGAGCATGGTTGAAAGGATTCCGAGGTACCTAAGAGAAGCTCCAGGCCAAGGAGTGTGGATGGGATGCAATTGAAGCACTGAGATAGTAGGATATTGTGATACTGATTGGGCATGAGATAGGGTTGATAGGAAATCAACTACTGGATATTGTACCTTCATTGGAGGCAAACTGGTAACTTGGAAAAGCAAGAAACAGAAGGTGGTTTCATGCTCAAGTGCTGAGGAAGAGTATAGAGCTATGAGAAAGCTTACAAGCGAGTTGACTTGGATTAAGGGGCTGATTAAAAACTTGGGAATTGGGACTACAAGACCAATCACTATGCATTTTGATACACATTGGAAGCAACTCAGTCTTCCATGAGAGGACTAAACACATTGACGTAGATTGTCACAAGGTGAGACAAGCTGTGGAGCAGAAGATCATCCTACCATGTTACACTAGAAGTGAGGATCAGTTGGCTGACATCTTCACCAAGGCTGCAAGTACTAAGGTCTGCGAGTTCATTCATTCTAAGCCTGGATTCATTGACTTCTCATCTCACTGATCCTCTTAACCATGAGGTGTTCTCTTTTTCTTTTGCTTAGTTTTCTCCCAAGTGGTTTTTCTAAGCTAAAGGTTTTAATGAGGGAATACTTCATGGTTTCCAAACTTGACCAGTCCCTATGGTCAAGCTTGAGGGGGAGTGTTGAGATGAAGCAATAAGAAGCTAGGGGAAACAAATGTATTTGAATTAAACAAGCAAATGAGTTAACTTGAAGAACAAGTCTCTCCTTACAGCCTAGGTCTACAACGTGACTTGCAAGACAAGAAGAAGAAGAGAGTGATCCAGAAGTAACCAGGAAGCTCTCCTCAGTTTAACTAAGCCAAGAGGAACGTTGGGAGAGGTAGGATCACGTGTGGGGTTAAGGCTCATGACTCTGGGACCATTTGGACTCATATCGGACATGTCACTTTCAACCTGGTCCTAGACAGTTGGGGCAGTTTGGACTCTTCTGCATTTGTTTAATATTATCCAGGAACCATACTTATTTTAATAGTTTCCTAAGATATTTGTATCGCCTATTTAAAGAGTGGTCCAGAACACTAATGAAGCAAGTAATTCAGTTCCTCTATTCTCTGTCTCTCTCTCTCACGAAATTTTCTTCTTCTCTCTCAATGTTCTTCATTTAAAACTCCAAATTCTCACATTGTTTCAACATTCTCGAAGGTATGTTCTCTTATCTACTTTAGATGCTAAGTTACTAGACTTTGAGCAACTCAAAATATGTATGAAAATGACCTGACTTCAAAGAAGCTTATACATATTTTGAAAAGGTTGCTACGGGTCACTACGTTAGGCATGAATGGTACTTATTCTATGACAATCGCCTTTGTGTACCTAATTGTTCTTTGAGAGATCTATTTGTCAGGGAATCCCATGGAGGATGTCTAATGGGGAATATTGGAATTGCCAAAACTCTTAAGGTCTTGCAGGATCATTTCTTTTGGCCGCACATGAAGAGAGATGTTGAACGAGTTTGTGGAAGATGTGCAACTTGCAAGCAAGCTAAGTCTAAAGTTCAGTCGCATGGTTTGGACACTCCTCTACCCATTCCTTATCATCCGTGGAATGATATCTCTATGGATTTCATTGTAGGACTGCCTAGAACTATGATTGGAAAAGACTCTATCTTTGTTGTGGTTGATAGGTTTTAAAAAATGGCACATTTCATTGCTTGCCATAAGACTGATGATGCATTGCACGTAGCCAACTTGTTTTTTAAAGAGATAGTACGTTTGCATGGCATCCCTAGAACTATAGTGTCATATAGAGATGCTAAATTTCTAAGTTATTTCTGGAAGACCCTTTTTTCTAAGCTGAAAGTCTATCAGAGTTGAGGCCGTGGGTTGTGTGAGGAGATCCAACCTTAATAGGTTTAGACTGGTCTTGTTTCAAAGAGAGTGAAAGAGAGAGAGTTGATGAAGAAGATTATGGATGAGACTAAGAGAATGGGGAGACTTGAAGAGATTTGTGAGACTTGAAATAACATAGACTAAGAGACTTAAGAACAAAGATTTAGAACCCATAAAAGAATAGGAAGGAGAAGGCAAAACCCCACTCTCTCACTTAATTGTTTGCACTCGCCTATAAGGCCTTTAAATAGATAAGGAACCTAAAAAAATAAACCCTAACCATGTGGAGTCAACAAGAAGATGAGCCTCTGTTTCCATTTTGTGGACAGGAGAGCACACACGTTTTTGGACTGGCTGGAACAGTCTAGGCGCGCCTAAGGAGAGCTTGGACAGGAATTGGCCACCAATGCACATGCACCTTTCCAAAGATAAGTCCAGGTTCATTACCAGTCTGGATAAGCATCTTGGAAAGCATATTCTTCTAATCCCTTTTCACTCAGACATCCTTTTGTTAACTTGAAGAGATACACAATGAAACTTATGAGAGATGAGATGGAGGCAAAGAAGATAGTGTGGTGTGAAGGATCTTGTGCAACGAGTATGGAGAAGGTTGTGGACAGCTTCTAAGTGTGCAAGAGACTGAGGAACATCAATGAGAAGTCTAAGGAAGACCTTGGGAAGCTTTGGTGAAGAGTAGGGATCAAATGGGCAATGTTTGGGTGAGTTGTACGGATGGCCGTACGGACTGTACGGCCTGCACGGCCTGTACGGATCCGTACGGACCAGACTCGACCCAGAAACATCAAATACTCGACCATTTGATCTTAGAAGATGTTTTGAGTCTTGGGAAGGTTAGGGCACATCAAGGGACCCTAAAATGACCAAGACGTGTTTGCCAAGGAAGCTTCAAGACTTGTGAAGCAAGGAAGGGTTAGGGTTTGAAGTGAAGATCAATCTTGGGTGTAAAGGAAGGGTTTAGGCGACCAAAGGAAGATGCCTTGGTATATTCGGCCAAGGGAGCTTCCAGGAAGGAGCCAAGGTGTGGATAACCTTATCCACTCACCAAAGGAAGGAAGAAGGAAGAAAGGAGCCGTTTATGGATAAGGTTTCTTATCCATCCGCCCAAAAGCAAAGGAATAGCCTTTCCAGCCTGTCCAAACGTGTGGAGCTTCTGAGCCACAAGTTTCAAATTAACCAGCCTGGTTACCTTGACTTCACATGCTTATTCCTTAGGGTTTTGATCCGTGTAGCCTTCCATCTCTCTCTATATATTGTGTATCCTGTCGAGTTTATTATTCAAGGGAGTAAGGGGGAAAACCCCTCTCCACTTCCAGAAATAAAGCTTGATGTTCTTGAGTCGAAATCTCTCTTAGTCTACCCCTTTCTTATTCTTTTTAATCTCTCTAAGTCTCTATTATTCTCTGGTTTTGATTCAAGTTCATACAAGTAAAACCAGAACCCTTCTCTTCATCATTTCGAGTTCATCACTGCCTTTAAAGGCTTGTTCATCACACACAAACCCAGATCCATATACTCTGGTGAAAATCCAACATGGTATCAGAGCCTGGTTCATCAGAACTTGGTGTCTAGCTTCCGCAAAGATCAAAGCTTTCTCTCCTGCCATCAAAACCCAGAAAGGAGCTTCCTTTCCAGCCTGTTCATCCTTTACAAGAAGGAGTTCATCAGCAAACCCAGAAGCTGTTCTTGAAGTCCCATACTCTCTCATACCGTCCAGAAGAAGGGAAGGCCTCGGATCCAGGAGTTATGGAGTGGATTAGCTACCCTCTTCATCAAATCAAGTCCAAGGCGTGTTCTTATTCAAAGACCAGGAAGAAAGGTGAAAAGTTTCACCTTGTTACTGGTGGAGGCGACCAAAGTATGAAGAAAGGTGGGGACTTTAGGCATGGAGAGTTCAAGGGAAGGTCCATGGAGGAAGGAGGTGTCGGAATCGCGACCAATAGCCCCTGATCTTGCCATGAATCAAAGGTGTTCAAGGAACTAACACTAGTTCCTTGTTTGTAAGAACCTACTGTCCGTTGTTATAAAGCTTGATACTTTATGAACTGAATGTGTTGTGTGATGTGTTTGAGACCTGAGGATTTGTTTAAGATTGCTAGATATGAAGTTTAGAATCTATCCCAGGATGTTTAGATGACTCGTTTTGAATGGTTGAGTGTTTAAAGTGCTTGCTCCAGTTCTAAATGTTGCTTGACATGATATTAGATAGCATGTTCTGAATCTGCTTGCATACATGAATAGAAACTGATTAAAGTGAAGCATTTGGGTCTGGTGTTTGGAAATGGCAGTGATGCTTAGTCTCTGTTCTTATGAATGCCTTGCTAGGATGATAGATAGTTGTATCTAATCTGTTTTGCATTCATGAAGTAAATGGGGTTAAGGCTGTTGCATACTCTTGTCATTGGGGCTGCCTTAAGGTTGAGACACCTAGACTGATGTCTAAGGGTCGTTTATGGCAGGGAATGGTTGCCTAAGTGCTTTGTGATAGCATTTAGAGAGTGGTAAGCTTGCATTAGATGGATCTCAATGATAATGAGATGCTGTCTAAGTGCAAAGCTTGTGACATTGGTGATCAAACTTGATGATTAGTCAAGGTTTGATCCCAATGCAAATGTCTTATCTCGTTTGGAGTTTGAGTGTTGTTTCAGGTTCACATGGAGTGTCTCTTGTTCAACACCAATCCAGAACAAGAGGAAGGCTTGGTCCATTGTGTGGAGCAATGGGAAGGTTCTTGGTGTAGTAGCTGGTTATAAGAAGCGCAGACCATGAAGGTTGTTGAGCTCCTGGTTCAAGGCACACAAGAAGAGAAGGTCATCACTGAAGCTTGAGGAGGCCGGTGATCCATGGGTATTTGAAGCTGAAGACATGGAGGTGGACCAGTGGTTTAAGCGCAGCTGTTGGGGTGGTGTGCTCCTGGTTTGGATGCTCATTCAGGCTCACTTTCAAGCTTGAACCTAGACTCAATTCAAGCTTGAGGTGGGGAATTGAGTGAGCTACCTGATGATCTAAGTTCAAGACCTGGTTCCTCCACACCATTGCACCAGGAATAGAAGATGGAGCAATCCGGGTTTAGACATTGGCGAGTCTAGACAAGAGAGTGGTCAGAGCACTCTTGGCTATGTGAAGAAGAAGGTGACTCTACAATGCGGCCTCTGAAGTGAGGTGGTTGAAGAGTTAGCTGAGGTATCTTCCAGCATTCCATTTAAGGTGGCGAGATCAGAAAGGAGTGGGCAGTGGTGTGTTGATCAAGATCATGAAGCAACCTTCCAAGCTTGACTTGTTCCACATGGTCAAGCTTGAGGGGGAGTGTTGAGAAGCTTCAATGATCTGTGAAGATGGAGTCCTTGGTGGTTATTCAAGAAGAAGAAGCAACCAAGGCTGAGTATAAAGATGGAGTGTATCTGGTAATCCGAGCACTTAACCCAACAAGAAGTTGGGTGAAAGGGGGAGAGACCAAGATAAGTATGAGATGAGCTAGATGAGCTCAAGAAGGGTTAGTGGTGAGCAATCCAAGTCGGATTAGCTTACACCACAGTTAGGCCATGATCCAGAGTTCTTTGTGTTCACCACACTGGTTGAGACACAAAGAACTCACTGGCCAATCCCTAGGCCTTGAAGGAGCTTACTCTTTTCCTTATGAGGGTTTTATCCCTAAGGAGGGTTTTCTCTCATAAGGTTTTTAATGAGGAGTGACTTCAAGGTTCAAAGCTTGACTTAAGATCACTAGAGTCAAGCTTGAGGGGGAGTGTTAACTTGAAGAGATACACAATGAAACTTATGAGAGATGAGATGGAGGCAAAGAAGATAGTGTGGTGTGAAGGATCTTGTGCAACGAGTATGGAGTAGGTTGTGGACAGCTTCTAAGTGTGCAAGAGACTGAGGAACATCAATGAGAAGTCTAAGGAAGACCTTGGGAAGCTTTGGTGAAGAGTAGGGATCAAATGGGCAATGTTTGGGTGAGTTGTACGGATGGCCGTACGGACTGTACGGCCTGCACGGCCTGTACGGATCCGTACGGACCAGACTCGACCCAGAAACATCAAATACTCGACCATTTGATCTTAGAAGATGTTTTGAGTCTTGGGAAGGTTAGGGCACATCAAGGGACCCTAAAATGACCAAGACGTGTTTGCCAAGGAAGCTTCAAGACTTGTGAAGCAAGGAAGGGTTAGGGTTTGAAGTGAAGATCAATCTTGGGTGTAAAGGAAGGGTTTAGGCGACCAAAGGAAGATGCCTTGGTATATTCGGCCAAGGGAGCTTCCAGGAAGGAGCCAAGGTGTGGATAACCTTATCCACTCACCAAAGGAAGGAAGAAGGAAGAAAGGAGCCGTTTATGGATAAGGTTTCTTATCCATCCGCCCAAAAGCAAAGGAAGAGCCTTTCCAGCCTGTCCAAACGTGTGGAGCTTCTGAGCCACAAGTTTCAAATTAACCAGCCTGGTTACCTTGACTTCACATGCTTATTCCTTAGGGTTTTGATCCGTGTAGCCTTCCATCTCTCTCTATATATTGTGTATCCTGTCGAGTTTATTATTCAAGGGAGTAAGGGGGAAAACCCCTCTCCACTTCCAGAAATAAAGCTTGATGTTCTTGAGTCGAAATCTCTCTTAGTCTACCCCTTTCTTATTCTTTTTAATCTCTCTAAGTCTCTATTATTCTCTGGTTTTGATTCAAGTTCATACAAGTAAAACCAGAACCCTTCTCTTCATCATTTCGAGTTCATCACTGCCTTTAAAGGCTTGTTCATCACACACAAACCCAGATCCATATACTCTGGTGAAAATCCAACACCTTTTGCCTCCTTAGCTTCAAATGGTAACAAGCGAAAAGCTTTAGTTCGGTTTAAATTCATTAAACCAAAGGTAATTCCCAAAACTGTCAAATTGCTCAACTGTACAGACACTGTATGAACCACCTGTCCGTACACTTCGACCATCACCTAAACTCGCCCATAAAGTTGATCCAGGAGTGTTCTGGGTCGACCATGTCCGTACGGTCCGTACAGTCCGTACGGCCGACCCTATTTTTGCACATTTCGTCCATTGGCTCCCAAAACTTCCCAAACACTTCCTCCTTGATCATTGTTTTGCTCAGCATATGATTCTGGACCCTCTTTAGTACTTGATCAGATTTCTAATGGGTTTTGGCCCTAACTTTGCACATGGCCTTTAGTGGTCAATTTCTCTCTTCAGGTTTAACACTCCCCCTCAAGCTTGACTATGTAGATCCTAAGTCAAGCTTGGAACCCTAAAGTCTCTCCTCATTAAAAACCTTACCAAAGAAAACCCTCCTTAGGGATAAAACCCTCCTTAGGGATAAAACCTTGGCAAGGAAAAGAGTAAGATCCTTCAAGTGCAGAAACAAGTGTGGTTGGACACAAAGAATTCTGGATCGTCGCCTAAACAAGTGCAGAAACAACACATGGCTTGCACACACATAGAAATCGGCTTGACCTTTTCATAAATCGGGTTTGGGTCTCCCCCTCTCAACTGACTTCAAAGCCACCTTAGATAATTTAGGAAACGACCATGATACTATTCAGTGAGGCTCAAGAAATGGTACCTGATACATTATCCCAAAGGTGCATCAGTAGTTATCAACTATTTCATATGAATCAACGAGAAAGACCCTTAAAGCAAAGCACAATAGCTTAAACAAAATCAGTGACACAAAAAACTTAGAAATTCTTCTAAATGATGCAAGATCTCAATGATGGTTTTAACTAAGACAAATGCACAAGTACTTATTCCATTTAACCACAGCAATCAAGACCAATTTTAATCAAGCATTTTTAAGAGTCATTTCGAGATTTTAGAAAGAAATGATGAATGACTTGAATTGAACTGAGTGTAAGTTTATGAAGAGTATGGTGAAGAACACTCAAGAACAGGAGAGAGAGTGTGTGTTGGATTCGAGAGCAGAAGAAAGAGAGAGAGGTTTGTAGTTTATACTAGATAGAGAGAAAGAGAATAAGGAAGGATTCTTTTTCCTTGCCTCTGAATAAATAGGTTACAAGTGGTTAAATAGGCAAGTTGTCTTCAGTACATAAATGAATAAACAAAAGGAATGAATATAATAAGGTGGCTCTGGTCGAGATTCTGGAGAGGGAAAGTGACCGGTCCATAACGGTCTGGTTGCAAGTGGGTGAGCTAAGCACATGTGACTTTTACCATAAACAATTCACCCTTTGTCTTCTTGCTTCCAACGGTTCACTCTCTTGTTTGAATATTCAAACTTGGCGAGTGCTCCTTTGTTCCTTGTCTCTCAAGTCTCTTCTAGGTCACGGAATAGTGACTTGTGTGTCAAGTCATTCTGTACACATGTACGAACTGACTTCTCTCCCAAGTAAGCTCATCCTTTTCATCTATTTGTCTTCTTTATTTCCTAAGGTCAATACTCCCCCTCAAGAATGATCCAATGCAATGATCAAGCTTGGAAACCATGAAGACTTCCCTCATTAAAACCTTAGTATGCAAAACCCTGTTTTGGGACAAAAACGTACTAAGGAAAGAGTAGAAGCTCCATGGCTAAGAGGATCATGCCTTGGTAATGTCAGTGAGTCCAAGTTTAGGATAAATGGACTCACACACCTTGGTACTTGCAACTTTAGTGAAAATGTTGGCCAACTGATCTTCACTCCTTGTGTAGCAAGGCAAGATAACTTCTTGGCTCACCATTTGCCTCACCTTGTGGCAGTCCACCTCAATGTGTTTCGTCCTCTCATGAAACACTGAGTTTGAGGCTATGTGAATGGCTGCATTGTTGTCACAATGCATTGTTGTCACAATGCATTGTGATTGGAGAAGTGATCTCAATTCCCAAACCTTTGAGTAATCCTTTGATCCAAACCAGCTCGTTTGTGAGCTTCCTTATGGCTCTATATTCAACTTCAGCACTTGAACATGAAACCACCTTTTGCCTCTTGCTTTTCCAAGTTACCAAATTGCCTCACATGTAGGTGCAGTAACCAGTGGTGGACTTCCTATCATTTCTGTCTCCTGCCCAATCAGCATCACAGTATCCTACTACTTCTATGTTGCCATTACATCCCATCCATACTCCTTGTCCAGGAACTCCACTAAGATATCTAAGTATCCTCTCCACCATTTTCCAGTGATGAACCTTTGGCACTTGCATATGCTGGCTCACCTGGTTCACAGCAAAACAGATATCACGTCTAGTGATAGTTAAGTAGATAAGCTTACCCACTAGTTTTCTGTATTGTTTTGGATCATCAAATGGTATTGCCTCATACTCCCCCTCACGTAAGATTTTATAGCCATCCTCCTGTGGGGTCTTTTCTGGTTTCTCTCCAAGCATACCTGCTCCATTAAAGAGATCAAGTGTGTTCTTTCTCTGGGATAAGAAGAGCCCCTCTTTAGATTGGCATACTTCTATTCCAAGAAAGTACTTTAGCTCACCCAAATCTTTAATATCAAAAATAGATTTCAAATAAGCTTTAGTTGTTAGTATACCTTCTTTGTCACTCCCTATGATGATGATATCATCAACATACACAAGGATGACTACTATACCTTGTTGGCTGGTGAGAGTGAATAGGGTATGATCTGCCTCCGATCTACTAAACCCTCTTCCATTTACGGTAGTGCTGAGCTTATGGTACCAAGATATTGGTGATTGCTTCAGCCCATAGATAGCCTTCTTGAGTCTCAACACATTTCCTGGTTTGACCATGTCTTCTAGACCAGGAGGAGGGCGCATGTAGACCTCATCCTCTAGTTCTCCTTGAAGAAAGGCATTCTTCACATCCATTTTCCATAGATCCCACTCCAAGTTGGTTGCAAGAGAGAGTATGATTCTGATGGTGCGGAGTTTTGCTACTAGTGCAAATGTATCCAAGTAATCTTCTCCATAAGTTGGAGTGAACCCCCTTGCTACCAGCCTTGTCTTATTTCTTTCTGGTTTTCCATTAGCTAGATACTTGATGGTTCTCCATAATTCTGGTTCTTAGTCTTTCATGTCGAGTCTCTTCCTTTATATTCTAAAACTCTTCCTTAGTCTCTAGTTTCTAATCTACCACCCAGATTCTCTCAAGATTTCACCTCCTAGAAGACAAAACTGGCTCGTCCAGCCGGGTGAAAGGGACAGCTCACCCAACGTCTCTCTCTGCTTGACTAGACCTGTGATCCTCCTTCCAACGGTTCTCTCCACTTAGGTCACACGAGTTTGGTTCCTTGCCTTGCAAGGTAAGACTTGGTCAATCTTGAAGTGGGCCTGTCTATACGGATGCCTAGTACGAACTATTTCTTCTTGGTTGTTCCAAATTCACTTCTTGTCATCTTAGTCTGAACCTCCTTTCTCCTTTCTTATTCTCAATAAAGACACCACCTTTCTTCATGTTCGGTCGCCTCTTATCAGGTACAAGGTGAAAGCTTTCATCTTGAAAGAGTTCTTCTTGGACCCGAATGAGAATAGCTTGAACAAAGCTTCGGAGCTTAGTGATCAGACTGCTCCATACACCTTGTTTCCAAGGTCTTCTTCTTCAGGAGGGACATTAGTGAGGAGGATGGACTGAGGATAGCTTCTGGACACGCCATGGATTAGAAAGTGTTCATCTTGAAAAGTTTAAACAACCGGCTGGACAGGAGCTTCTTCATCAGTTTGGAAATGGCATGGGAGTGAGCTTGAGCTTTCGGAAGCTAGGAAAAAATTCTGATGAACCTAGCTCTGATTCCATGTAAGATTTCAGAGTCCAGGCCGTGTATGTGTGTAGTGATCCAACCTCAGCAGGTTCGGACTGGTCTTGTGTCAAAGAGCGTGAAAGAAAGACTAGATGGAAGAAAGAAGATTATGGATGAGATTAATAGACTCAAGAAAAGATTCATAATCCAGAAATGAGACTTAGATTACGAAGGAGTGTGAGTTTTGAGAGAATTAGAGAAAGCTTTGACCAAGAACTCCAGAAACAAGCTCACGAACATGAAGGACAACAAGAAAGAAGAGACATTTCATGGGAGAGAGAGAGAGACAATAGAGAAGTGAATTATTATTATTCAACTTCTTTTGCTTAGGTTCCTGGAACCAGCTTATAAATAGAGTAGACAAATATCTAGGATAATACTAAACAAAGGGAAACCAAGAATAAGAATAAACAATGTAGGAACAGTACAACTGTCTTGGGCAGGACCATCAGACTGAAACAGCAGGACCACCAGACTGAAAGTGACCTCTCCCAACAGTTGTCTGGGCAATTTGAACTTAGTTCCACATGTGAATCAGCTTCCCGAACGTTCCTCTTGTTCAAGCAAGCTCAGATAAGCCTTCTTGGTTTATTCTCGTCCAACTCTCCACTTCATTTGCTTGCAAGTCACGTTGGATCACAAAGGTTGTATGGACAGCCTTGACTCCCAAATTATCTTGAATCCTTGTTTAATCTGAACCACTTGATTTCCTTTTGCTTCTTATTGCTTCATATCAACACTCCCCCTCAAGCTTGACAACATGGACTAGTCAAGCTTGGAAACCATAAATCATTCCCTCATTAAAACCTTTTGCTTAGAAAAACCACTTGGGAGAAAACTACGCCAAGGAAAAAGAGTAGAACACCTCATGGCTAAGAGGATCAGTGAGATGGGATATCCATGAGTCCAAGCTTTGAATGAATGAACTCACAGACCATTGTGCTTGCTGCTTTAGTGAAGATGTCGGCCAACTGGTCTTCACTTTTAGTGTAGCAAGGCAACATAATTTGCTGCTCCACA